>OY748305.1:17286423-17601423 GCA_963556515.1 Nudaria mundana | reverse complement strand
TATGATGGTACATATTTTTAATTCCCTATTCTAATCGGTGTCGTCTGTATGGATTTGTCTAAAAAGATTCGTTGGAAGAGCCCGAATCATACGTATTTATGACATGCAGTTGACAACTACAGTACTAAATAACAAATGTTTTCCTGTACCACGAAACATAGGTCATTTTTACGTAAATTTAATAATAATCCCTCGATGTCGCAATGTAATTCAGTAATGGTCCATTTGTTGACAAAAATGATCTCGTTTCGTGAGCCTTACTTTAGTATCAGATTTCATTCAAAATGACCCAGTATTTTTTAAATAAAACCCGAACAAACCAACATACGTGACGCCATAGCAACTCACCTCAGCAGACATAATCACACAAAATATACTCCTCCTAATATCTGTATTCATTCTCTGCTTCCTAGCCAACTCTAGTAGTTTCTGGTCAGTACTAGGTGTGACTAGCTTAACACCCGGTTTCTCCTGAGGTCGCGTGATGTTTCCTTCCCACGCCGATCCCACTACCCACCATTTCCCACGTTCCTCGGCTGGAACAAAATTGTATTACATTTTTAGAATCAAATATTTTCAAATGCCCTTGACGACGTCTCACAAAGTGACCTTTCTCTCTATGACTAGAGAGACATAATTCGTGTGAGGTCATTTACGATAAATACCAAAGTACTCATCCTATTTGAAATACGGTGTATGATTCCGATATCATCATTTGCGATCCTTATCATTACGTATAGTCTGAGACGCCCAGGATTTTAATTAGTTGTGCCATAGCGGCTGGCACGTAAGATTTTGTTGCCGTTCATCAACATTTCATTGCAAGGCAACGGGTTTCAAATTTAGTTTTCAAAGTTACAATATAACTGCTAGTTTTTATTAAAATTATATTTGTGCCCGGTGACGGCAATAGGCTTGCCCCCTATTACGTGAGACTAAAAATACTGGCAAATTGTTGGTGTATAATGCACCTCTGCCTACCCCTTCGGGACATCGTGATGTGTGTGTGTGTATGTGTGTGTGTTCCAGTGACATATGCGTAGTGCTATCTACCGATAATTGCTTGAACTACTGCGGTAACATCGGACGATGAATTTGTTTTCATTCTTGCGTCCAGTCCAAATGGACGTCATCCGCGACCGAACGTTAAAAAAGAATATGCTTTGAGAATTTTATGACGAGATCTAGGCTAAAAATAATTATCCATGCTTTGGGATCTAGACAACTGATAAACATACTTATATATTTCTAAATACAAACATATTATACATAGAAGACCGAGAAGAATATAAAGCAATGTATGTATGTTTTTGTATTTCAAAGCAATGAGTTTAATAAATCACAAAAACTGATGTCGTCAACAGGACTCAAAACGTTCTAACCACATCCAATTTTTGCTTCATATCATATTCATAATTTCTAGATCGCGCTATTAAGGTTAGCGTTGGATCCACCTAGCGGAGTTCTACCGAACTAACGTAAAGAGCGTTCCCCCTGTTAGAGAAAGGTCGCGGGTTCGAGTCCTGCCTGTTTTAGTAATTTATTTATAATTTCTTTCTTAATATGTTGTTTGTTGTATGTGTCAGTCACCTTTCAACAAATCCTCCAATCGAATATTGAGTGTGGTGACGTAGTTCCCTTGACGTACGATGCCTTTGGTCATCTTCTTGAGATGTTCCGCGTACGAGGGGTCGTAGTTCGGGATTTTTAATAAATTATTATTTTTCACCGCCATTAACACTTCTAGTAGGAACTTTATACGTGATCTGTGAATAGAATAACGTTAATTTATTTCTTACCAGCGGACTCCCGCGGCTACGCACGCGTGAAGAAGTTTTATGGTTCCTAATTCCCGCGGTAACACATTCCCGGGATAAAAAGTAGCCTATATTAAACCTTTTTACATCGGCTGTCTGCCAGTGAAAGTCCCTTTAAAATCGGTTCAGCCGTTCCAGAGATTAGCGAAAACACAAACAGACAAAAAATTAAAAAATTGCATTTTATATGTCAGTATCGTGTATCCTATCGTATGCATTGAGTAAAAAGCTGGTCATTTGAAATTACACACAGACACTTCAAACCCAGCGTGTGGATCTCGCCCGCAGTGCGTGTCGATGTCTACGTCAAATCAGTTCGCGACTAACCCCGTTACCATAGCAACCGGCTGCGGGCGGCCCGCAAAACATGAAACGCATTTCATTATTGTATGTAATTTGACATTGACATCGACATGCATTGCAGGCGAGATCCGCTGGTGGAAAGACGCTTGATAGGAAAAGCGCTCTTACAAACGCTATAGTATGAGTGCAGTTCTTGCTAGATCTCAGAAACCTAAAGTGACTTACCCATCATCAGCCTTATCCTTCATAGCAGCAACTCTAGTCTGTGTGTTCTGTATAAAGTCCTTAAGTGCTAAAGGTTCTTCCTTCCGTAGTACCCCTCCCACACTCCTCAGGGCTACGAGCACACAATCTATGTTCTTCTCTGATAGATCTTCTAGAAGAGCAGTTAGAATATCGTATAGGAGGGACGGGTGGTAGATCTAGAATAGAGAAGTATGAAGCTTGAAACTCACTGGTCCTACGTCTCACGACGTCTGAACTTTACGTTATCTACGCGCTATGACACTACATGTGTGTGACAGACGACGCTGTGGGACAGCATGGGAACTCGCGAGTCTGGCGCGGGGACGTAAGACAGCGTGGTGAGTGACAAGTGTGTTCGTTACCATACAAATTGTATAGGCCAGATCCTGTTCAGATGTCATAATGCGTGGTGTACGTCGCATATGAAGGATGAGTTTGGCCGTGCCTTAATACAATCAATGGAGAAAATGTTGTGTCTATATTTACACATACAGACAGACATACATCACGCCTGTATCCCCAAAGGTATGGGCAGAGAGGTGCATTACACACCCTCGCTTTACCAGTAATTTTGTTGGTCCCACGTAATAGGGGCAAGTCTATTGCCAGTACGAGGCGCCATGGAAAATCTATAACCAGTCTGTAAACTCAAACGAAAACTCCAACAGTCGGGACAGATGATACATAGGTAATACTTAATAGAATCTCTGCATTCTGTTGTTAAAATTAACAACTTTTACGCATATGAAAGTATATATAATAATACATAACCTCTAGAACCAATCTATCCATTAAAAAGCCGCATCAAAATTCGTTGCGTAGTTTTAAAAATATAAGTGTGGCGTGTAGGCAAGCTAAACGAAGCACCATCTCTGACGTCATATATACGAGAGTCTATATAATACGAGAAGGCGGTTCTAGTCCCTTCTACAAGCGTCTACCAGTTTCCATCTGCGCATACGCCATAAGCCACACCTCCTTATAATTGAACTAGCCAATTAGGTATAAGCGATAAATTATAAGTACCTACTACAAATACATAGGTATAGACTCGTCCTTTGTTTTGATTCTTGTCCATTTAAACCTGTTTCTGTCAAGCGGGGGATATTGTAAAGATATAAATACGACTAAATATGAATAAATTTTATCTCTGTCTGTCTGTTTGTTCTAGCTAATATCAAAACGGCTAGACCAGTGCTAACGGAACTTTCACTAGCAGTAACACTAGGAAAACACCACTATTGTCATCACTTTCTAACCTCACCTTGAAGCTATACAAATAAGCGAGACAGGAGACCAAGTTGTCCAACGTCTTGTCTCCAACCGGCTGAGGAGTTTGCATCATCTCGTGGAACTGTTTTGATAACTCTTGCAGGAAATGAGCACCTGGAAATTTTAAAAACAAACATTACATACATTCCTTGATGGCAGTCACTTCACAAAAAATATCGAAGTCCACATCGCAGTTAGACTGAAAAGACGACCCCAATTGGGTTCGGGAAAGGCTTCTTTGGTTTAGACTGGCACGCGAGTTCATTGGAATACCAACGTTTTTGCTCGAAAATTGATCCCCGGCTTAAAACTCGAAAATGGTTATACCGATTTGTGGTAAATTTGAATGCACGAAAGACATTCTACATAGTCTACATACTACAAGATGACCAAAACACACTACAAATGTAACTTACCAATCTCAGAGCCAACATTAGCATGTAACACGGCCACAAGTGAGGCATGTTCAGCCACCATTCTATCCGGAGTCACACTATTACCCACACACGCGTCCAACCACAACTGAGTCAGACTACTATTGACTGAATGTCGACTGTTATTGGAATACAACCCCTCTATAGAGGTACAAGCCCAGTGGAGATTCGTTCCCGCTAATTTGTTGAGGACGCCTGTTACAGAAAAAAAACTGTCAAAAATTCCCGCCAAAGAAAAATAGCGCGGTTTTAAAGTGAATATTTAGTAAATAATTTATCAAACGAAAAAGAGAGGCCTTCTATTTACGGAAACCAATATTGCCAAACTGATTGCGTGTGCCAAAAGAGTTCCCGGCTCCCGCCAATATATACCTTTTTTTGTTTCTGCGCAATTTTTTTTTGTTTGGTAACTTATGGCTTGGTTTCAAGACGTTTAAGCCAGTTTCTGCGCATGATAACATAGTATGACGTAATGTATTATACCTACTAAAAAATATAGCAGGATACATTATGCAGTCGCCTAAATAGGTAATTAAATAAACTTAATAAAAACCAAAAACAACAGCAACTCAAAATTAATTTGTATATTGCTCAATCACATCGAAACCACTACACCGATTTGGATGGCGTTTGGTACACAGCTAGTTCCTAGGGTGGAGCTAATATACGAGTAGCTTATTGTACCACAAAACCTTTCCAAATGCACATGACAGTACGATGCTTATAGGCAAGCAAACCCCCGAAAAAGTGAGTAGAAATGAAAATGACTGACCAATCACTAAAAATGTGAATACAAAAAGTACAAACTTGTATAGGCATACAAGTTTGTACTTTTTGTAAACCTTTTTGTAAACCAAAAGGTGTCAATTGGTAAGAAAACAAAATTTGTGCGGGTGGGCTATTAATTGTTATGAACAAATTAATTTGTTAACTGATAAAAAGTTGGTTTTTATATTAGAAAATGATTTCTAAGGGTAAAACGGCCAAAAAAATACACTTTTACTCTTTTGTTTTTTTCGAAAAAATGCGTTTTAAAGAAGTTACAACTATTTTTAAGTGCAAAAATGGTCAAATTCAATTTTTTTTATCTCGGCGAGTTTTGATCAAATTCAAAAAAAACCCTGCGGCAGAATACTTCTCAGATCTTAAGCTTCAACTGACTCAAAATGAGAAAGTATACATTTTTCACATCGTAAAATCTATTTATACAAACTTGTATAGGCGCATTCAGATTTTCAGTAATTGGTCAGTCATTTTAGTTTTTCAGGGGGTTTGCCGCTTGCCTATTACATAACGTCGGGGCGCCTTTAGAGGTGTTTACTCACAAAATTGTTTAACTGATTTGTGATTTTTCTGAATTTTAACCTATGATTTTCCTAGGAAAACGGAAGGAAATCAGCCTTTACAAGATCGGTCGAGAAAAAACTAAAAAAAAAATCAAACCGTGTGAATGGTTAAAAATTCAAATTTTTTTTAAACTTGTTTTAAAGCTTTCTAACTTTCTTAGGTTTATCTCGAAAACGGCTGATGTTTTAAAGAGTACCTTAGGCTACTTAGAACCCCGGTAATGTGTTACGGTGGGAATTGTGAACCATTAAACTGAAATGAATATAAGGACTCACTCTTTATTTGCCGTTTCAACTGCATCAATTGTTTATCTGTGTTGGTATCTTTGTTTCTTAGATGTGGCGGTATGTATACACCTTTCTCTTCCTACAATAAAACATCAAGTCATCAATATAGTCAAAAAATTTAAAACACTTCAACCATTGGCACTAAAGCTGACCTCAAATTACCAGAGTGGGACCAAATAATTGTAGGAATGGGACCAAATTAAAATGCCATTACACGGGCAGCAACAGTTTCACGCAGCACGCAACCTGATTCATTCACCCACGCGGGATAAAACCCAACCCTAACGACGCGGGATTTTCATCCCGAGACGCCCGACCATGCATGCAGGAGCGGCCGCAGACTTGAGCCGCTGAGTTAAAAAAAATAAACAAAGAGCACCAGTTTTCAATGACAAAAAGAATATTCAAAATCGGTTGAAGCAGTCCATACTTATAGGTAACAAACATTTAAAAAAACAGTCGAAATCAGAACCGCCTTCTTTTTTTGAAGTAATATAAAATACATGAAATACAATACCTTAATAACATTCCCCTCTTTATCTCTCTTTCTCCCATAAATATCCTCCCATACATCTGGCTTCTCTTTCACAACTACATTATTATCATGCTCATCATTATCACTTAGCATTTCATCACCATCACCATCACTTGATAGGTGTGATACTTCATCATCACTGAACACATTGCCCAAATCTTCTTCGGCAATGATTTTCGGTTTCTTTGATTTACTATCATTGGATTTGCATTTTGTTTCCTTTTGATTGGAGTCTTCATTTCTCTTAAGTTTTGAAGGTTTTTCTGTAAAACATAATAATTAAACGAGAGTACAACAACTAACATATTGGCACTAAACTTTAATAATTCTTATTTCAGTGGTTGTAGCCAATCTCTTCCATGGCTTCATTGATTTTCATTAAGGTTTTCGTGTAATTATAGTAAGTTGGTAGGTGTGAATTTCTTTTGTGATTTGATTTTACCAATTTCTGGACCATTATTAAGACGGAGCGTAGCGGAGTTTTCTCTAAGATGTGCCCAATCGAAAATGTATGTAAAACGATACCGGTCGCAATTTTAAACCTATCGACTTGAAATTTGGCTGCAGATAGACATAGATCACATTAACGTGCTTTGCTGTATAGTTTTTGGTGTATGTTGCTCTTATGGTTTTTGGGTTATTAAGAATTAAAGAAACATGCCTTTGACAGTACTAAAAAAATTTGATTGCCGCCTAAAAAGAATGTTTTGAAGATTTACATAAAGTCCAGGCTGAATTGACAAATAATAAAAAAGCAATTACATCAAAAGTCAAAACAAGTTCTCTTGACAATTTGGTAGTATTTAAACGAAAAAAAATCAAGACTATTATTATTTATTATTATTATTCATTATTTATTATTTAATACTATTTATCTTTATGAATCAAGTCGTACAGTTGTATCCATTCACGTAGGCAAACAAAAACTAATTGTTGTAAATGACCCTGCTCGTAGAATATCAAAGATTGATGAATACAAGAACAGAGCAGGTTTACAAGACTATTCACTATTTCAATACATGCAGAGAATACGAAAATATGGAAATGTGTATAGACATGTGTAGAAATTAAACGTCGTACAAGTGTATCCTCGTCTAAAAGAAGGCGTCAGCGCCGACCCAAATGATGATTTCTGCTATCAGCAGGTCATGCTTCATGTTCCATTTGGACCCGAAGGTGTGCAAAGGCAGGCTGATGAGACTTGGCGTGACTTGTGCTTACAAATAGGTCAACATGCTGACGCGGTAGATATGGATCTGCCATTAGAGCCACCTGAATTCGAACAAGAAACTGAGAACACAGAACAACAAGATGAACAGCAAGAATGAATGAATATATGCAGCAAGAATGGATGAGGATAGCTGGAGCAGGACCTAACCAACTTTGCGAGCCTGTGCTCATAGGGAACAGATATATTGATTTAGACCATCACTGGGAAGAACCACTAGCTCGGTATCCAAACATTGCTAATGCACTGGGATTCATAACAGCAGCTAGAGCAGGTCAGTACCATGTTCTCGAGGTCGACGAATCAGTGTATACAACAGATCGAGGTTCTAGATCATGTTAATAATCAATTACTTAACATTCAAAATGGTCATGAAATTAATAACGAGCGTTGCATTGTCCTGGGCAAGACTGGTACTGGTAAAAGTTATCTTATTGCCGCCATGAAGCAATCCATTTTAATAGTTTTAACAAACTCTGCGTTTATCGTATGTACACCAATAGGTTGTGCAGCCAACAATATAAACGGAAGCACTCTCCATTCGGCGTTAAAAATGACTGGAAATCTGCGAATCTCAGAATTGAGAGGAGAGTCTGATTGAGACCTCCAGGAAAAGTTAAAGTTAAAGAGGTGAAATTCCTAATTATTGACGAAATGTCAATGTGTGGTGCCAAGCTATTAGCCAATGTTGATGCGAGATGTAGACAAGCTAAGCCTGATTCTTCATCAGAACCATTTGGCAGTTTGTGTGTATATTTTACTACCTCGGTGGCACAATGGTACTATGTACGGACTGCCACACTCGAGGTCTCGGGTTCGATTCCCGGGTCTGGTGGATAATGTATAATTCTCTTTAGAATTTTATCCAGATAATTATCCCAGAGTCTGGAACTTGTGCCCGGTAGATGGCAATAGGCTCGCCCCCTATTACATGGGACCTAACATAGCTGGCGTGATGTGGGTGTGTTTGCACACCTCTGCCTACCCCTTCGGGGAAAAAGGCGTGATGCTATGTATGTATGTATGTATGTGTGTATATTTTTTTGGTGACTTTTCCCAGTTGCCACCTGTTGCCGATCCAGCCTTATTATATACATCATTGTCCAATCACGACCTGTCAAATCATGGTCGATTGCTATATCGACAATTTTCTAGATGTTTCCAACTAACCGTCATTCAAAGAAAGAATGGACGTGATCAAGATGCATTCAGGCGTGCGTGCCGTAATTAACCTCTCAAAAGGATCCAGCACACGCGAAGACTATGATTTATTCCGTTCTCGAATGAACGTAAACCTTGGTCCCGATGAATTATCAACATTCAAAGATGCTCTTCATCTATTCACAACCAGGAAAGACGCAATTATCTTTAATGTCCAGAAGCTGTCTGAATTGGATGTTGCAGTCGTGATGATAAAAGCCGATCATAAGCCTGAATCTGCAAGAAATGAAGATAGTGATTGTGCTCAGGGCTTGGAGCCAGTATTATATCTGAGCGCAGGGGCGCGGGTGATGCTTAAAAATAATCTGTGGACAGCGGGCGGCCTGTGCAACGGCACAACGAGAACAATCACTGACATATTCTATTTGCAAGGTAATCGACCTCCTTCTCTACCATTTTGCGTTATGGTTAAATTTGATGGATATGTGGGCCCAATGTATGCAAACGACTCTGTTCCTGTCTTCCAAGAACAGTCAATTGGAATAACCACCAGGCTTGCTCAAGAAAGCAGCTACCTCTATCATTGGCATTTGGCATCACCACTCACAAGACCCAGGGACTTACACTCCGCAAGGCGGTTGTTTCAATTGGAGAGAGGGAGTTTGCCGTTGGACTTAGTTATGTGGCATTGTCTAGGGTACTTACATTGCTTGGGCTTGTGATTAACCCATCATTTGATTTTAAACGCATTAACGGCCTTGCTAATCATCCTCAAATGGTTACACGAAACACAGAAATTCAGAGATTAAAAAATCTTAATACCGAATAAATACTTAACTTTTATAATAAAAATATTTTATACACTACTATTGTCTGATTATTATTATGCTATAGCGCGATTTTACGAGATTACGTTCACCGTCTTATTTATTTCGACGTAACCGCCCGCGTTCCGGCGAATACCTAGTTCTACGAGTATATGATTTATTGGCACTAAAAATACATTAAACTCTTCATTTCCACCCTTCTACCACTAACATACTCGGATAATAATTAGACCACAATGATATTTAAATTGTAAATCAAAAATCCTACCTGCAGGTGCCTCATCACCAGAAATATTCATTTCGTCCATATCACCTTCGCTGTCATCATCTTCGTCACTGATATCACTTTCTTTACTATCTAAATCTTCATCAGAATGTCCAATTTCTTCATCCTCACAATTAGAATCTTCTAATTTTTCATCACCACTATCAGAATCCCCAATTGCATCATCATCACTGTCAGAATGTGAAGTTTTATTCTCAGAATTAGCTTTTTTATTCTTTTTGTCTGTGATATCTTTACCAGTGACAACTGCTAGGTCTTCTTCGAAGTCAGAATCACCTTCGACATTGGCGAGATGCTTTTCTGCAGCTACTATTTGTTCCGTTGTTGATCTATCACATATTTCTAGTAAATCTGAGTTTACAGTTAAGAATGTTTTAAAATGCAAGTTTTGATTAGACATTATTAAATTGAGAGTTCTTGGAAAACCTTTACTATGGTGATAACAATAAATTAGTATGTTAAGGTTGAGGAATAAATGTTACAATCTAAAAAAAAATATTGGCAATCTTTCATAAGGATTTGTAGTATGTCGTCAGAACACACTTGTTGTCAGATTTGCACAGACGCAACTTGACTAGTAAGCAACTTGACAGATAAGTTATTGTGAAAGCTTTTTATCAAAAGCAAGATGGCCAACCTGTGCCTGTAACTTGGACGACCAAGAAATAAGGCTCTAGAAACCTAAAAGTTCCCTGTCTCTGTGGGATTTAAAATTACCAACATCAAGTGGATGACGCCTACACCCTCAGGGTGATGGCGATTTGTATGTGATTAGATGGAATGTGTGATAGAGGATATAACAAGGCAGGGAGTGACTGAGGAGATGACGTCTGACAGCAATAATTGGCATAAGGGCAGGTATACTGGTGTTCACGTGAAAAGAACACTGAGGGGACGCGGAGTGGTGTGATTGCGCGGTACTCTCGTTCTTACTCGCTGTTACCGCCATTTAGATAAATGGTAGCTTGAAGGTCGGCATTCTTCTCATGTAATGCGAGTTCTAGATGCTGATATTTTATTAATAAAGGATACAATCAAGCCCATCACTAGCAAAATTTTTAGTTTTGTTCTTAGATTTGTTCAAGCCAAGTTGTTTTTCGAGCTTCTTTATAATTTTATCCTCATCCTCATTTGCTTCGACCAACATGTTTTGCCTCCGTTTTTCCATTTCATTTTTTAGTTTCTGTGTAGCTTTGGTTTCTTTTATATGTTCTCTACTTAGAATATCTATTGGATTTTCCATTTTTGGCTTCTTTTTCTGAAAGGAAATTTTTTTTTAGAACCATAAGTTCTTTTATCTATCATAGAAATGGATGTAATCATTTAAGTTAAGTTTGTAGCTGTAGTAATACCAATTTTCTGCTTTTGATTGAACAGACACATAGGAAATAATTTACCTTCTTGGGTCTAAAAAAGTGACTGTTATATAATTATTGGTTAGTCTCTTTACCATTATGCCAACTGTAGGTTCTGGAGATTCCACTGGTTGTTTGACAAACTTGCCTGGACTAGACTCAGAGTGACCAGTTTGTTTTTGGACACTTTTTTTTAAATAATGTTCCTTTCTATGTATTTTCTTTTGTTGCCTTTTCTGCTTGCGTAAAGTCTTGCGCGTATTCACAAACTTGGGACGCGCGCTCTGTTTAGCTTTCTTCATATCCTGTAAGATTTCCAATAATAATCAAGAAATTATAAACTACACAATAACTCCACAAAATCACTTTTTAAGGTTGTTTTACCGATAGAAGAGGCTAAATTTATAATGGTTGATAGAAACTTACAATTTTATTTGCTTTATTGATTTTAAGAATAAACTGGTACAGTAAGAACTTCTTCACTTTATCAAAAAACAACAATCTTCAAATAAATAAAGTGCTTGCGATTAAATTCACGAACATTGAGATCTGCAAACAAATAATTCACAACTTTCAGTACCTATAGTGTAATGTACTCTGTGTTCACAACTAATCACAACACAATGGCTCACAAATCACAATGCACATTTCACGTGGATTTGACATTGACAGTTAATTTACAGCTGATTGTCAGTGCGGTTCGAATCACGCCTGTAATATTGAAGAAAAGAGTTGTGTGTTGAAGTTGAAGTAACATGATGTAATTGTTGGATGGAAAGAGTTTGAAGTTTTTCTTTGTATGAGTGATTATAGTCATGGGTGCAGTACTTGTTTAGCACGTAGAAAAATCAACCCAAGTTGTCTCTCGAAGTTAAGTCGCAAGAGAAACAAATTACCTTACTACATTGGCCATCATTGTTGTAGTAAAGAATTGTCTATGATTGATTGTTCTGTCTTTGGATTGGATATATAGGTAGTTGTAGGGGATTTTTGTATTACTGTCATTTGTCTATGGTTTAAAAATTCACAAATCACAAAAGCATGACGGCTGTTTCCAATTTGTGAAGAAATTTGCGCCCTAACATCAATTTGAAGAGCCCACATTTAATAACATCTGCTCCGCAGTGCATTTGTGACATTTCCACGTCTCAGGCGGCATGATGGTGGAGGGTTCACCATTTACTCGGAACGAAGTGTTCCAAATGGCAGTACGAGTTGCCTTTGTATCTGCTGTGACTTATTTCTCAATAAAATGGCTTGTGAACCAAATAAACCCTACCTCCAAAAGTCGGAAGAAGGCTGAGGAACGAGCTCGGGAACAGTTACGCAAGTAAGTATCGATCGTATGATGCACGTCATTTGCATCCAATTTTTAATAATATAATATCTATTCCTATTAGAGTTCACTAAGAGTCTTTAGAAGTATAAGTGTCGTTATACATATCGGATAACGACACTTACAGCAAGTAGTAGCAAGTTTCATAAGAGAATGTTTCAAAAGACTTTTCCGTTTTCACTCTCATGTCTCTTCCAGAGTATAAGAACCATGTTTGGGAATAATGTTCATCAAGGTTAGATAGGTATATTTGGGTAGTTATTGTAATGTTATTCCAGCACCAAGATACTGTATATTCTGCACGTTATATTGAATATATTCTTTTGATTTAGTTAACATATAAATTATAGTGTCCGGAGAGAAAATGTAGACTAACGAGATACTGGTTAAAGAAATAATAATTCTTGAAATTCAACTAAAGTAAAAGAATTAAAAATTAACTCTCTCTTTTGACACTAAATAAATGTTGTCTCGACTACACATTCTTAGCTTATTTTCTGTTGTTGGCCGACTGGCTGGTTTTTTCAAGTCTATGTCGGAAAGGTGGGGTTTGTGTGCCCAAATACCATGGTTCATCTTCTCTTTTAAGACGCCCAGGGCTTTAATTGGCTGTGCTGTAGCAGCTGGCATGTCAGATTTAGTTGCCTTTCATCAACGGGTATAAATTAAATTCATTCAGCCATTTTGGACATAACCCATTGAATGTGTGCACGGTGATGGCATAAATACTGGCAAATTGTGGCTGTGTAATGCACCTCTGCCTAACCCCTCGGGTATATAGGTGTGATATGTGTATGTTGCCAGTTATTTATTTAGACCCTACGAAAATAATTATTTATTACCATTGCACCATTGGATTTGAAATTAAATTGAAAAATATCGAGCAATGGCAATCATGCCGGGAATACCTATACCCATAATGACGGAGTTATATTTTCACATACTTATATTTACATCTCTTATACATACAACAGCTTATTGGGTTTGGGTTTAAAGATCTTTATTATCAACCAAGACATTCGTCACTTATGTGATAACTTAGTATTAAAAACATTCATCTGTCCGTCGTCACTAGACAAGTAGCTAGGTACACAGTAGCTAGGTACACAGTAGCTAGGTTATTGGTAGTGCAATCTGAATAATGCTTTTGATCCTGTAACACAATGTAATGTAGAAAGTATAAAGCTTTTTATTTATAACAGATAAGTGATCATAGTGTGTGATGATTATGATTAGTGATTAAGATCTACTAGTACCAGTAGTGATCATAGTCATAAGTACAGTTATAATATTAAACAACTCGAGCTATCCCAAAATATCAAATAAAATAATACATTAAAAAAAATCTTATCAAATAAATGTTATACAGTAACATACCAAAGGCATTTATTTCGCTCAATTGATTAACAAAAGGAAGTAACGTAGTACAAATAATTTAAATAAATAACTAATTTAAAAATAATTACTAAGTATCCAAATACTACCACAATATATCTTGTCAATATATATAATTCCATTACAATTATATAATAATATATAATTGTAATGGAACAAATTTTATGTAGGGAACTTAAACGCCAAATGGGAGACACACGCATTTAATACGCCCGCCTTTCGTCAAGTCACTTTTTGGGCACTATAATAGGGGGCAAGACTATTGCCGTGGTTTTAGCAGGTACACCTCTAACAGGTGAGTTTGATTTGAGTCGTGATCCAATAATTAAATTAAACCAAAATAATATTGTGATGTCAAACTCGTAAATATAAATGAAACAGCAACTGTATAGACCTTGCATGTGTTAAGGATGTCTTCCAGAGCGGGCTTCAGCAGTAAACACACAATAGAACTGGACAAGCTGACAGACCACGAGATGATCATCGCTTCACAGTTGGTGGTTCCCGATGAGATTAATGTAAGTACCCTTTTATATCTTCATTCTACCATATAGTAAATAAACAGAGCAACAGCTTCCTTACTTCGTCGAAGTCACTGACGGTGTGCGTGTTTCCAGTCTTTGTATGTACGCGACATATACATGCCCAATGCCCAGTCTGAATTAGTAGTATTACCAACTTCGACCTTAGTACGAAGCTGTTGCTCGACTTAGTGGTAAACAAATTGCAAAAGTTAAGCAACATCTAGCCAAGCTGGTCTTAGGATGGTAACATTTTTTAAGAGATTGAAACCTCTCAGTGCCTCGTTGAGCATGTTAAGCCATCCAGGTTGTCATACGAACGATGTCCGTCGTTATGGTTATTGGGAGCCCTAAAACCAAAATCCGACCGTATAACGTGCCCATGGGTTGTGGAGGTCAGATGCCAGTAACTTCATGAAACATATTGAAGTTTAACCACATTGCAGTAAGACAGTCAAGCCGATCCCAACTGGGTTGGGAAATGGCTTGATGGATGTGTTGCTCTGTTCCATTTATTTACTTTGTTATATAAAATTGTTGCACAGAAGTTTATCCATGCGGTAGACTATAGATAATAGAACAATTCTTATGATCACTGTGTGTTCATATTGAGGCAGAGGTCAGTACCCACAACAGAAGATCTCAAAAGGAGTACATTTTCCCCGTTAAATATCAAAAAGAATTGAGATTTACACTTACATTAAGACATTAAGTTGAGTATGTATTTTTTACAGTAGTAAATAAAACTAGTTATCACGGCGAACTTTGTATCGCCTCAAATATAAAAAAAAAAGTGTGGGTAGATATATATATAGAACCACAAGCGTGATTCTGTGTGTATGTATATTTCAGCAAAATTGCCTGCTACTTGTTGGAGATTATAACTAGTAAATACTTATCGCAGTGTGCATGTTGAACAATAGGCAACTAGTTTTTTAATTAGTAATTTACATGTTGAGTAATAGTTCAGACAGATACATGTTCTTTAGAGTGTAGAATAATTTAACATGTTATAGATACATAAATTCATTCTGCCATTTTGGACATAACCCATCATGTGTGCCCGGTGACATCAATAGGGTTGCCCCCTATTACGTGGGACTGAAAATACTGGCAAATTGTGGGTGGTATTGAGGTGTGAAATGTGTTATAGATAAAAAAAAATGGATTATGTTAACATTTTCGTTTTACAATATAAATCGAAACTACGAAAGATCTTAACAGTAAGTATACTGTTGTTCACTTAAGAAGAACGTTGGTAAGAGTGAGAGGGGTGTGTTGGCGCATCGGTACTCTCGGTCTTACCGTCATATAGATCGCATAATCGTCTATTACGCAGCTTTAGGACAGCGTTCTTATTATGTGACGCGAGGTATAGAATAATTTAACATGTTATAGATAAATAAATTCATTCTGCCATTTTGGACATAACCCATTATGTGTGTCCGGTGACGGCTATAGGCTTGCCCCCTATTACGTGGGACTGAAAATAGTGGAAAAGACTGGCAAATTGTGGGTGTGTAATGCACCTCTGCCTACCTCTTCGGGGATATAGGCGTGATATATGTGTTATAGATAAAAAAAATGGATTATGTTAACATTTTCGTTTTACAATATAAATCGAAACTACGAAAGATCTTAACAGTAAGTATACTGTTGTTCACTTAAGAAGAACGCTGGGTAAGAGTGAGAGGGGTGTATTAACGCATCGGTACTTTCGCTCTTACCGCCATATAGATCGCATAATCGTCTATTACGCAGCCTTAGGACAGCGTTCTTATTATGTGA
Source organism: Nudaria mundana (assembly GCA_963556515.1). Lineage (NCBI taxonomy): Eukaryota > Metazoa > Arthropoda > Insecta > Lepidoptera > Erebidae > Nudaria > Nudaria mundana. The sequence goes on along the minus strand of OY748305.1, from coordinate 17,585,285 downwards.
CGCGAGGTATACATGGGTGAATTTTTCAAGTGGGCTTGGACCGCTAAATTCTAAACTATAAGGAATAACGAAAAATGCTCACAGAAGTCACGAGTCTGATTTTGATGAAACTCAAGTTATGGTCGATATGCCTGTTAATGCTAGTGGACTGTACTATAATGACTAAAAAGTTACTGCCCAATACACACATACATATTACGCCCCGAAGGGGTAGGCAGAGGCGCATTTAGACACCCCAGTTTGCCAGTATTTTTAGTCCCACGTAATAGGGGGCAAGCCTATTGCCGTCACCGGGCACTAATATGTATATAGACAATATTTTTTTTTAATAATACTCATGTCATAATCATTTTATTATGTCAACTTTTGAAATCATAATTTGAATTTTCGATATGAGAGTAGATTACACTATTTTTAGAATTTGTAAATCTGTCATCGTTTGACTTAATAATCTATATACATATTGTATGTTCAGGTGAGCTGGACCGACATAGGCGGGTTGGATCTTCTGATCCAGGAGTTGCGCGAGACGGTCATATTACCGATCCAGAAAAGAGAGTTGTTCGCAGACAGCCGGCTCACGCAGCCGCCAAAGGGTGTGCTGCTGCATGGACCCCCAGGTTTGTATGATCATTGTAAATTATATCACAGAAACTACCGTTTTTTTTTCAAACGGTGCTGTAACGTCTAAAACCGAAAGGGCCGTTTGGCACATTAAGTAACCTCCACTCCGTTAAGGTCTCGGTTGCCATATGAGCATAGCGGCGGTCATTACAGGTAGTAGAGCAATAAATCCGACTGGTCTAACTACAACACTTAGTCGCCAATGGATTGCGGAGAACAAATGGCAGTCGCTTCACAAATAATATCGCCGATTCGCAGTTAGACTGGAAAGCTGACCTCAATTGGGTAGGTTTGGGAAAAGGCTCAAAGGATTATGAAACTCTCAAAACACATCAAAGCGGGTGAAGCTACGGGCCTGAGCTAGTATGTAATAAACTATTGTTAGGAGGTAGCTTCGCACGTGGCACATCCCCACTCCGTTTCCTATATAAACGGAGCGACGAGAATAGATCGGACAGTCGTTCTTCAACTCTCGTAGCGATAACATGTCTTAAGTTAAGATAATTGCTGTCGGTAATAGAAAGGTCATGTGACCCCGTTTAGATTAGTTAACGTTAGTATCAGATATTGGAAATACAAGTTGTGTAATTGTTAGGCGCTGTCTTCACGAGCGAGAGAATCGCGACGAGTCTGTACTTCCATCGCCGCGATAACATCGCCGTGTGGAGACACGATCATAGGGAGTGTATAGAAATACGTGGCACGACGACAATATCGCCGCGATTCTTTTGCTCGTGGAGACAGCGCCTTACTGTTAAAACTAATAAATGTAGTGGGTACTTTTGTATAAAATCCTGACTTACTTATTTCTTGTGAATAAAACTTTTCTTTGAATTTATTCTGCTTTTGATTCCTGATACTATATTGATTTCTAGGATGCGGCAAAACCCTTATAGCGAAGGCGACTGCGAAAGAAGCGAACATGAGCTTTATAAACCTGGACGTGTCACTACTGACCGACAAATGGTACGGCGAGAGCCAGAAGTTGGCTGCTGCAGTGTTCAGTTTAGCTGTTAAACTTCAACCTTGCATCGTGTTTATTGGTATGTATATTTTTAATGCGCTCTATAAGCCGATGCATTAAAGAAGGGAATCTTAAATGGCGGCTTGTACTTGCGTTGACAGATAGTACAGTTAGCATGTAAAATTTCAAGACAGTTTTTTTTTTAAATTACGAGGGTGGATTGAAAAGTAATCGGCTAACCAAGAAAATAAATACATAATAAATGAAATATATTTTTATTTCTCAACGTAATCAACATCAAGTTCAATGCACTTTTGCCATCTTCCCTTCCAAGCATTTAGCCCGTTGAAAAAAAAAGATTCTTCCTTAGAGTCAAAATATGCGTCTACTGCTGCTTTGACCTCGTCATTTGTCAAAAATCTTTGACCTCTCAAGTGCTTTTTTAGGTTAGGGAACAGAAAAAAGTCTGACGGTGCCAGATCAGGTGAATAAGGTGGATGCGGTAACAGTTCAAAGCCACAGTTGTGAATTTCTGCCATTGATTGGACAGACGTGTGAACACGAGCGTTATCTTGATGAAACAGGACTTTTCTTCTGATCATTCCTGGACGTTTTTCTTTTATTTTCTCTCGTAAACGTCGTAGTAAGGTGCAGTAATAATCAGAGTTTATAGTCTGACCCCTTTCAAGATAATCAACCATAATCACACCCTTCGAGTCCCAAAATACTGAAGCCATCACCTAACTTGCCGACAAAATCGACTTAGCCTTTTTGGGGGGCGGTGAACCAGGTCTTTTCCAATGTTTTGATTGTTGTTTTGTTTCCGATATACAGTAATGAACCCATGTTTCGTCCATAGTAACAAAACGATTGAAAAAATCACATTCATCAGCTTCAAATAACTCCAAATAGTCGCGTGCAATAGTCAATCGCATCCTTTTTTGCTCAACTGAAAGCAGTCGCGGAACCCACCTCGCGGACACCTTGTGGAAACCCAACACGTTGACTATTATGTTTTGAGTACGTTCATAAGAGATGCCTATAATCTCGGCTATCTCTCTAATTTTCAATCTGCGGCCTCCCATAATTAAGTCGAGTTTTTTTTTTACATTTTCGTCAGTAGTGGACGTCGAAGGCGTTCCAGAGCGGGGTTCGTCTTTCACACTCTCTCTACCACGCTTGAATTCTGCTATCCATTTTTTGACGGATGAATATGAAAGAGCGCAATCCCCTAATGTACTGACCATATCATCATGGATGGCTTTTGATGACAGCCCCTTCTTATGGAGGTACTTAATGACGGCACGCTGCTCGATTTGCTTCATTTGTGGAAATGATGTCAGATTGCTTTGTAACGAGGTTGGATTGAAAATTAATCGGCCTAACCAAGAAAATAAATACATAATAAATGAAATATATTTTAATTTTTCAACGTAATCACCATCAAGTTCAATGCACTTTTGCCATCTTCCCTTCCAAGCATTTAGCCCGTTAAAGAAAAATGATTCTTCCTAACAGTCCAAATATGCGTCTACTGCTGGTTTGACCTCGTCATTTGTCAAAAATCTTTGACCTCTCAAGTTCTTCTTTAGGTTAGGGAACAGAAAAAAGTCTGACGGTGCCAGATCATGTGAATAAGGTGGATGCGGTAACAGTTCAAAGCCACAGTTGTGAATTTCTGCCATTGATTGGACAGACGTGTGAACACGAGCGTTATCTTGATGAAACAGGACTTTTCTTCCTTGATCATTCCTGGACGTTTTTCTTTTATTTCCTCTCGTAAACGACGTAGTAAGGTGCAGTAATAATCAGAGTTTAGTCTAACCCCTTTCAAGATAATCAACCATAATCACACCCTTCGAGTCCCAGAATACTGAAGCCATCACCTTGCCTCCGCCGGGCGCCACTGAAAATACCTGCTTGTAACGAGAGACGCCCGGCGACGGACGTTAGAGCGGCTGCGGCCCTTGGACCGCGGGATTAAAAAAAAAAATAAGCCATCACCTTACTTGACGACAAAATCGACTTAGCCTTTTTGGGGGGTGGTGAACCAGGTCTTTTCCACTGTTTTGATTGTTGTTTTGTTTCCGGTGTACAGTAATGAACCCATGTTTCGTCCATAGTAACAAAACGATTCAAAAAATCACATTCATCAGCTTCAAATAACTCCAAACAGTCGCGTGCAATAGTCAATCGCATCCTTTTTTGCTCAACTGAAAACAGTCGCGGAACCCACCTCGCAGACACCTTGTGGAAACCCAACACGTTGACAATTATGTTTTGAGTACGTTCATTAGAGATGCCTATAATCTCGGCTATCTCTCTAATTTTCAATCTGCGGTCTCCCATAATTAAGTCAAGTATTTTTTTTAACATTTTCATCAGTAGTGGACGTCGAAGGCCTTTCAGAGCGGGGTTCGTCTTTCACACTCTCTCTACCACGCTTGAATTCTGCTATCCATTTTTTGACGGATGAATATGAAAGAGCGCAATCCCCTAATGTACTGACCATATATCATCATGGATGGCTTTTGATGACAGCCCCTTCTTATGGAGGTACTTAACGACGGCACGCTGCTCGATGTTAATAAATTAATTAAAACTAATTATCGCACACGTTTCAAACTTCACACAATTAACAGGTCTGAACTGAACTAAATAATGTGGGTAGATTTGATTTTTAGAACTAAATGGACCAGTGTTAGGCCGACTACTTTTCAATCCACTCTCGTAAAAATAATAAAAACAAGACGTATTAATTTCTTACTAGCTTTTAGAAAATACCGATTTTTCGATTCTGACCTGATTAGGGGCCTTAATTGCTAGAATAGTTGATGTAAAGTCATTATTTAGAGTTATATTACACCGTCGCGTCAAAACAGCGTGGAAGCAGTACAAAACTTTTTTTTTCTGTTTACGGTACCCGCGAGAGTGAGTATAGACGGCACTAGTGTGCGAGCGAGAGAACATGATAGGCACCGCCATTTTAGATTCCTTTCTTTAATGAACCGGTTTATATTATACCGTACGTAACGTATCACTTTACACTCAATATTGTATCATCATAACATAGTATAACAAGGTCCCTTCCGCTGTCTGTCTGTCTCATCTTTAAAACTACGCAACGGATTTTGATGCAGTCTTCAACAATGTATAGAGCGGTTCTCTAGGAAGGTTTTATTATTTAATTGGTCACGCGGGAGAAACCGCGGGCGTTCGTTAGTTATTATTAAAAAAAAACACTTCTAACATTGACACAATAGGAGACTTCAAATTATCGGAATGGGACCAAATTGAAATGGGATCACACAGCAAGAAAATCCGTATCGGTTCACCCAGTAGAAAGATATGATTTAACACACAAACAAAAAACAGTCGAATTGAAAACCTACTCCTTTTAGAGTTTTCGAAACGAAAATCTCTTATACAACAGTAATGTCCGTCCGTCCGTCCGTGACCTACTTTCAACTCGAGAACGGTAAGAGCTAGAGACTCAGTGTAAACGCCAATCGACTCAGCATGGTCAAAGACCTCTAAAATGAACTTGACCTTTGACCTCTAATCTCAAGGTCAAGGTTAAAACGAGGTCAATTCGAGAACGGTAATAGTTAGAGACTCAAGACCAGCTGCAATCAACTCAGCATGGTCAAAGACATCTAAAATGAACTTGACCTTTGACCTCTGATCTCAAGGTCAAGGTCAAAACGAGGTCAAATCGAGAACGGTAATAGTTAGAGACTCAAGACCAGCTGCAATCACCTCAGCATGGTCAGAGACCTCTAATGTGATGTTGAACTTTTTTTTTTTTAATTTTTATGAAAAAACTTTCGAAAACTCTAAAATATATGGCAAGATTTTGCCATATTTTTAACTTGTTTTATATCATTGTTTACACTGTACGGAAGCCATACCCATCTTATGTCAATTGAATTCGGAGAGTAGCAGTTGTGTAGCTGTACTGTAAATTCACAACAAATCATTATATCCGTACACTTGGTTCCACCTTTGAAATAAACAAAAAAAAATTCGGCAATCCATAAAGGACTAAACGCTAAACGTCACCTCGGCTTTCCATCAGGCGGCTTGACTTTGGCGATTCAGAAATAATAAACAAACAATAAGTAACTAATGTAGACGTAGTTTTTTTTCGTTTAGACATAATGATCACTTTTGCAGACGAGATCGAGTCGTTCCTGCGCACGCGCACGGCTCACGACCACGAGGCGACGGCCATGATGAAGACTCAGTTCATGTCGCTCTGGGATGGACTCATCACTGACCCCACCTGCACTGTCATCATCATGGGTAACTCACTAGTTGACACTACTCAACTGACAAACACGATCAGACGACAGACGACAGTTCGAGAACCCTAGACCTGTACCAGGCTATCTAGCCACAATACAATGTTCCTATTAATATCCAGGTGCCACAAATCGTCCCCAAGACCTGGACAAGGCTATCCAGTCACAATACAATGTTCATTTTAATGTCCAAGTGCCACAAATCGTCCCCAAGACCTGGGCAGGGCTATTGAGTGACGTATGCTGGCCCCATTCCACGTGACCATGCCCAAAACACATATATTTAATTTATTTATCGTTTCTGTTAACGTCCAGGTGCCACAAATCGTCCTCAAGACCTGGACAAGGCTATCCAGCGACGTATGCCGGCCACCTTCCACATTCCCATGCCCAGTGAGGCTCAGCGGGACAGGATACTGCAGCTCATACTCAAGAATGAACCTGTTGCTCCTGATGTAAGTGTGATATGTACCTCTGTGATCGGTCGAGGGTTTGTTTCATGGTTTGGAACAAAAAATATAAATACTTCATTGCTTATAAAATATATTCATTGATTGACATCAGAGCCCTCTAGCTGTGTCTAAACGTAATTGCAACATTACGCACAGCCTACCATAGTAGTTAGTTCCTCAACTAACGGTAGATGGCGCTCTGGCGACGCCGTAAGTCGCGATATTAAAACAACGTGGTCACAGAATTAAAGGTCTTGCCTATTGGTGTCTTGGTCAGTTGGTAGAACGCTTCTACTGGAAAGTTAACAGTCGCTGGTTCAAGTCTAGCTTAACAATTATATGGGGCATTTCACGCCAAGCGGACAGGTGAAAAACTTGATGTTTCCGATTTCCGTAATTTTTGAGTATGTTCTGCCAATACATGTCCTTGAATCATGGACCAAATATGTTTGGAATATAATGACTGGTTAAGGAGTTACGGGACTTAGAAATTTTAACCCATCGGTGGGTATGCAGTACTTCAAAGTCTTAAAACTGTAGATTAAAATAATTAAACCATTGGTTTTATTACTTGCTTTAATGAGCTTTTTAACTGTATTTATGGCAACGAAAAAAATTTTTTTTTTTCATAAAAAAAACAATTTTTTTTTTTTTTCTTAAATTTCACAATCTTCGACACTTTCGATTTTTTTTATTATTTGTTGGAAATTAGTTGATATTGTTAATTGTTTCAATTCAAATTTTGTGCTAAAACGCGACCAAATATACATTATCTATGTATTTACAAAAAAAATGAACGTCCTTTCTAAGTTTTACAATGGGAATGAAAGTGGAATAGAAGCTACAATGGAAATACATGGGGCACACTAAAAGTTTTGCACTTCTAGCTAATCGGAACTATTTGAATATCGAATGTCATATTTTTTTAAACGTTGCAACCTTCTTAGTAATAAAAAAAAAAACAATTGGCGGGAAATCATTTATTTGTCAATTGTTTTTTATCACACATCAAAGTTCTACGTATGCAACGAAAATGGAATTAAGTCAAAAAGATTTTAGAGCGAAGATTTTTTATGATTTTAAAAGTTCTCTCTCCGCAAGACTGTGCCGCTCATCTTTAAAATGCTTTTGGGAGAGAAGCACGTTGTTTGAGCACCGTGAGACGATGGTTTGCTGAATTTGAGAGAGATCGAGTTTCTTTACATGAAGAATTTCGTGAATGGCGGCCTTCAACTGCCGTCAACGAAAATAATGTGGCTACTGTTAAGCATTTAATTGAAGAAATTCCGCGGATTACCTATTAGATAATTCGAGGACTATTGGGGATTGGTATGAGTCAAATCCAGAAAATTTTACACGAAGAATTGAAAGTTCGGAAACTTTGTTGTCGTTGGATCCCTCGTGAACTGACAGCGGAGCAAAGCGGGCTCGCGTGAAATGGTGTTCACAGATGCTACTGAAGTACGACCACGGACATTCTAATGCTGTTTATGACATTGTCACAGGAGACGAAACGTGGATTTATTGTTTTGAACCCGAAAGAAATAGCAATCTTGTGAATGGGTGTTTGAAAATGAGAACAAGCCAACAATAGTGAGGCAGGCGAGAAACGTTGGTAAAAAAATGATCGCGTTTTTTTTCTCAGCTACGGGTCCCATCTGTACAGTTCCGCCACCGGGAATTCTCTTAGTCTCTACCGGAGGCGCTCGGCAATGGACGTAGGTGCGGCCGCGCCCAAGGTCGCAGATTAAAAAAAAAAAAAAAAAAATCTGTACAGTTCCACTTGAAGATCAAAAGTGTTAATGCCGAGTGGTATTCTACCATTTGTTTACCCAGGGAGTTAGAAAAAGTTCGCGAAAGACGACCCAAAAGCCGCGTTCTCCTACATCATGACAACGCTTCTTCACACACGGCCAACAACACAAAGTCATTTTTAGCTTCCGAAAAAGTACAACTCGTCACCCATCCTGCGCATAGCCCCGACCTAGCACCCTGTGATTTCTGTAATTTCCCCAAAATCAAAGATTTGATGAGAGGTTTCACTTTTACCAACTCCGAAGAGGCAGTGATAGCGTTCAATCAGCACGTAGAAAACATGCCTTCAAATCTGTGGTCCTCCTGTTTTAAAAAATGGTTCGATCGCATGATAAAATGTTTAAAACGTAAAGGAGAGTATTTTGAAAAGCAATAAACATAATATTTTGGTTTTAACATGTTGTTTTTTAAGTTACGCAAAACTTATAGTAACCTAACCTAACCTAACCTAACCTAACCTACGTACTACCACCGCCTGGGACACACAGAGGTTGGCCCTCACGGGCATCATCGGCAGTGTAGGTTCGCTGCCGGCCGTCATTCTGTCTATGGCCGGCAGCGAAGAATGTTGGGCCGCCGTCGCCTCCTTCGCTCGGGAGGTGATGGCGGCAAAGAGAGAGGCCCTGCGGGAACGGGAGCGTGCAGGCCGCACGCTTCCGCCCCGCCGGGCACCAGTCAGGGGGCGACGGCGTATTGCATACGCCCAAGCCCCCGACTGATAGGGCCGTGGGCGGTGGGTCGGGGGGCCCACCGCTCACGCGAAAGGCCCTGAGGAGTCCGACGCCCCTTATGTGTTTCGGGGGCGTCGCTTCTATGTTGATTGGGGGGGGGTTAGGCCCCCCGTGTTGAGCTCGAAAGAGCGCCCCTTTGCCGGGCCGCCGTTGCTTAACAGTTTCTGTCTATCCGGCGGCCCGGCTAAGGCGAAGGAGAAACACCGTGGATAGGTTTTAGTGGGTAGTCCGGCCCGTTTTCCATCCTAGGGCCGGGAGTCCCACACGAAGCCGTCTCGCTCCCCCCCGCAGCGAGACGGTGAAGTGCGTAAATGCATCACCGACCACGTAAAAAAAAAAAAAAAAAAACCTACGTACTACCAAAGCATGGTCCAGTCAAGGTAACCCAAATAAGACCAAACCCGGAAAAAAACATTTAGTAGCAATTTTCTTCCGGAATTCGTTGAAGGAGGTCACTGATGTCTAAATTTAATTTTATGTGGTTGCTTGGTTATCCGCCATTTTGAATTTAAAGTTAAATTTTTATTTATTGAATTTCTTGTTTATTTTTTGTTACTAGTAGCAATTTTCTTCTATTTGATGGTACCTGTGTAACATCTGTCCTGCCCGTTTTATATAGTACCCAATTAATTAAGACGGAGCTTGCTCCTTCTTCACAATGATGGGCTCAATCAAGAATGTATGCGACACGATAGCGGACGCATCTCTTAACCTATCAACTTGACATTTGACATAAAGATATAACATAAGCCTGTGGTTTGATGTATAGTTTTTGGTGTATGTGGCTCTTATAGTTTTTGAGTTATTAAGCAACATACCTTTGATAGTGCTAAAAAAAATTAGGTTAGGTAGGGTTTGGTTAAGATTCCCGTGTTCCAGCGAACCGCCCTAGTATTTAATTGTTAACGAGGTCTACTCTTGGACCATACGGGCGATCAGTAGTGTGATTGTAGATAATATTTGACGATATAATAATCAGATCGACTACTCCCGCCTGGCTAACTCCACGGACGGTTTCTCCGGCTCGGACCTGCACGAGCTGTGTCGCCAGGCCGCAGTGTACCGCGTCAGGGACCTCGCCCGGGACGAGCTGGCCCGGGAACAAACCCAGGTATGTGCCACTACCCATCATGTCTGTTACAAAACTTGTCAAACATTAACACAAAAACCTACTTCAAATTATCAAATTAAAATGAGATCACTCAGAAAGGAATTAAAAAAAAACACTTAACCGTTTCACCCAGTCGAAAGAGGTAACAGACATAAAATACAGTCGAATTGAAAACCTTCCTTCTTTTTTTTAGGTCGGTTAAAAAGGGCAGATTTGTTACTAGAATGCGCCTCGAGACGACTCCAAAACTTGCTAATAGGTTAATTAAAGTTACTTGTCAACATTGTGCTTGTATACAGGATGTTACATAAGGGTTATATCAACCTGAAGACACCCCCATCAGCTGATCGCTCAAAACGCCTTTTGATATGTTTCGACCGCGAAACAAGAAAAAAAAGTTCATCATAAAAAAAGTTATATGCGTTATTTCCAATCAAAACAAACGTGTCCCAACACTCATGCTTGACGTACTTACTAATAGACAATGGTGGGCGGGGCGGGGGGCGGCGTCGCTCACCGACCGACACGCGACCTTGGTGCGAAACAGAGACAAAATGTTCCAACCAGGAGAGAGATAGAAGGTTTTTCACGGGCGCGCTTTATTTGTACTACTTACTTTGATGTCGATGACTTTATTAGCTGATTTTAGCTAGTGTTGTTCAAACAAGAGTGTTTTATTCGGTAATAATGTTTTTTTTCTGTATGATTTTTTTTTCTTATTTGGCGGTCGACACATATCGAAACGGGTTCTGGTCGACCAGCTGATGGGGGTGTCTTCGGGTTGATATAACCCTTACGTAACACCTGTATACCACGGGATCAGATTCGACTGCTTCGGTGGCGTGGTCGGTAGTGCATCCGCTTGCGACACAGGAGTCTCGAGTTCGATTCCCGGTCGGGACAAACTTTGTGCGATGACACATACGTTGGCACCGAAGTCTGGATGTTTCCTATGTATAATATCTATGTATTTACAAAAAAAAGAAAGTATATAAGTATTTATATCAGTTTATCTAGCCCTCATATTACAAGTTCTGCTTAGTTTGAGAGTAGATGGCGTTGTGTGAATTGTCCAAAAAAGAAAATTGAGTGTCATTTACTACGAACATAACATATATATATACCAATACAATATCAGTGTCTGTCTAACAAAATATAATATTCTCTTTATTACAGAGCCAACAAACAGTAAACTCGACCGCATCAAACTCAGACGACGAATACGTTGACGCTGTTCGACCAATCACAATGGATGACCTTCGATTATCTCTCGTCAAACTCAAAAAGTCTAAAATACAATGTGGTACTCTAACACCTATGAGAATAGAACTCGACTAGCCGACTGGTGGCCTTCAGGATATTGGGTTCGATAAGGTTGGTACTAAATATCGGTTTAAAAAATAAAGATTAGCTTTTTGTTAGCAGATGGGTAAAAGTACTTAAGCAGATGGGTAAAAGTACTCAACATTTTATTAGCAGATGGGTGAAAGTAATCAACATTTTATTAGCAGATGGGTGAAAGTACTCAACATTTTATTAGCAGATGGGTAAAAGTACTCAATATTTTATTAGCAGATGGGTAAAAGTACTCAATATTTTATTAGCAGATGGGTAAAAGTACACTACACGCGAGAGTACTAGGGGTATAAAATGTATATGACAATATATATATGCTTTATAAAAGGTGTTCAAGGACCCTGTGAGATAATTTACCCCTAAATGATGCATTTAATACATTAAAGCTGTAGTAATTTACCTGTAAAAGACAGCTTTTTCCCATAATGAGTAATTATATAGAATTTCAACTAAAATACATATTTATATCGATTCTGTTCTGCTTTCATATATAGAATAAAATGCATTAGAATGCAATACATTAGATAAAAGCAATAGTTTTGTAGCCATTTGGGCATATAGATTATTTCGATACCCAGCTCAAGAAGTTACCTTTTAAATTACGCGGGATCATAAAGTACCTGATATAAACTTCTATTTTTACTTATCAAAGATTATAATCGATATTGTTAAAACGAGAGCCCACTATCTGAAAGGTCGTTACGTCAGCGTATAGACAATTATTGTTAACGTAAGATCTACTTAAGTCTATGTCTGTGCTTAGGTTGATTCTAGTCTTATTGAGAGGATGAATACTTTAAGTACTATGGAGTGGACAGATACCGGACGATAAATATTGCATTATATCTTATAATATCAGTATTTCGCGATAACTTACAGTAACAAAATGATTCTTTGCTAGGCAACATATTTTTAACCGTTGCAGCTAAACGTTCACTCAATGCTTGATCCTATTGAGTCCAATTACGGACTGATTCGGTGGCGTGGTCGGTAGTGCATCGGCTTCCGACTCCGGAGTCTCGGGTTCGATTCCCGGGTCAAATCAATGTGATCCACAGATATTTGTTTCGGAATTTGGTTGTATTCTATTTATATTATGTATGTATTTAGAAATATTTGTTATTTAGATTCCATATCCCATTAGTTTGGGCTAAATGACGTTGTGTGAGAATGCCCAAAAAATATTTATTACGTATATTCTGCATCATGGTGTAAGATTACCCCAAGGAGGTAATTTACCCTACTTCTACCAGTTAAATTACCCCCAATGTGCTCCAATTACCCCCAGTGCTATATTGTGTAAACTTGTTTAATGTAGTATATTCAATCGTTATAAGATTTCTGTTCACTCCATTTTGTACTTTTTAATGTACTATTATATAATATTTTGATTTTATTACCATGCATCCTAAATTTCAATAATTATTTGTGTATTTATTAGTGTTTCACACGATAATCGACTCTTGTGTTTATGCTTGTCAAGTTATTAAGTAGGTACTTTGATTACACATTTTTCAAAATGTTTTTTCTTTCTTTCGGAATTTAAAGCTTTTGTAACAAGTTTGAGAGGCTCAATCAATAATATTTTTTTTTTTAATAATTAATATAGTATAGTGTAGGTAAAATGTCTGTGATGGGTGTTTGGGTGTGTTTGTAAATTCGAATGTATAATAAGTTGTAAGCAAAGTGTGTAAATGTATACAGGGTTCATTTTTAGTCAGGAGCCATTTTTTTATGACCAACTTAGAATCTATATAAAAAAAATATTTTTTCAAACTCAAACCTTAAAATTTGTTGTTCATTAAAGTCGTATAACGACACAAGTGCTATTTATTTATGTTATTATTCAAATCTGCCATAAAAAACATGTAAGCCTCGGTATTCTAACCAAATCAAAAAAAAATCTCTTCGGAACGAAAATACTACTAAACATTAAAGGGAAACTACTAAATGAAATGTATACACCACGCGTCGCCCGTTGCCCAGTAAGATTTTTAAGGACACATTAATCTTTTAACAAATACAATATTTTTCAAAAATACCTCGTTTTAAAACATCGTAATCAAAAAGTCAACCTATATTTAACTCAAAATCTCATTTTAAAATTTGGCTCCTGTCCTAAAAGTAACCATGTATGTGGCCATTTGAACTTTTTGGTTATATGGTTGAAAGTACAGTGAATAATACAAAGGAATTCTATAACATATTTATTACGGTATGTGTTTTGAAATATATAAATCAGTTACCATGAGAAATAATGTATAAAAACCTTTTAAAGGTATCCCCTTTGGAAAAGGGTGTCTTCAAGATATAAATAATAGGGAATAAAGGCACGGTCAAACTCATCCTTCACATGCGACGTACACCACGCATTATGACATCTGGCCTATACAAGTTGTATGGTAACGAACACACTGGTCTCACTCCCCACGCTGTCTCACTTGACTTGCGTGTTCCCATGCTATCCCACGCGTACGACGCTGTCACACACGTAGTGACATAGCTCGTAGATAACATAAACGTCAGACGTCAGACGTCAGACGTCAGACGTCAGACCAGTGTGTTTTAAGCTTAATAGTGGAGGTCTATTGCAATATTATTTACACGAAATACGGCGTACGTCATAGCTACATACGTTTTATTGCCTGACGTTTCGACAAGGTTACACCGGCCGTGTGTTCCCGCGTTAGTTTAACTACTGCGATAGTTTCAAGGGTAGGTACAGCCAAGTTATAACTATCACGGTACCTAATCTTTTCTTTGTACGATTTGAATTGTTAAAGATATGACCCTTTTATAAATCTAAAATGTCCTGCATAGTTTTGAGACACCATGTTACTATACACGGTGGATTTATAGTCGTCTTGGACTAGAGAGGGGTAACCCTTTTTAACCGACATACCTAACGTACAGTTTTAATTATCGTACTATTTAATAAATAACTGTGTAGATTATGAAACGCGAAAGTTTAAAAGTGAATAATAGAATCGCTGTGTTACGTCCGCTTTATAACGTCACCGTTATCCTAAGAAACGAAAGCTTGAGTCCATCAATTAAAGCAACGCCGCAGGCTGTAAGAAGGTTCAAATGTTGACTATTTAGAGAACAGTCACCTTTCTGTCCATATGTCATTAATTAATGGCTTGATACAAAGTAAAATAAATGTTTTTGATGTTAAAATTCTAAATATAAACGTTTGTACTTCTATGCTAGAGTAAATTTATTGAGTGTTGATATGTAGAAATCGCTTTTAATCTCTTCTGGATGTCGGTAGAAATGAGCCGCGCACGATGTGAGTGGGATAGAACCTTGTTACAATAACTTCTCAGTGACGTCATCAATCGCTGATAAGTACGGATAACAAAACAGTATTGTAGGTTAACCTACGTCACTATGACGTCACCAACATGGCCGCCAATCCCATTGTCATCTTGCGCGGCTTATACATAGATATAATAATATCAAAGAATTTGTGAGGTTGTATTATCTCTGGATATACTAAACAGATATTGAAATTTCTTTCACTAATATATAGCTGTATTATCACTGAATGCTATAGCTTACTTTTTATCCCGGTAATGTTTTCCCGTGGAAATTGGGATTGAGAAAACTACATCACGCGGGTGGAGTTATTTATTTATATATCTATCGATATCTTTTAGAATATCAGCAGCTTTCTCCTTTAAAATTATTGAATGTTGATCATTTATTAAGCTTCGTAGAGATTTTATTGCGTAGCAGGAACTCTGGCTGTGTATACATATTTATTTATATATTATTTATTTATTGTTGTTGAATAGTCGACAATATTATATAGCTGTTTGTGTCCATATAATATAAATGTTACCGTAAGATCCCTTTTTAAATTACAACGCGTTGTAACTAGTAAGAATGCATTGTAATAAAATGCCTAGGTCATGCCGGTAGCATAAATATATCTTAAGATATTTTGATTGTTTTCAAAATGCGTCTAGAATTGGCTGTTACAATAATAGTCAAACTGCATTGATAAACTTTGCTTTCTTCCTTGAAAAAGGTTACATGATATGGGCTATTTTCCTGGGTTAACACAACACAACGGTACTTTTTGTCCCTTTAATGTTTTCGAGTTGGAATCGGGAACAAGTAAAACTTATTAATGTTATCGATCATCTTGATCCAATAGTTACCTTATAATGTATATTATATTAAGGTAAACTCTGAGTTCAATATCTCACAAAAAGACTATGAAATTTTATTTAAATTATTATAATATGCTATTAGATTATCCATTTAAAATGGGTAGAGATGTTTTAAATAATAGACAATATAAACCGTCGTAATCATTGCGGTATAAATTACTTATAATTTTAATACATTTCTGTATTTGAAATACAGAATATTAAAATTATAAGTAGATAAGCTATGAGTAACAATGCTAACTTTAATAGCGCGATCTAGAAATTATAATATGAAGCAAAGATTGGATGTTATCGGTATTGGTCATCGTACCTCAGTGGTCAGAGCATTATCCTGGTTAGGGAAAGGCCATGGGTTCAAGTCCTGCCGATGACATTTCATTTTTTGTTATTATTTATAATTTCTTCTTAATACGTATGATTTTGCTGTCTGTATTTGAATGGACGCATTTTATTCCTATTTGGCACAAAATATAATGGTTCAAAACTTATGTGATATTTAAATTGCAATAAGAAATTGTGCATTTTTGTTTCATAGTTCATTGATTTCGTTATG
The DNA here is from genome assembly GCA_963556515.1 of Nudaria mundana. Taxonomy (NCBI): domain Eukaryota; kingdom Metazoa; phylum Arthropoda; class Insecta; order Lepidoptera; family Erebidae; genus Nudaria; species Nudaria mundana. The sequence continues at coordinate 17,569,194 of OY748305.1, read as the reverse complement.
CATCTGATTTATGATTTTTTTTACTTTGATCCTTTGTTTATAGTACTTTTGTCTATTTCTTTAAAAAATGGGTTTGTTTCGGTTTGATTGTTAAGTTTAATAACAATATTAAAAGGTAAATAACAAAACTTATAAAATAGACGACGCTAAAATTGACAATTCGTATAAATTTTATATTTTACGAACTGTCCATTTTTCGTTGTACGTGTACCTTTGAAACGTGACGCCATTTTGGTTTTTGAATATATCATAAAATGGACGCTATTTTGTATAACCTATCGTAACTTTTTTTGATATTTTTACGCTCAACTGCTTATTTATTGTTATTGATTGCAAAAGAAGAATTAGTTGTTTATTGTTGTGTAAATAAATACAATAAATATAGAATGAGTACTGCCTTGTTTTATTTCGAATAGAAACCCGCCTTCGCATCTCTTCAGTTTTACCGCACTACAATCATAATGCTCAAGTCGTGGGTCGGATACGGCGGCCGGGACTGGAGGTGGCCCTGCACAAGTCCGAGGTTCTTTGTTTCCACGGACCTCGGAACGGTCCACCGGAAGGTTCCAGCATAACTGTAGGAGGCATTACCATCGGCATCAAGCCCTCGATGAAGTACCTAGGGATCGTACTGGATCGCCGATGGAACTTCGGACCTCATTTCCGAAGTTTGGTGCCTAAAGTGACGGGGCATCAGTCGCGCTTTCGCGACTCACGCCCAACATAAAGGGAACCAGCGCCTACTGCAGGAGACTACCTGGGGATCGTGCGGAGTATGGCCTTATACGGGGCTCCCGTATGGGCGCATAGATTGGCGGTCAGGGTGAACGCGACTCTGAACAGCCCATTGCGAACCTTGGCCGTCAAAACCATACGGGGGTACCGCACGATCTCCGGAGAGGCTGCATGTCTCTTAGCCGGGATCCCTCCATGGGACCTGGAAGCGAGAGCCCTTGCGTCATTGTTTCAATGGCACAAGGAGGCGCTGGGGAGGGACAACAGGCCTGCGACACGAGAAATCAAGGACCAGCGGTCCCAACTCCGCCAGGATCTCATGGAGACTAGGAGGGTGCGACTTGAGCAACCAATGTGGGGAACAACCGTCATCGCGGCGGTGAGACCGATCATGGACGAGTGGCTGCAGAGGCGGCATGGTGACCTCGCGTATCGTGGGACACAGATCGTTACCGGGCATGGATGCTTCGGTAGCTATCTGTTTCGCATCCATCGTGAGGTCACACCTCGATGACAACACTGCGAGGTTTCGGACGACGACACCGCACTCCACACTTTGGTGGAGTGCTCAGCGTGGACGAGACAACGCCTGGACCTCGTAGTGGGTCTGGGTGTGGATATCCTCTCGCTGGAAGTATAAGAAGGTAGGTGGAACGCGGCCGTGTCCTGCGAGCAAGTCATGCTCGCGAAGGAGGCGGCCGAGAGGGAGAGGGAGCGTACCCTCCCCGCTGAGCTCCGCAGTCAGCGGCCAGGGCGCCGCAGACTCATCTACGCCCAGGACCATCGAACTCCAAAATCAGGGCCTGAGGACGGCGGGGTAGCTACCTATAATATAAAATTATGTGTATAGACACATAATTTTTATAACCTTTAATGTACTAAGTTCTGAAAGTTCTAAGTTCTGTGAAGTAATTATTATGAGTGTAAATATGTAAATAATATAGTTTAGGTAGTTACTAAGTTCACTGTGCAGTGTGCAAATAAAATATGTATGAAATAGATAAAGTGTAAATATTATAAATATTATTATGTTATGTAAGTAGGTAAGTGACCCTACAATGGATATCGACTATCTACGTCGTGGAATCCGGTGATCAGCAAATGTACTCGCCACCTCACCGAACGCCCGCTTGCTGATACTATCAGTATGGTATGCCGTAGTGACTCTCCGAACACAATAGTTAGTGACGACGAAGTGAGGGTAGTTGAACAAACCCGCACTTCACGAAGACGTCGATGAGCTGAAGCCAGTCCACCCGTGACCACTGCTCTTGTAATTGGGCCGAAACGTGGGTAATAAAGAGGTATGTATATATCTCAATAATCGCGTAAAAGACCCGTTAGTCTTAAGTTTATAAGACTATTATTTATTTACAACTAGCTGTCCCTGTGAACTTCGTTCGGAATTAATTATTCTAATGTTCAACACAATTGTTTTTTCTGTCCAACGAACCTTCTGATAATAACGAACACAACAAAAAAAGAATTAGCGAAATGAGTTCAACTGCTTCATTTTTATTCAGCGATTAATTTTTATAATATAGATAAGAATTACTAAAAGGAGAATATACCTACAATATAAGAATTACACAACAAAATATCGTTTAAAAATTCTCCGCGTTATTGCCGACTGGGAAGGTTCCCAGAATGCTGGCAGACTATTGGATAAAATTGCATAACTAGAATGAATAAACTGCTGAACTAAACTTTTACAGAAAATTGGAAATACAAAGATAGCGTCATGTATTTAATTATTTCCTAGTTCATTTGTTACTAAACTATCTACAATAGCTATATCAGCGCATGAGAAGAACTGCTCCTGTCTTCCACATCCCAGAGCTCCAGAGCCATTATTGCAAATTCCCCAGTTATTGCCAGCAGTGTAGTGCCATTGAAGGACGCAATGTTCACAGGTTAATTCTGTAGGTAAACGGTATCTTAAATCATAGGAACCAGATCCTCTTGTTGGGTAGAATTTTGTGCCGCCATCTTCGAGTTCTAGAAGATACCCATTGTTAAAACATTCCTCGTTTTGATTGTAAGGTTCAGAACAAATGCGGAGTTCCCAGAAGCCTAAATGGGATGCGCTAAGGTATATGTTAGTGTTTATTGTTTCGCCTGCTTGGTATGTGGCTGCGATATGTCCTAAGCCGTAGAGACCTCCAAGTTCATGTGGGCGCGGCTGTTGTAGGTCGTAAGCGTCGCCGCAAATGCCGCATCTATAGATTAAGAGAAAAAAATAAACATAAAATCACGCCTCCTTTCTGTTTGGGGTTGGTGAGTTGCTCATCCGACTTTAAGAAGGGATCCTACTTAAAGCTAATGAGATGGGATGATCGTTGAGTAGGTAGATAATGTAGAAGGTCTTGGAATGGTCTTGAGCAGGAACGATGTACGCTAGAATGCACTGATTGTAATTGTTAACGGCCGCGTTTAGCGCTGAACAATTTTTAAAGACATTAGACACGTACTTTGAATATATTTATATAATGAAAGGACACAAAGAAATTTAAATTCTTATGTAAAACCAAAATTGTTTCTCTTACAAACCCATTATATCTTTTAATTTTAGACCAATTGTCGATTGCGTTGCAAGCACAAAACTTATCATATACTTGAAAAGACTCGGGCGTTTTGTGGTTTTTTAGGTATTTTGTTAACTGACGTTTCGACGAAATTTATAGACATTGTGGCGTGTAGGCAAGCAACTGAACGAGGCACCTCTGACGTCATATATACGAGACGTCTATATCGTACGAGAAGGCGGTTCTAATCCCTTCTACAAACTTCTACAAGTTTCCAGTGCGCGTACGCCATAAATCACACCTCCTTATAATTGAACTAGCCAATTAGAGATAAGCAATAAATTATAAGTACTACAAACAGATAGGTATTTATGGTCATTCTATTGTTTAGATCCACGCCCATCTAAACCTGTTTGTGTCGCCGAGGATATTATACTTGCATGATATAAATATGAATACATTTTAATAATAAATTCAAATCATATATTGTTACTACCAGGGTTTCAATACACTCCCAACAACCACTTCAATATTTATTTACAGCCAAGTTATTTAAACTGACAAAATATGTGGTACTTACTTGCCACCATTGACGTTATGTTGATGACTAAACCCTCCGCAGTTCAAAGCGTCGTCATCATAGTTTCTTGGTGTGTTAAACCCAAAGCGCCAGAGAGATGCCCTGTTCGGCGGATTGTCCAGACGACCGTGGGCAACTACGCAAGCTACTACACAACTGAGTATCAGTAGTCTGTTGGACACCATCTACGAGATAGACACGTAAAACAAGAGTTTTTAACTACACACACAGAATCAAGTCTTGAAATCTCCGTAGATCAAAATAAGTGCTAAAATAAGTATCAATAATTTGTTACGGCATTGAGATACGATACCTTACTTTCAGGATTTCACCAACCATCACGGGTAACTATGGTACCGTCGTCGTAACTTTGATATTATCATGTTAAGTGCGGTTTAGATATTAATTATAAATATTAATCAACTCAAAAAACATAACTAATAAATAATGTATTAAATTAATCACATTAAAACTTAATTAATATTCTAAAACAATGGTTGTATCATCAGAATCATTCTTCAATAATTTCTTTTTTGACATTCTCACACAACGTCATCTAGCCCAAACTGAGCTTATAAGCTTGTGCTATCGGATCTAGACAACTGATAAATATCCTTATATATTTCTAAATACATACATATTATTATACATATAAAAACACCCAAACTTCGAAACAAACATTTGTGGATCACACAAATATTTATGATATATACTCCGGAGTATCGGGTATCGAACCCGAGACTCCGGAGTCGATGCACTACCGACCACGCCAACGAAGCAGTTCATATTTTGATGATTTCTAAACTTCAACACATTACAAAGTTAGATATTTGTTAATATTTACTTTAGTTACCGTTCAGTGAGAAATCCGTATTTTCTTAAACGAAATATACCACGAACTGATTAATATCGATATAAATCAGCTTATTTATAGCACAGACAAAGCCATCATCGTGAATTCTTATCAGAAAGTGATATAAAGGATTGAAGAGGACAATAATGTTATTCACATTATTATGTAAAAAATTTCACGCTAACAAATAAAACTGTAAATAAGTATTATAAAGATTAAACCTACGAAGGAAATGACTAGTGTATGTACCTATGTGTCGATAATAATATTAATATCTTAATAATTATAGTGGAATGAACTTAATAAATAGGTAAGTAAGTAGGTCCCTTGGCCACAGATAAAAGTACAGTCCCACACAAATTCAAATTACGGCTATTCCTGTTCATAGGTCTTCATCCGGTGTTTAATCAGCCTTTTTTGATGAAACACCTGGTTTTTAATTAAAGCTACGTAACATCGGTTCGTCCAACATACCGCAGTGTCTTAAAAGTAAGGTCTTCGACCAATGCGTGTTGCCAGCAATTACCCACAGAACTGAGACATGGCCACTGACGATATGACTTTTGCATTTTGCTCTTTGAGCGACAGTGAGCTTCTGCCGCTCAAAGAGCAATGGAAAGAGATGTGCTCAAAGTGTCGTCACTTCGCGATCGAATTCGTAATAAGGAGATCCGAAGAAGGACCAGGGTAATCGACATAGCCCAAAGAGTCGCCAAGCTTAAGCGGAATTCGGCAGGGCAGGACACATCGCTCATTAGTGCCGATGGCCGATAAGACCAAACAGTCCTCGAGTGGCGACCGCGTACTGGGAGACGCTTTTTGGGAGACGATTCTTTGACTATTATATCTTGTTCAAATGTGTTATTATTGTAATTTATTATTATTTGACATTACCATTTGACATTTGATTAGTTTAAGTTGACTGAACTGAAATTATTTAAGTCACAAATTGCCTAAAAGGTAGATCAAAGAGCTCCAAATTATTAATACCTAATACCCCACCTTTGATCAGCAAATAAATGATTTGATTTCATTTGATTTGACGCAGCTTAAGTATTATGCCGGCCACAAGGTGGACTCAGTAGACTGACGACATCGTAAAGATCGCGGGAAGTACTGGATGCGGAAAGCGCAGGACCGGATATTGTGACGTTCGTTGGGGAGGGGGGGGCTTATGTATGTCCAGCAATGGGTGTCAATGGGCTGAAAATTATGACAATGATTTTATCATAATTCTGCGATCTGCTTATAAATGAGCGTAGGTACTATAAACCAAGAGCCCACGACTGCCAGACATACGTTATTTCATTAAAGCTGAAAATTTATTTAGATCATGTTTGTCTCCAACACAGGTCAGAACTTTCAGTGATTATATAGTTGGAATTGTGGTTACTTGACCTGATAACAGGTGGAATATATAAAATGGCATCCATTTAGGTCACATTCGTCATTAATAAAGCAGATTTTTTATGGGTTCCGTACCCATAGGGTAAAGCGGGAACCCTATTACTAAGACTCCGCTGTCCGTTCATCTGTCCGTCTGTCTTGGGCTGTATCTCATGAACCGTAACAGTTAGAAAGTTGAAATTTTCACAGATGATGTATTTTTGTTGCCGAAACCCTTTGTGTGTGAGTTTGACTCGCACTTGCCGGTTTTTAAATATTTTATTCGGAATAACATTATCATTAATGCACTTGACACTTAGCACTGAAGTAAAAGTACATATATACAATATATACAAATATATACAATACACCATCGTTGAATCATATGAAATCTGGGGTTTGAATATGTTTTTTTTGTGACAAGTGACATACGATTTTAAGGTAAAGCTTTATACGTCAAAAAAAAAATTAAATAATCCTAAATCAATACTCACTGATCGTTCATAAACATGCTCTAAGAAATTTTCAGCTTATATAAAACTAACGGGCCACCGAGGGTTCTCCCGCTTGACAGATTAATCTAATTCCATACTAAAACTTCCTCAAAACCCACTCTATAAATTGTTGAAAACCGCATCAAAATTCCTTGCGTAGTTTTAAAGATCTAAGCATACATAGGGACAAACAGACAGCGGAAGCGACTTTGTTTTATAGGTATGTTATGATAACGTATGTCTGGCAGTCATGGGCTCTTACTCTATAAGGGCGTGATTATAATTTATGGTAAGTTCAGATATTTGTTTACAATTTGTAGATAATACTATCAATTTATCACGATGATATCCAAGAACTAAGTAAGTATAGATTATTATCTGAGTTACTGTGGCGTAGTTCCAGATTATAATAAGATAGCGCTGTTTGTCGTTTGGTCTACCATTATACAAGTGTAATCTGTTAATTTATTCCTTAAACGTTATAGATAACTAATACTATTGTACAGATAGCATAACTACGTTATCTAAGTTAATATCTATCTTAACGACGAAATTAAATCTTCTTGGTGCCTACTTAGGTTATAATCTTTGAAGGTGTTTGTATACTTTTTTTTTTATTCAGCGGCTCATCGCCGCGACCCCTGTAACGTCCGTTGCCGGGCGTCTCTGCTTACAAGCAGAACGTATTTCCAGTGGCGCCCGACGGACTTTGACCAACTCTGTGGTCTCTGCGGGGGTTTGGTCGGGATGAGAATCCCGTGTCGTTGGGGTAGGGTTTTATCCCGCGTCAGTGAGTGAATCTGGTCGCGTGCTTTGGGGCAAAGGCCCCGCAGCACGCAACCCTTCTAGCCTGCTTCTGTAAGGACGGCGGGTTCTCAGGCTCCGATCATGGAAGTCGATGGTCTTGGGCGTAGATGAGTCTGCGGCGCCCTCGCCGCTGACTATATACGGAACTCGGGCGGGGAGGGTACGCTCCCTCTCCCTGTTTGTATACTTACATAATAGTTTTCGGTTTTACTTTGGTAAGTATCTGCACGGCATCCTTCGTGAGGTCACACCCCAGTGTCAACGCTGCGAGACTTCCGGAGAAGACATCGCACTTCACACGTCCGTGGGATCGGGGGCTCTCTCTCTTGAGACCCATAATACGAGTCATTGTCTCCAGCGGGATTAGGTGGAACGTGGCCGTGTCTTTCTAGTAGGTTGTGTACGCGAAGGAGGCGGTCGAAAGGGTGACGGAGCGTACCCTCCCCGTTGAGGGCAGGACCACCGACTTAACTCGCTCGGTCAAATATTTGGGAACATAAACAACTGTAGACTAGGTTCTTGTTGGTAGTGTTTAACAATATTTATTGCAGCAGAATAAAATAGAGATATAGTCCAATCCATTTTCACATAGTACCATGTGTCTTCATCCCCTAACTAAGGGGTGGATGTCCCACATAACAGAGAGGGCAATTTGCCTACTCCGTTATTTAGTCCACTGGACTATAGTCTGTTTTTTTAGTATTTGTTGTTATAGAGGCAACAGAAAGACATCGTCTGTGAAAATTTCAACTTTCTAACTATCACGGTTCATATATAGACGGACCCGTTTTACCCTTTGGGTAACTCTAAAAAAGGGCGGTAATAACATCTAAGTATAATTACATCCAAACCGATGGATATCCGAAGAAGGCCGAAGCATATAGCATATGCATACGATGCGAAGGACATTTAGAAAGTAGAAGCACTGTACCACAGATATATAGTATATACGTAGGCCGTAGAACATAGAAAAATATTGATTATCAGCAAGCTCATTTTTCGTAAGTAACTTTATTTTACTGTGTCCTACCCCAATATCTCAAAAAGAAATCTCAAATCAGGTAAACCGCGGACAATATTTCTCAATATTTTTCAATGTTCTACGGCCTACGTACTAATAAGAATACTATATAATTTTAGAATCCAGCTAAGTAGTGGTATGTGGTATGTATAAAAACTTGTATTTTGACATTACCTACTCACTAAAAGTTGTGCCAAAACTTACATTATGGCAGCCATGGTGAGATGTTCACGTCAATAGGGGCAAATGTTCCACCGGGCGCCAATGGAAATTCTTTTAGTGCTAACCAGAGGCGCTCGGCAAAGGACGTAGTTGCAGCCGCGACACTGGGCCGCGGAATAAAAAAAAAGGGTCGAAGGTTAAACGTTCATACGAGTTTATTATAACGGATCATTAAAAAAATCCAATATTTTGAATAATTTGACTGCACTATAAATTTGTTATATTTAATTTACCATATTCTCGAAGTGTAGGTGAAGATGTCATGAACCCCGTAGATGTTGACACTTACGTCGTTTAAAGCTATAAGACTAGACTAGACTAGACTAGACTTACTTACTTACTTATATACTTACTATAAGTATGTAAGTTTTATTCCCTATTCTGTGCTATAAGTAGGTAGATAGGTACCCAACTAGTTTGTTTAATATTTGGGCCAATAAACAAACAACTTACCTACTTATCATATGATAGTACTCTTATAAATAGTAGCTTCCGTTCCCTATGCGTATGCGTAGATGTTTAAAAGTAGGTACCCAACGGATTTTGATGCGTTTTTCACCGATGGATAGAGAGTGGCTTTCGAGAAAGGCTCTTGTGTAATAATTTGTCAAGCGAGCGAAGCTGCGGGGCAGAGAAGATAGGGAATGTGATTCAATAAAACCTCTTTGATTTAATTCATAATAATTTACTTACTTACTTATTTAATATCATTATCCATTTGGCTATTTAATTACTCCAGATTCTAATTGCAAATTCCAACTTTGACACCTGAATCTACGTAAATTTTACGTAAATATATTACGTAAATAAAATGTAAAAAATGTTTCGGAAAGCCGAAACATTTTTTACATTTTATTTTATCCTAGAACGAATCTAAAAGGATATATCGCAAAAACTGCTATAAGCTGCAACTTTTTTTCAATAGGTAGATATACCTACCGGTGCGAGCAGCAAAGATACGAAATGGCAAAGTTGAAATTCTCAAAGAGCACATAAAAATTAAAGATTTTTTTTTTCTTTACTTCTAAAGTCCTGGATAACTTTTCAGGTAAACCCTTTTTTACACCAAATTACTGGAGTATGGTTTGTTTAATCCATATTTATAATCGTACAGTTTATTACGTATGTGCTAAATACAAAAAACCGTGGCATATGGCTAATGGCCTAATACAATATTTTATACCATTGCCCCTCGAAAAAGTGAACTTTATTCATCGATAACAGTGAATAAAACGCTCATTTACTCACAAGTGAATAATGCCATTTGAATTTGGAACGAGCTTCAATAGACGAATTAAGTATACTACAAAAAAAAAAAGCTGAACGTAACTACTGGCAGGCTGAGGTTACCTCCCCCCCCCGTCCCCCCATCCCCATCAGACAATGTAGGTGTTGGAAACCTTTACCTTATTTTCTCGCAGTCAATGGTATAAAGTAGAGTAGACTACTCGTGAAAATTTTATCTCGTTCCTTGAATCCCTCGCTCCGCTCAGGATGCTACTTTAGAATCGTTCTCTACTCTCGGAATCCAACTTCGTAACTCGAATTATTTTTTCTTTTTTTTCACTTGTTGTATAATCTACTATAATTGTGTTTCTACAATATGAATCACTAAAACGAGAGATTTTAATAGTGAATGCTCTGACCAGATGAGCTACCAATACCACAGAAGAAGACATCGATTGTAATGTTTTGTGGCGGCTGCGGCTTCATTGTGTTGTTCAGGCTTCTTCATCATCGCCCGTTGAATGACTGAAAGGAAAAGATCTCATTATAACTAACTAACGGACGACCGCGGCTTCGGCCTAGTGATAGCAGCATGAAAATCGGTGCAGTAGTTTTAGAATTTATAGCGAACAGATGGACAGACACGCTGTGATAGTGACATACTCACCGCTCGTCTGATCGATGCTTCTAAAGACTGGACGGTTATTTCTTGGCTCAAAGAATTTAGTATCGCCAACCAACGTGGGAACACAGCCAGCATTCTGGGAACCTTCCCAGTCGGCAATGACGCAGATAGAGATTTATTGAGATAAATAGACCTATGTGCTTATCTTTTTTTTCTAAATACATACCCGCTTGTCTCGTTTCTGTTTTGAATTTTCTTTTTCCGATGATTCTTTCTGTGTTTTTTCTTTGATTTCAAACTGATAACCGTTTGTTCACCGCTGTGTACTCGAATCCCAGCCATCTGCATTCTTCGTATCAGTAGATCTAGTTCTAAGAACAACATTCAGTAGGTACATTACTAGAGCATTATCATACCACCGGTTTGCGAGTGTTCTCAAGGCGAAACGGAGCCGGGCGCCACTGGATTGCCAGGCGCCACTGGTTGCCGGGCCGGGCGCCACTGAAAATACCTTCTGCGTGCGTACCAGAGACGCCCGACAACGGACGCGAGAGTGGGGGCGGCCTTGGGCCGCGGGGTTTAAGAAAATTGGCGAAACGGATGCACAGCGAATTCGTGAAGTATATAAATATTTTGTGGCTCAGGGGAGTGCAGTGAATACATTCGAAGCGGACTCTGTTATGTGTCAATATCCGAATCTCCCAATGAAGTCATGTTGATTGACACCTATTCATGTCTTCATTCTTCCTATGAAGCCATGATGATATTATGTCATTTCAACCTGGCTTCGAATATTGACACAGACGCGCCTCCGCTACGAATTTGCTGCGAAAACCGGTCTAGTATAATTGGTAGCGGGTAGTATTATAAGATATTAGCCACTAACTTTCACGTTTCAATAGGACTTAAATACTAAGTAATATGTATTAAGTATTTAAAGCGGTAAAAAACGTTTGTAAAATGTAGGCAAATTTCTTTCACGAATTTTTTTTTTATTGTGTACGGACGGACGACAGACAGACACACCTACGACAGCAAAATTGTACAGTCTCGAAATGAAGACGCGTCGCTCGCTCGGTCAATGATCTTGTATTTAATCACAATATAAGACATTAAAGGCGTAAGGCGTTTATGTGTGTTTTTTTTGATACTTCTTACAAACAAAAAAACAGATTATAAATACCTAAGTACCTACAATATTTGCTATGGAAGTAGCTGACAGAAATAAAGAAAAACAGAACACGAAGGAACGTTGATGACTTCCGTTTCCGCCACAGCCGTCATTAATCAATCATTAGCGATAGATATTTGCATATGCTTGCATTATTTACAAGCACAATGCTTGACGATTGAATAAAATTAAAACCCGTGGCTTGGAGAGCGCGGTAAGCCGTATGGTGCCCTGTTGCCATACGAACATCTATGGCAGCCCGGCAGCCGTTAAGGGTAGTTTTAGGAGCCAAAAAATATTCCAAGTGGCATACTACAGAATTTGGATATCGTCATTGGGTCGTAGGCAGATGTCAGTCGCTTCACGGAGAAAATCGAAATTCAGTCGCTTCGCAATTAGCCTCAAAGCCAACCCCAATTGAGTTGGGAAAAGGCTCAGTGGATGATGATGTTAAGTAAGTATGTGTGTTAGGTGTATTTTACCATAAACTCAGGAAGACTAAGTATTTCCCTAGTGAATGCTATTTACGTAAAACCCTAATTAGATGTAGGTACTGTACTTTCTAGTGTAAGTGCTTTTACCATTTTGTATTTGCTAGCTGACGCAGTAAAGTCTACCATATACATTATCAAAAATAGTGGTAGCATGTTGAAAAACACTTCTTTGACAGTACAGAGCGGTTTCCTTCAAGGGATCTCTCATAGACTCTAGAGGTGCCTAAGGTGGGCAGGTTAGTAATTTTTTATTCACAGACTTCCTCTCTCCTTTGCCGTCACTTGCGAAAGATTTGTTTTTGAACTAGAATGTTATCCAAGGATTTTGGAATAGGATTTCAAATAGTTTAAATTTTGAAGTATTGAGTTATCTTGTCTTTCCATTAGTCAATTTATTTTTGATTGAACCTTTTGACATACCAAACTCTGCCAAAGAGTCGGTTTAGTCGCGCCTAATAATCTATAACCCATGAAATTAACATGAACCTTTTTGATATAAGTTGCCAGATATATTTATCTTTAGAATCGTGATGAAAAGCAACATAAAGCTTCAGTATTATTTCAGTTTCAGCTATATTCTCCAAGCCCCACCAAATGAATTTATTGTTTTTCAGTTTGCCAGGCTGTTAAATCATGGTTATACCTTGTCTAAAAAGTCGTGATGCGAAGCTGGAAAATGTAGGCATTGGCAACAATATTTCGAGTCTTTGGAATCCAATAGTACTTTTGACAACCAGCGAGATCGATACCGAGACCCAAATGATTATTGCTAACGCTAACAAGCAGTTTTAATTGGTTTGGTATCTTATAGGGCCTACGATTTCGGTAATGACTAAAATCATTGCATACATTTTCTGTCAGGAACTTGGATAAACACTAAGCTGATTAATTTTAGGTTCAAAGTTTCTTTCCGATTGGTGAAGATGCGAAGTAATGTTTTCGACGCATCTTTATAACAATTGTGTAAGTATATTGGATTCAGGAGTATTTCGCACCAAAGAAGTCAAGAATGCAGGATAGGGAAAGGTTGGTGACAATTTAAAATCAATGAAAAAATAATAATTTAATTTATGTACTTAAATCTTTCCAAGTACCCCTAACCCTTATTGGTTACCCTAAAACTTACTCATTTGGGTATATTAAATAAATACTAACTGGTCTTTGGCACTTAAAATGAAGATAGTCTTTTTAAGACTTCAATTAAATTATGTACGAATAATACTGTTCTCTATGTCTAACTTATTATTTCCATTCTCCCCCAACACATCTCAAACACTAAAAAGGAACTGATGAAGCCAGCAGGAGAATGGAAGGAGTAACTTCTATCTAGATTATAAACATGTCCAGCGTATTTAGTTACCATTTAAATACAAATTGTTTGGATACAACACAAATTGTTTGGATACATGGTGTCAGAGCAAAGTATCTTCCGCTCCACCAAGATCCTAACTGAAAATTTCAAAACTGCAAACTATTTTACTACATACTACTTTACCAGTTTGCTAAAGGTACTTCTAAGTTAGTAAGTTGTTTATAATACTGATCAACTGACCATGTTCATTTGATAGCCACCTCAAATCGAACTCTGATATTTTGACTATTAGGCACCCTTTTATGACTAGTATATTTTAATGTTCCTCACCTATGGAGCTTAATGCTGAATATTTAGCAGGAGTATCATAAATACCAGTATCGTCTGAATTTGTTATTGCATTTTTGTTATAATCAACAATAGTTATATCAGCGCATGAGAAGAACTGCTCCTGGTTTCCACATCCCAGAGCTCCGGTACCATTCGGACAAACTCCCCAGTTATTCCCAGCGGTGTAGTGCCATTGAAGGACGCAATGTTCACAAGTTAATCCTTTAGGCAAACGATATCTTACATCATAGGAACCGTTACCTCGTTTCGGGTAATATTTAGTTCCGCCATCTTCTAGTATTAATAGGTATCCGTTGTCAAAACATTCTTGGTTTTGGTTGTAAGGTTCAGTACAGATGCGTAACTCCCAGAATCCTAAGTGTGATGTGCTGAGGAATACGTTCGCGTTTATAGTTTGACCTGCGTCGTATGTGGCGACGATGTGTCCGATGCCGTACTGACCTCCAAGTTCATGAGGGCGTGGTTGTTTACGATCGTATGCGTCGCCGCAGATACCGCATCTAGAAATGAATATTTGCATTATCCCTGAATCACCTGAGTGGTATGATATCAAGTATTTTGTGATCCAAATTACTTCAACAGTAAATAGCTCATTCCTTAGTTTCTCTGGTGGTTAAAGAGCCATTTTCTGATAAGTGACTCTTAACAGCTATTTCAATTTATTGAGAGGTAAAGCCATGGTAATGTTTTCCCATGAGAATCGGATATGAGAAAACTATATCGCGGAGCCGCGGAAATCAGCTAGTAGATAGAAAAACAAATATTTGAGGACACTTGGCCTAAGTACTTACTTGCCACGATTCATAAAATGCTGGCGATGGAATCCACCGCAATTCATACCATCGTCGTCATAGTTCGGTGGTGATTTGTACCCAAACCTCCAGAGCGAGGCTCTATTAGGCGGGTAATTCAATCGGCCGTGCGCGTACACGTAGACCACCACACAGCTGAATATCAGGAGTCTGCTGCAAATCATCTGCGGAAAAGACATGAAGGTAATAAAACATAGTAAATGAAGATCGTCCTATTTTCAAAGCTTTGCTAAACTTTTACAAAATATTTAACAATTTATGAGACAAAAATCCCTTTAGTGGTGACCGCGTCCTGGAAAACGCAACGTGATGCGGAGATGCAGGAGAAGCCACTAGATGCGGGCAGTTCAAAACCTAATATTGTGACGTTCGTTTGAGGCGGCCTTTGTCCAGATGTGGGTGTCAATTGGGTGATGATTGCGGGTTTCGATGTCTATGGTTTGAGCCTTGGTAACTCACTTTTACAGAATAATCCAAATACCTACATAACGGTACGTGGTTCGAGTCCAGGTGTAATACCTTCGTTGTTTACGATTGATATTTTGAAATATTTGGGACCATGCTCCTGTTTTAGAAGTAAGTAAACTTAGAAGATTAAATATAAATTTAAGGCTGTGTTATTGTTAATGTTGACTAAGTAAACTTGTTAAACAGTACATATTTGATATCCTGAGAGTGTAAGATGGTCACTTTGACGAATCCTAATAGAGTAATAACCACCATTATCTAGTATAGAGAGTCATTATCACAATAAGCAATTTTCCTTTCGGTATTAGATTGTAGCTTCGATCAATAAACATAAAATAGTTTTTGATCCACAAATTGTAGCCTTTTTTTTAAAACAAGAAAATTACGCTAACGAATTAACGTAAAATTTAACAAAAAAAATATATATTTCAAGTATATGAAATTTATCAAAAAATTTCTTTTAGTAATTAATTAAATTAATTATTAAATAATTTTAATTAAAGCACAATGTTACCCTTCAGATTATATCCGTATTTTCTGAAACGAAGTATTCCACTGACTGATAATTGTTAGTAAATAGTCAGCGATTTTATACCACAGATAGAGGCGTCACAGAGAGCCCTTATCAAAAAGTGATACGATTGAAGGGGACAGTGAGGGTTTTTTAAGGTACCATACCCAGAAGCAAGAATCTAAGAGTCCAATGTCCGTCTGTCACCAGGAATCTCATGACATGATCCGTGATAGTTAAACAGTTGGAATTTTCACAGATGTATTTATATTGCCGCTATAACGATCATCTACACTACTATTATAAAGAGGAAAGATTTGTATTTTTGTGTGTATGTTAGTAATTATTAAACTCAAAAACTACTGTGCTGATTTCAAAAATTCTTTCACCATTGGAAAGCTTCGTTCACCCTGAGTAACATAGGCTACTTTTTATCTACATCAACTTTACTATTATAAAGAGGAAAGATTTGTAATTTTGTGTGTTTGTTTGTAATGAATAAACTCAAAAACTACTGTGCCGATTTCAAAAATTCTTTTACCATTGGAAAACTACATTCACCCTGGACAACATAGGCTACTTTTTATCCCGGTAATGTGTTCCCACGGGAACCGGGAACGAGTAATCTAAATCACGCGGGCGGAGCTGCGGCGGTCAGCTAGCTCTCCTAGCTGCGGCTCCTGTGAACAGACGGTTGTTTTTTCCTCCGAATCCATCGCACTTAGCCAGTTTTTAAACGACTTCGAACAAAGGAAGAGGTTTTCATAAATTCTACTGTTTTTTTTTATATTTGTTTAAGTACCTCATATCTTTCAACTGGCTGAACCGATTTTCAAAGTCTTCTTTTTCGAAGTCCCATTTCAATTTGATCCCATTCCGGTAATTGGAAGTCGGTTTTTGTGTCAATGTTTGACGTATTTTAACTATGAACCTATCTAACATTTTAGTATGAAATTATACGAGTAAAAAGAACAAAGTCTGAACAACTCTACAAATGATTCTGATCGAATTTTTCTTCGTGTGCCGAACATATTTAAGAGATTACACGTACAAATAAACACTCACTTTGATTAAAAACCATCCAGAGTCCAGTCCAGCTTTCAAGGTCCATTTAAAAGAGGATACGGAGATAGGAACCAGATGCAAATATTAGACACTTATAGGTACAACGATCGGGAACGACAGGAATTTAATTTTTCGTGGACGAAGCCGCAGGCGTCCGCAAGTAAATATTAAAAAGAAAGAAACTTATTATTGTTTATTAAAGAAAATTTGACGTACTAACGTAGTGAACGAACTCCATAAGGGTGGTGTGTGTGTGTGACATATTTATGTTTGACATATATACTTAACTGAAGAGTTGGCAGTATAGTCACAGAATAGAGAATAGTAGTTTTAATTGTATTCTTGTGTGGTTTTTTTTTTGTTTAGACTCCTGTGTTATGGAATAACTCGGCCACCGATCATATTTAGACCCACAGTTAAAATCTCCTACGTTATTAGCTTTACTCACTGGTCACTCAGTTGCTGCAAGTGCAAGTAGAGGCTATAACAAAGAATTGAATTGAATAGAGAATTTGACTGCCTCGGTGGCTCAGTGGTATGAGTATGCGACTGCCGCCCCTGAGGTCCCAGGTTCGATTCCGGGTCGATTCAAATTATTTGTGTGATCCACAAATGTTTGTTTCGGAGTTTGGGTATTTTCTATGTATAATATGTATGTATTTAGAAATATATAAGTATAGTCTATAGTCTAGATCCCATAACACAAGCTTATATTAGCTTAATTTGGGCTAGATGACGTTGTGTAAGAATGTCCAAAAAATATTTATTTATTTAAATAGAGAATAGTACTTACATACAGAACTTGCACTCCGACGTTAATTAAAGCACATTCTTTTGTTTACAGAGAACATAATTCGAACGTTAGGGTTGTCAGTAAAGTAAAATATATACCTACCAGCATAATTTGACCAATAATTATGACTATCAACGTTGATGTTGATATGAATATCAACTCTATGGTCAATGCCGTGTCACAAACTTTGTGTTACTGATTTACAACTTCAAGTTGTAGCTGACGTCACGTATTTTTTGCGATTGTTAGGCGAGTGACATGGGCCTGGTATAGTCATCAATTGATCTTCGCCTGTTCCAATGGAACAATTTTAAAACAACAACAATTGATTTGACACACACACACACACACACATCACGCCAATATCCCCGAAGGGGTAGACAGAGGTGCATTACACACCCACAATTTACCAGTATTTTGAATCCCACGTAATAGGGGGCAAACCTGTTGCCGTCACCGGGCACATTTATAATGGGTTATGTCCAAAATAGTCGAAGAATTTAATAAAAAGTAGCAACTATACTGTAATTAAAAAAAAAATACCCGAAACCCGAATACCCGGGAAACCCGTTGCCTTGCGATGAAATGTTGATGAAAGGCAACAAAATCTTACGTGCCATCCGCTATGGCACAGCCAATTAAAGTCCTGGGCGTCTCGGTCTTGGTTTGACACTGGTATACAAGCATGCAAGCACGTGCCGTATCTAAACAAGCATTTAATTTTGAGATTCACATTCCTCCTCCATCCACACGAACCCACGTAAAATAATGTAGGTACCATACATAGTTCAATTACATAAAAAAGTAGGTACCTACATCATTAAGACGCATAATCTGGGACTACACTCAGCTTGCACTGAGACGAGTAGGTAGGTATATTGTCTCTCTCAGTTTATCTGGTTTTCAGTGTCAATTCAAATCACCGTTATAAAGTTTATGTAGGAGAGCAAGGACTTTTGCAGTTGGGCAATATTTATGTTTCTATTGCTCAACGTTATTTAAACAATTAAGATCTTAAATTATAATATGTGGATTTTAAATTTAATAAATTAAGTACCTATCTAGGTAGGTACCTATTTATTGATACAACAAAAACAAGGTTACTCATGTATAACTTCAAATTAGTTTGAATAGGTAATTTAATATTTTTGAATATTTTTTTGCCACCTTGCTTTCTTTTGAGTTTAAAAATAAATAGAGCCATCCTTTTCCTAGCCAGCTTTTTTTTAATATTGGGTTCGACAATTTGACGACGTCTGGCGATTGTGTGCGACTCTCATACTTCTCATAGTACACAATACTATAGAGTGGCCCTTAACTTGACGACCCAGTAATGTGCCTCGTCATTCCCCGCTTGAAGAACCCAGGGTTATATGTGGGAGGAAACACGTGCACAGGCAGGGCGTTCCATGCCACTGTCGTTCAGGCTAGCAGGCAATAATTATACTGCACTCTCTATACTACTCCACATAAGTATTTTATATTTTATTAAATTACTATACTTCGCCTTGAGGGTCAAGAGATACTTTTTCACACATAACTTTAAGAAAGAAATGAACACATAAACACATACAAATCATTAAGGTTGAATGAGGGTTGTATTGAATTAGACTTTGACTATGCGGAACTCTTACAGTTAGAACTGGAAGGTTACTGAATAGCAGGTAAAATTTCGTCTAAAATTAAAACAGGTAAGTACCATATTATTACATACCATAAAATTAAAACATCTTATCTATAATCATAAATCTTTAGATTTGTCTAATCTATCTAACCATTTTCTATTTTGTCTATTAGATTAGAACACTTTATACGCAATAATGTGGGGTATTTATTAATGTGTTTGTTTAAAGATTAACTAGGTTATTAATTGATTATGATTAACTATGAATGAGAAGTGATGTATATAAATCAATGTCTAGCTAGATAATCTTCGATAACTATCGTATTATCAAAATATGAATATCAGATACTGTTTTTAAAATCAGGAACTATTATGTATTTTTAGTTTTGATTATTACTAGGACTTCACTATTATATATATACAGGGTGTAACATTCATATGGGTCAGTATGGAAAAGTCTGAAACTATAAGACATACGAAGATCTGTTCTTAGGAACCGTGTCACCGATTTTAGTAAAAATAAAAACTGCATACTCAGATGTCAAAAAGTAAATTAAAATTGTTTATTTTCGACATTAATAAAAAAAATGTAATGTTAAAATTAAAAAAAGAAATCTACAGCTTGGTGACGATTGTAAACTGAGGGGTGGATTCAAGGGTGCTCCTTTCTGTTCAAAAACTGTTTTAAAGTTTTTACGCAGCGAAACGAGTTCAACGTTTTATTAAAGAATATTGTAGTACTGTCAAACACCTCCTAAAATAAACTAAAAGACTCTCTGAGACAGTCTTGATAATGCCTCGGTTAGAGGCGAAACAATTGTCGACGTTTTGTTGTCCTTTTGATTCTGCGAAAAATTAATGCTATTAATTAATGCTAAAAAGTTTTTTCTTAAAAAAATTTTTACTTACCATTGTTTTTAAACTAAAAGATATTAAAACAATGCATTTTATTAATTTGAGACCTCATGTTTTGAGTAATATTTGCTATCTAAGACCTACACAATCGATATCTAAATAAAAATGATGTAATTTTATTTTTTCAAAAAGTTCCGGTTCGATTCCCGAGCTGAGTACAAGTTTTTTTTTAATCTGTGAATTAATTTTTAGTTTTAATAAAATCGATAACACTATTGCTAAGATCAGATCTTCGTATGTCTTACTAGCTGATCGCCGCAGCTCCGCCCACGTGATTTAGTTTACTCGTTCCCGGTTCCCGTGGGAACACATAACCGGGATAAAAAGCCTATGTTACTCAGGGTGAATGTAGCTTTCCAATGGTGAAATAATTTTTGAAATTGGTACAGTAGTTTTTGAGTTTATTCATTACAAACATACACACAAAAATACAAATCTTTCCTCTTTATAATAGTAAGTATAGATAGTTTGACTTTCACATACACTATTCATAATGGTAGAGTATAGACTCGCACTTGACCGGTCTTTACTTCCGCGTCCGATGCTTAGATATACCTAATTAGTATGCTAATACATTAATTGCTATTTACTTAGGCCTCGGTCTCCTATTAAATGCTATATATGCGGCGTCCAACTTCAGCGTAAACGTTCCGATCGAACGTCTGAACGCTGACGTCCAGACGTTCGATCGGAACGTGCCTGAGCACAGCGTCACTGGTCAACACATCTCATACACTTTGGACTAATTCAATCAATAATTCGTCTTTTTCTTTATAGAATTTCGACATTTAGTATTCACGCCAAATACGACATTGACGCTGCAATGGTTCCAAATAACTACGGCGTCCATACGCCAGCGTCAGCGTGTGAAAGAGACCACAACAGTACATTTCTATAGTAAGCATAGAGACGCGACGCACAGCGGCACGCTGTACGCGGCCGACGGCATTTATAGGAGACCATAGCCTTACTTATCAAGATATCAATACATAGATAGATACGTATATTTTTAAATGGGATTAGATAAATATCAGATGTTTGATGACTTAGTGATAAGGTGGCTCTTCTATCATTTGAGACGATCCGCAACCCTTCCAGCTACACTAAAAGTCAAGTTGAGATAGATGTTATTAATATACTACTTAAGGTCCATGTCATCATCACCTGCATGCGGTTGCACCTGCTGATACCTGAACCGGGTTCGACAAATACACCAATAGTACCCTTCTTCTTCTTATTTTTTTAAAAACGTGGCTCCATCGAAGTTCATCGATGATTTCGCCAATGTCAAGGTAATGCTTGTATAGTTGATAGTCCCGCACAGAAGAACTAGTTATTCCTAACTAGCCCCAGGTGCAGGACAAGAAACGTTGTTCGGTATGAGAGTGTCTGGAAACCCGATTTTTGCGGAGCGCCAGAGGTAACCTAAAAAGCCACCAGGCACGCGCTCAGCAAAAATCGAACTCCCCAATACTACTCGGAGCTTTACACACATTTTCAACCGACTTCCAAAAAAGGAGGAGGTTTTCAATTCCACTGTATGTTTTGTTTTATGTTTGTTACTTCATATCTTCGGACTGGGTGAACCGATTTTGAAATATCCATATATTTAATACGACAATTTGTCTGTCTGTCAGTCCGTCGCGTTTTTATTTAAATTTTTTTTTTTTGAAGCGATACAAAGTTCGTCGGGATAACTAGTTTTCTTTAATTGGAAGCTACTAATTTCCAGTGGTCCCATTTCAATTTGGTCTCATTTCGTTAGTTTGTAGTCCGTTGCTGTGTCAATTTTTGACGTGTATTTTTTTTATTAATAAAGATCTTAACCTATACATACTAAATCTCTTTATTAATACATTTTTGGAAAAAAACTCACTTATACACCATTCCACAAATATTTTATTTTCTGTACCCTGGTTTCGCCTTATGGCATCATCAGAGGTGTTCACTCATACTCAATTTAAACCATTAATTCACTTTTGTAACACATTTTCCACTACTTTTTTTTTTCTTTTTAAAAATAAATAAATAAATATCTCTTTATTCATCATCATGACCCCATTGGAGTCCACTGCTGTACAATCTGGACATGTACATCTTTCGAGATTATTGTATAGGTAATCAACCTTTGATAAGTACCTATATAAATAAATATTTTTGGACTTTCTCACACGGCGTCATCTAGGCCAAATTAAGCTAATATAAGGTCGTGCTATGGGATCTAGACGACTGACATATTATACATAGAAAATACCCAAACTCCGAAACAAACATTTGTGGATGGCACAAATAATTTGATTCGGCCCGGAATCGTCGCATACTCATACCACTGCGCCACCGAGGCAGTCATATTCAAATTATTATAATACTTCACTGCCTATAACATACCATTTCAACTAGTTACTTTGCACTTGCCTGTCGTCTAGCTTTTTTTTTTTTTAAATTTCACTATAAGGAATCCGAAACTTGAACTACTGAACCCTAAAAGTGGGTTAATTTCGCCAGGTGACCAAAATTATATTGCACAGTAAATATATTGCTCTGTAGTATAGAGTGAGAGCCCACGACGGCCATCCATACGTCATTTAAACTCAGAGAGAGAGAGAGAGATATCGGACTATTTCCCCAACAATAATGAATGATTAGTGAGTTTGGAGAGTTTGGATGTGTTGACCTTAATCGAATACCATAATTGAATTAAACACCAATCAGATCAACAATGGTAGCAATAATTTTTTATCTGTGATTCAATTTATTACTCACTCATACATACTAAGTATTTACAAAGTTCGCTAAACTCTTCTCATCGTATTAAATTGATTTGAAAGTTATTTATTTATGATACAACAAGATAATAATAATAATTTCTATAGGAATGTCAGACCGACCCACGCCATAAAAATCCGGTAAAGTGCGTGTCAGGCTACGCATAGTATAGGGTTCCCGTTGTACCGTATGCACCATTGACCTGCACCATCAATGGTGAAAACAAAACCGCGGATTCCCGTTGTACCGTATGCACCATTGACCTGCACCATCAATGATGCAAACGAAACCGCGGATTGGGTATGGTCTCATCTGCACCATTATCACTACCGTACTATCAATCCCTTCGTCCACGTTCATAGCCAAGATTTCATAACTTGTTATGAATATGGATTTTTTTTCACTATTTCTAAACAAGTTATCAATCAATACTTTTTTTCCATTTTCACAACCAGAACCTCCTATTCTGTTATGATCGCCTGGTACTTTTTCGGAATAATGAGTTCAAACATTCAATCCGGTATGTTAAATATGTTGCATAATAGGAACTGTATGCTACTTTGCTGGCTTTTTCACTAGTTGTCATAGATAAGTTGTCATTATTTTTAGTTTTGTTTATTTATATTTTTTTTATAATTAATTAACAAAGAGAAACGAAATTTAAAAAAAAAGAATAAATACGATTAAAGTACTTAAATAATTACTTTAATTTGTCATTTTGATAGATAGTAAAAAAGAGGTTCTGGTTGTGAAAATGGAAAAAAGTATTGTTTGATAACTGGTTATGAAACAGTGAAAACATCCATATTCATAACCAGTTATGAAATCTTGGTTATGTATGAACGTGGACGAAGGGCTATCAATGCGGTTGTATATTTAGATATTTCAACAGAGTATTTCCTTTTTGCTCGTTCTAATAAGTATTATTTGGTGTTGACATTGACAAGGTAACTATTTTGTTTTAATTCTGTCATTTTATGTCAGTAATAACAATTGTCTGTACGACGGGGATAAGGAAAGTATAGTCAAGTAGTAGTATCAATATTAATGGTGCAAGTGAAACTAAGTAATCTCATCTGCTCTATTGATGGTGCAGGTCAATGGTGCATACGGTACGACGGGATAGGTTCCCGTAGTCACCCATTATGGGCTCTATAAGTCTTAAACTAACAAAGTATACTGGTCCGTTATAGTTTTCCTACAAAAATTATCATTATGGACTACTATTATGATTTTTTTCAGATTCTTTGAGTTAGCCGTTTAGATGTTAGAGAATTTTAGAGAGAAAAAAAATTCAAAATCGGTTCACCTAGTTCGAAGATATGAGGTAACAAACACAAAAAAAGTCTAATAGAGAACCTCATCCTCTTTTGGAAGTCAATTGAAAAGTAATCTAGACCTCAAATATTGGATGGAAACAGGCGTTACCTGGCGAAAATCCATGACAAAGTAATGGTAAGTAAGATGTTAAAACTTTACGAGGCATTATCAAGACTGTCTCAGAGTTTTTGCGAAGATAATGCTATTATATTTTAAAAAGTTTTAATATCTTACTTACCATTACTTAATCTAGACTTGTTTATATTCGGAACTAGTGCAGCGGGCGTGCGTGCGTGCAGTCGCACTGTTAGTAGGCGGTTCTGTTGCTGACTGAATTGACTGATAGACTGATATAAACATACTTACCTAGTCATTAGACCGGAACTGCGTTACTAAATAACAGGGAAATTAAAATGGTTTCATATCATCGAATGGTGAAATGAATAGAGTTTATAAGCAGTGAAGTATGCTAACTTTATCTTATATAATTTTACAATATGAATCACATAAACTATAGCTAACTAAGCGCCATCTACCTCTCTACTAGTTAGTTCCTCAACTACCGGTAGATGGCACTCTGGCGACGCCGTAAGTCGCGATATTAACAAAATGTGATCACAGAATTAGATGTTTTGGGCTAGTGGTGTCTTGTTCAGTTGGTAGAACGTTCCTCCTGGAAAGGGATCAGTCGCTGGTTCGAGTCCAGCTCAAGGCTATAGTTTTTGTGAAGAAAATTTTACAATATGAATATATTGTAAAATTTTATAAGAGTTTAATGTTCTCAGTCCTCTGTGCCTAAATAAGTGGATACATCAGAAATTCTCGAAGACTTTAGCAGTAACGGTACTTGTAATACTATTATTATGTTCCATGCTATGTATGTACCGGCAGAAACTCATACCTACATATCTATATGTAGCTACTGAGCGTCATATTTTAGAACTAGCTGTTGCGCGCAGCTCCGCCTGCGTGTTATAGCTTTCTTGATCACCAGTTACTGATTTATTATTTATAGCTGTTGAGCGATATTGTATCTTAAGATAAAATATTATAGTATCTTAGCCGTGTGCAGCGCCCCTTAGTGAACTCCACTGCGGGTGTCGGTGTGTAACCTACGACAAACTTATTATTTGCGGTTAGTACAGTAATCGGGTCTAGTGATCGAACCGCAAATTAAGTTTGTTTTTTATTGTATATACTTTTCCGGGATAAAAAGTACCCCAGGGTGGTGCCCAGGATATTAAAGAATAATTATACCAAGTTTCATAGTAATCGAACCGGTAGTTTTTGCATGATGCCTGAACAAACAGACAGACAGATTAAATTTTTTTTTAATCACATTTTTGTGTTTGTTGTCGGTCTAGTAACAACCCCTGCCATTTATTTTTTTGATATTTTCAAAGTACAGAATTTTTACTTCTACAGATTTATTATATGTATAGATATAGATATAGATATTCCGGGGCAAAGATTTCTCGATGCTTGGACTGCACAGATCTGTCTTTGCAATTTTCTTTCAGAGTTCATTAGTGTGTACGGTCGTCTAAATTTAATTTTGTGTGGTATTCGGTCTGTTACGTTATCCGTCATCTTGAATTTTGTTTATGTTACGCCCAAATATTTAACTATTTGTATGTATGCCTGTCCAGCAAATTGGGAATGGAAAGTTATATAGGAAATTTGTTTTTATGGCCATCACTGACGGTATCCTAGTTCTTAGCTGGCAGAGATAAAATAATTTATTTTTTGTTAATCACTATATTATTGTGTATACGTACTTAGATGCCCTGTTATACTCTATTACAGGTATTCCCCAAGCGACTGTTATTTACCTACCAATTCCCAAAAGATATACCTACGATATTTTTTTTTAATATTTTTGTCATTCTCATACAACGTCACCTAGCCCAAACTAAACTTGGAGTATGGTATCTGGACAAATAAATGATAAACATACTTAGGTAATGTCTAAATACATAGAAAAAAAATTGTGGGTCAATTAAATATTTGATTCGACCCGGTAATCGAACCCGAGACTCCGGAATCGAAAGCCGATGCACTACCGACCACGTCACCGAAGCAGAGTCCCTAATTTACTGTTACATTTTTAATGTTTGATGAAATTCCGGTTCCGGTGCCCTTTGGTCTGTCAAATTTTATCTAATTTGTGGCACAAACATAATTACTTATATATTCAATCAGATTATTTTCGAACATAATTGTTTAGATAAATATTTACTCTACTACCTATGTTTAATTGATACACAATACTTACATTAAATTAATCGATAAGAACCGATCTGATTAATAAAACACACTTACATCGTTAAATTAAATTACATAATAACATCACAACCACTTTTATTATTCACATATTCGATTACTTGGCGCGCACTTTCTAAAAAAACTTTTTAATTTTTTTTTCGCGGCACTGCAACCACATTCAATAGGACCTATGGACATTGGTGTGTATTTTAAAATTAGAACACAATGTTTTATTTACAAACATTATTTTTATTTAAAAGCGTGGTTGCCGACCGCGTGTAGCCGAGCCGGAGGAAAATACTGACAATTTTTAACGCTCTTTCGAATCAAATAGATTTGCTTTTACTTTCTCCTAAACGGCGCACAGTGGTTCGTTTCGAAGTTGATGGAAATAAGAGCGCAAATTTTTATGCAAACCCATAATGTTTTCTATAAAATACCTTATAAGTACTAATAATACATGATAGTATATTTACAATCACGAGGTAATTTATAAACCTATATTTCATAATAAGGAAATCTATCTCTGTCCGCCTGTATCTCTGCCTACGGAGATACAGGCGTGATGTAGGTAGGTATGTCTGTCATATAAAGTAATATTTTTCAGCAGAATATTAAAAATGTATTTTATTTTCTTTGGTTTATTGAAGCGGACGCCCGCTTGACAAATTATATGCACAAAAACCATCCTCAAAAACCACTCTATCAATTGGTTAAAACAGCATCAAAATCCGTTGCGTAGTTTTAAAGATCTAAGCATACATACAGACGGAGGCGACTTTGTTTTATAATAAGCAGTGATTGTGATAATGAAGTGATAGTAGTTGTGATGACTAACGGACGCCCACTTGAGAAATAAATACTAAAACTTTCTTGGAAAACCACTTTGGTTTTGGTTTAAACATCTAAGCATACATACGGACGGACAGACTTTTTATACTATGATATGGTTATGATGATGATGATTGATTACAGACAGACACAAATAACGTCTTTATACCCAAACGGATAGACAGAGGCGTTCACACATTTCGCCAGTCACTTCTTTAACCCCCTCATAATTAAATAAACTAAACGGATCGAGATTCGAATGAGATTTCCAGAGTGCTTATGTTGTTCTGTAGTCCTAGTATTTTATTCGAGGTTCGTGTCATTTATAATAAATAATGGCCTCACCATCAATGTGACTAACGAAATATGGGTACAATAAACAGCTTTGTCTTCCTCATCAAAGCATAAAACAGAAGAATCTATATGACATTTTTTAAGCCTTCATTAGGGGTTGAACGACATTGCACGATCAAAGGTTTCTGAACAAAACTTCTTCGATTACATTCTGAATAAACCAAACTGAGCGAGATAAGAGTTGGCGAGTGCTTTTTGTAGTTCTGTACTCCTAGTACTTTTGTTGTTTGTGTATCTACTGCGTACTTTTGTTATTTTAATAGAGAGTTAAGACCCAAGCGGCTCTAGTAAGATATATCCATACTGCCATACTGCCATACTAAGCGCATGATACATTTTTTTGTCCCGATGAAAAATATAAGAAATGTGTCAACAGGTGCACCGAGTACAGATGAAAATGATTATCCATTATAAAAGACACAAACCTCAAATGTACCAGGAATACATAACATATAACTACTTGGAATGAAAATGTCAAACTAGTTCCATTAATGTAACTGCAATGTAGCTAGATGGTCGCATTAATTACATTAAAATAAAATTCCTAAATCATGTAACTACTGGGAATGAAAATGTCCAACTAGTTACATTAATGTAACTACAATGTAACTAGTGGGAATAGACCTATTATTGCCTCGTAATAGGTGGAAACCTATTATTGCCGTTTTCGGGGACTTTGCCAAAGCCAAAGCCTCGTTCGTTTGTCAGCAGGTGCACCGCGTGCAGGTGAGGGTGACTCGGGCCCTGGAGATGTTAGTAGGGCCTCTAAGCCCCCTTAAGTTACAATAATTTCAATCATGATGTGAATTGACGTATGTAATTGGTTGAAAAATACACGTCAAAAATTGACACATCAACCGACTTAAAATTACCGAAATGGGAACAAATAATTGTCGGAATGGGACCAAATTGAAATGGGACCTGGGAAGTAGTAGCTTTCAATTTAAAAAAAATCGGTTCACCCACGCGGGTTAGGGGACATTCGGTCCACTATGGAGCTGGCCCAAGGACCAGTTGCCCCTCTCAAAATTTGATAATGGTTACCTGGGCCCACATCTGTTTTGGTTTCAACCAAGCGAAGGGTGGCTTATAAATTATATTATTATACAGTAGATAGTGTACATGTTTAAGCATTTATATCTATATAATTTTTTTATTACATAGATATATATTAATACATACATATAAATATATTGCCATGTAGAAAAACAAGTATGTTTAGTCAAATCAACAGTTTAATAATCAACTTTAATTATTAACTACAAAATAAAAAAATTATGTCTAGGCACTTTTCTATTTCATACATTTTTAGAATAAATATAATTATTATTTACACTTTTACTAATAAAGGTTTACATTTTTATTAGTTAGTTGAAAATCAATTCTATAGTTTTCAAATACATGGAAATCATAAATAATGCATATTGCCACAACAGTAAGTTCACGCATTTAATTATGTACTTTAATATTACGTTACGCGTAAATTCACATTTATACAAGAATTCTATTGCATATCTAATTTCTTTAGATCTTCTAAAGCCTTATAAAAAATTTAATAGAATGTTTGTCGATATTCGTGGTTGTAGGGTAGTTCGGGAAAATTATGTAGTATGTCAAATGTTTTCTTAACTACAGCGTAGTAACATTTGAATCGCAAGCAGTGTTTAAGTAGTTTAAAAATGTAATTATTGTGGTAGTTTAATCGATCTGATTACATATCGAGGTGAGTTTTGGGAATCACTTAAAATAATTTCATGCAACGAAAGTATTGGGTAGTATTTCAATATTTAACTTTTTTTTTAGAATGTCAGCAGAAACTTCTATCAGCAATGGTTATGAAATTATAAAATCTCAAAGAGGAGGTGATTTATTATTACGTAATAGGTATCGGTACACTATGAAGCGTTCTAATACCAATGGTCATATTGTGTGGCGCTGTGCTAATAGATAATCATCATGTACAGCTGTTAGTTACAAACCTGATGATAGTTATAAAGGAAAAAAACTCATAAATGTCAATCAGATATCGTTGGAAACAAAGTAAAAATAAAAGTAAAGGATATCATTGAAAGAGCAGAGAAAGAAGTAACACATATGCCTATGTTGTACTCAGAAGTGACCGACCAGCTTATTAATGATAAATCTAATTTTATTAAGACAAATTTCCCAAAGTATGAAAATATAAAAAAACTTTACACAAGCACGCAAGCAGGAATCCAGCATTAGTTGTTAAAAAAATAAGATGTTTTAAAGTCAAAGATATCTCGATTCCAACAATATTTAAAAAAAATATTTTAGCGGATTATTCGCCTAACAATGCCAGAATACTTTTGTTTGCAAGCACAGACGCTAGAAGTGGTTTAAAAGAAGCTAAACATGTATTCTGTGATGGGACTTTCAGATGTGCAACACCACCTTGTCAACAGTTATATACTATTCACGCGGACGTAGGAAGTTTGGAAGAAAGTAACAGTATCGTGCCTGTAGTGTACTGCTTGCTCCCGGATAAAATAGGAATACCTATGATATTATGTTTAGGCTCATTAGGAGCAGAGTTCCGGAGTTTGGCCCAGACATATTTACGACCGATTTTGAAGCTAGTGCTATGCAAGCTATTACAGCAGTTTTTCCAACAGCAAAGACGCAGGGGTGTCTATTTTCATTTTGCCAGAGCTTTATGGAGAAATGCCCAAAAAACTTGCACACTTGGCACCTCAGGCCTCAAAAGTCACCTCAGCTGAGGGCTCACGTAAAACGGTGTATAGCACTTTCTCACCTACCTCAAGACTATGTGGATGATGAATGGCTGTATAACTTGGGGGAGAGTGACAGGGACCCAAAAATTGATTCCTTTAATGATTACTTTCAAAGAACATGGTTGCGTAACAAATCATATTTTTAAAAGAAATGGTGTTTTTACCTGGTCTAACACAAAACTAATAATTTAATTGAAGCCTGGAATGCTAGGCTTAATAAAATGGTAACACCCAAACCAAACATTGCTGTTCTATTAAGGTCACTTCCAAAAGATTCACGTCCTTATTTTGGTCTACTGTATAATAATATAATATATAAGCCACCCTTCGCTTGGTTGAAACCAAAACAAATGTGGGCCCAGTTAACCATTATCAAATTTTGAGAGGGGCAACTGGTCCTCGGGCCAGTTCCATAGTGGGCCGAATGATCCCTAACCCACCCACGCCAAAGATAAAATAACACTGTTTTGTAGTCGGTTAAAATATGAAAGTTTTTAAGGCTGGATATGCAGCATAGACTTTGGTATTTGACTCGTACATCAATGATGATTGAGCCTTTTCCATTTGGACTTCATCCTAACTCAACATCAGCTCATCATTAGCTTACCGTGAAGTTATTTTCTCGAGTAAAATATAAAAACATCTCAACAATGTGTATCCTTTTTTTATCATTCAGCTTTGAGAAATTTATATGAACCTATAGCGTGCCTCCGTAAAATAAGAAAACGCATGTTGTACGTGCACATTAAGAAACTAGTTTAATAACTATGACATTATGACGGGAACAACTCCGTCACTGCAGGTTTTCTGTTTTCGACCAAACAACAGCCAAGACAAGTTACAAGTTCAAATTCGGGATATGACTTTCGCTTTGTAACTATCCCTTCATAAATTATTATAGTTAAATACCCATAAATAGGTTCAGATATAGTGCCATAGCAGTACTAATTTTAGCTCGGTAATCATAAATAAAAATCAATTTAAAAAAATCC
The DNA here is from genome assembly GCA_963556515.1 of Nudaria mundana. Classification (NCBI taxonomy): domain Eukaryota; kingdom Metazoa; phylum Arthropoda; class Insecta; order Lepidoptera; family Erebidae; genus Nudaria; species Nudaria mundana. Next base: position 17,537,919 of record OY748305.1, on the reverse strand, counting down.
CTCTATTCTCAGTAGTTCAAGGAACAGTTCAATTGATTGAACTAGTGATACTTTTTCGTATCACTAGTTCAATTTGTTTACATCATTAAACTACTAACACTAAAAAGTCTCAGTAGTACATACAATCAACTGAATTTCGTCAAAAAGATTGAAGTAATGAGACTTTTTAGTATCAGTAGTTCAATCGAGTTGTGTAATTAAATTAATAATACTCAAAAGTCTCACTATGTAGTACAATCAAAAGAATTTCGTCAAAAAATGACATTAAAACTCCATGCATGCAGTGCAACGTGCTTATCTTTTTAGATAAATAAACAAAAAAAAACAATTACTGAACATTTTTTCGTAGAAATTAAAAATAACTAAGTGACTAAAAACCGATTACTTATCGTTAATATTTAACATACATGGCAATTTTTTTCCAAAAATAGACCTATTGATTTGTCATGAACTAACTGCATTTGAGCTGGATAAAATTGTCGTTTTCCATATACATTTTTCGTCGTTTTGGCGATAACTTTTCCTCATATTTTTCTACCTGTTCACACTGTAACTCGAAATATATGGAGTTTGCATTTCATTTTTTGACGTAATTGTTTTGATTGTACTAGTGAGACTTTTGAGTATTATTAATTCAATTACCTATACAAATCGATTGATCTACTGATACTAAAAAGTCTCATTACTTCAATCTTTTTGACGAAATTTAGTTGATTGTACTACTGAGACTTTTTAGTGTCAGTAGTTCATGATGTAAACAAATTGAACTAGTGATACGAAAAAGTATCACTGGTTCAATCAATTGAACTGTTCCTTGAACTACTGAAAATAGAGGATAAAATCTATCTATCAAAAATAATTTTGGTCTTAAGTTCCTGGAACTTCAGAGAAGGTTTAAAAGTAAATTTTCTGGGGTTGCGAAGTTCGCCGGGAGGGCTAGCCAGTAATAGATATTTTTATATTTATTGAAGTAATCTGGTCATATAAAACGCCATTTTGCTAATAATTGTAATAAATATATTTTCACTGGGGTTATTATCCTTAGCCCGGCAATTAATGGACGTCTGACAGTCTTAAAAAAAAACAGATGTTTTATCCTAAGTTAATTAATTATGGGAAAAGAACCACTGTGGGGCGTAGGACTACTTGGCGCGAAATTGTCATAATTTGTGGACAATGGATGTGTTACATGCGCATTCTGCTTACATTTAAATACTTATTAAAAAACCAGATGTAGAACGATTGTTGTGGTCGTGAGGCGATGAAACATCATTGTGTTGTCAAGATTGTATCGCGACAGCTAGTGACTAGTGACACTTTTGGTTATATTAGGGCGGGTAGATAGAATAGACAGTTTTCTTATATCTGTGACAGCACCAACAGAAGGAAGTGTGAGCCGAGGCGTATAAGTAAAGTATCCTAATTTAATTAGTGTCTGTGCCCCACGTAAGCCAATAAGCCTGTGTTATGGGATCTAGATAAATTAGGGTTTTGCTCCGCTGTACCCCTGGTTTATACCACCGGTGGTAGAACGGGTAAAATTGGTATGCTCCATGGTTCCCTTCAGGGGTACAGTACAGCATATGTTCACAAATGTTAAAAATGTATTCGAGTATTCTACTGCAGGTATTATGATGCATGCATACGAGTGCCACTTTCCACTATCGCAAGCTCCACTTCAGAAAAGGTGTACATAAATAATTATATGCATGAATAAAACCTCTTTTATTAATTAGTATTTTAGTTTCAACGGGCAATGTCAGAACTATAGATGTCAAAATAAAAATTAAAAGTATTCGTGCTACGGAGGACACGTTAAAAGTAGGTAGGTCCCGACAGTATAGTTATGTTGTGTGTCAGGATGGCGTGAGACATGTCTGAATAGTCACAAAATTTGCACAAAATAACTGTACCTAAACTGTACCTATGTTTAAAAAAACTGTACCTCAAGCAATTCAATATTAAATGGATAGTGACATGGACACGCCATTCTGACGTCAGGTTGGCGCGCATAGTCGTGTATCGCCTCAACATGTCGGAACTATGTTCTGAAACATATATCAAAAAACTGTAGGTACCTAAACTGTACCTCATAAAACTGCCAATAAAAAAATTTTAATCACACGTGATATCTGTAAAATTAACAAAAAAAAATTTTTACTGCTCATTTATTCGCAGCGCGAGTTTGACGCCCCTAGGCCAAGGTGTGGCACACGTTCATAGGCCACGGTAACCGCTTCCTATCAGGTGGGCCGTGCGCTTGTCTGCCACCCAAGTGGTATAAAAAAAAATTGATTTAAACAAATGACATGCACACGTATATTTGCAGATCAATTTGCAAAAGGCGCTTCTTTTCATTACATACATTATGGCACAAGTGTGTAATGGTGGTGATTACCGCCGAGGCTCCTTATTGAGACTCGAGCTGCAGGCGAGAGTCATAAGTGAGCCGGGAACGATAATCATCAATACACACGTGTATCATCGGCCCTGACGGCATCCCGGCGGTGGTGCTACGAAAATGTGCAGCTGAGTTGTCTCCAGTATTAACGCCTCTGTACTGCCTGTCATACTCTTCAGGGCTCGTGCCAGAGGTCTGGAAGGAGGCGAACGTACAACCGATCCCCAAGAAAGGGTATCGAGCCGATCCAGGCAAGGTGCTTGAGCTCCTTATAAATAAGCAGCTCATGCGATACCTAGAAGATCACTCGCTAATCAATGATCGACAATACGGCTTCAGGCCAAAACGATCAACGGTTGATCTTCTGGCATTCGTAACGCATGTCTGGGGTGGGGCTATGGAAAGGCACGGCGAGTCCTTGGCTATTAGCCTGGATATCGCCAAAGCTTTCGATAGGGTCTGGCATGCTTCGCTCCTTTCCAAGCTTCTACCGGCTTATGGCTATTATGAGGCATATGGTCTACCTCCTCAACTGTGCAGCTGGCTTGCCAGCTTTTTAAACGAGCGCCGAGTGCGGGGTCCTCTGCGATGGCCAAGCTTCTCGCTTCTTGCAAGTGAATGCCGGGGTACCGCAGGGGTCCGTACTATCACCAACTGTCTTTCTTCTGCATATCAATGATATGCTATCCCTCGGGAACATTCATTGCTATGCAGATGACAGCACACTGCACGGGAGTTACTCGGTTCGTCCGACGGCGGGGCGATCTGAGATTGAGGAGGAGAGACGACGACTCGTGGCTGATCGACCGTAACCTCGACAGTATCTCTCAATGGGGTACCGAGAACCTGGTCGAGTTCAATGCCCGCAAAACACAGGCGTGTGCATTTACTGCGAAGAAATCCCCTTTCCTTTCCCTACCCTCTCTTCAGAATGCACTATTACCAATGAAAGACAACCTTGATATCCTTGGCATAGACGTTCGTCGAGAGCTCAATAATAAAAACTACATCGAAAGATGTATAGGGCTAGCTTCGCGGAAACTAGGAATACTGAATAAGGTAAAGCGATTCTTTACACCGGACCAGAGGTGTCTGCTGTACAAGACGCATATTAGACCCTGCGTCGAATACTGCTCTCACCTCTGGGACGGCTCCGCGATCTGCTGGACGCTCTCGACGCTATGCAGCGACGATCTATCCGTATTATAGATTGTCCGGAGGTAACGGGAAGCCTTGAGTCGCTAGCTCAGCGCCGAACAATAGCTTCCTTGGCCGCATTCTACCGTATTTACCACGGCGAGTGTTCTGAAGAGCTCTTCAATCTGATCCCACCCTCTTCCTTCCGATCCCGGACAACCCGTGCCGGGCAGATATGGCCACTCCTACACAGTGGATAGCATGTTCGCGAGAACCGAACGTTTTAAACGTTCGTTTCTCTGCCGAACGATAGTGGCCTGGAACGCCCTGCCTGTGCACGTGTTTCCTCCCACATATAATCCTGGGTTCTTTAAGAGGAGCGTGAATAAATTCTTGAAGTGCATTTTTTTTAAACATAGGTACAGTTAAGTACAGTTTAGGTACAGTTATTTGGTGCAAATTTTGTGACTATTCAGACATGTCTCACGCCATCCTGACACACACTAGTTATGCCGCATTTACGGTAGTAAGACCTTTGAAGAGCTTCATGGTGTGGGACATCACCTTTATACCGCGGTAACTGCCGCACTCCTTCACCGATCCCTTACCTTTGAACTGGGGTGATGATGCTCAGTCTCGATAGGTTCGGAATCTTAATAAAGAAAAGTATCGCTCCACCGCTCGGAAACTTAATAAAGTCCATTCGAAAAACTGGCAAGCACTTACACATTATATTGATAATCTTATTTATAAGTTCTGGTAACGTCACTGACATTTGTTTAAAAAATAAATTTTCTATTTGACTAGGCGTTGCTTATTTTAAACCTATTTATAGAATCTACCAGTTCCAGGATCGCTCTAGAATGCTCGCAGATTCTGCGCGAGTACTCTACCATTGGACGACTATATTGAAATAAATAAACATTTTAAATAAAAACGTTAAAACAAAAAATAGTACTCGAAAAATTTTAACGGCGAAATGACATCTCTACAGGAAGATTTCATTAGAGCCTCACCAAAATGTATATCCACCGCGGTTCGTTTCACTTTCTATCATCTCCGCTAGGTTTTGTGTCGTTATTCTTACTATCATCGCTTTTGATTTCAGATTTATTTACTTCAGCATCCTTTTCGTCTTTCTTATTTTTATCTTGACAATCGGCAACATCCTGAGACTTTGTTTTATTCTCCCATTTATTTTGAAACTCTTCGCTCAACATCTTTTCGAAGTCGTTTGATATTTTATTCACATTATTTTTCATTGAAGAATCTGGATAGCTCTGTAATTCAAATTTATTTTTAATTAGAAACATGACGCATGGTTTTAAAAACAATCACGCCTTTGTCCTCGTGGTTCATTACACAAACACATTTTGTCGATAGGTTTAGTTTTGTTATCCCACGTAATACGAGGTAATCGTATGTTTTTTATTATGTTTACCACCTCATATCTTTAGACTGGGTGAACCGATTTTGATTTTTTTAAATTGAAAGCTACTACTTCCCAAGTGGTCTCATTTCAATTTGGTCCCATTCTGACAATTGTTTGGTCCCATTTCGGTAATTTGAAGTCTGTTGTTGAGTCAGTTTTCGACGTGGATTTTTTTATAACCTATATGTCGTAGGTAAACTTTCCTTTTTTTGGAAGTCGGTTGAAAAGCATTCAGTATGTACCTTAAGATAAAGTCGGACATTGTTGAAAATACGTCTAAAATCTTGTACCACTTGATCATATTCAGTATACGAAGAATTCTTTAGCTTTGTTGATATATCATGAAGACACATTGGATACTTTACCACCTCATAAAATCTTGGGGCCTGAAAGGAAAAATTTAGTACACATTTTGACTAATGCAGTATTGTTTTATTTGATGACAAATAAAAATAACACTTGCCACTTTAATGTCCATGTCCTGTTGAATAAAAGAGGCCTCAGATATTTGAGAGAGATTGGTAATTATCATTTCAAATTTCTTAACAATACTAGCGGGCAAAGGCTTTTTCTTTTTAGGGTGATACCACATTCCCGATACAGCTACTTTAGCCTTCCCACTTGACCTTTTCTGGTTATCATCACGCACATAATTGCCCGATTGATCGAAATTGGGACAGCGTGTATTCTCTTTTTTATCCTCATTAGTTTTACTTTCGACCACTTCTAAAGGTTCATCTTGTTCAAGTGATTTTATTTCAGAATCAAGTAATTTTGCTGTAACTGCAACGAAAATGGATTTATCATGGTTGTTAATAAGTAAATAATCATTTTTGTTTGCAGCTTGCTGATTCCATACACTTGTAACATCCTTTAACATAAAATGGTTAGACAGTGCTGGGGGCCAGGCATCATGCTGGTCCATACACAACTTAATTTGTTTTAAATCACCTGGGAACTCATCGGCCACACTCAAACCCAAAGCATCATACAATCGAGCTGTGTCCGACTTTGATCCTTCATGTATGAAATCCATTAACTTAGGTGCCGATTGCTTTGCAGCTTCCCATGCACGGTCCGATGTCATCGAACTGAGAAGGTCCAGAGAATCCGCTGTTCTGATATCCAAACAAGGTATACCGTGTCTTGATATAATTTTTTGGTCCTCGCCAAAAATATCATCTGTACGTCTAGACATCAAGCAAGGCCATGATTCAAGATTATATTTAGGCTGCGGTGCTAGTGTAACAGGTGGAAATGGAACTTTCATTTTAATGGCAATATCGTCTCCTACAGCATTATCAAACACGACATCCTGTGACGTGCTTTGGATAAAGGGAGAAATAGGATCTGCCGGTTTTATTGGTACCTTGTAGCTTCCAGGCTTCATGTAAACTTTAGACATTTCGTGAAACTCATCATTTTCAGGATCAATAAATTGCACGGGGCCAGAAATGTTATTGGAGATGGTCACAACATTTTGAATGTTGTGAGTGTGATGAGTTATAAAATCGTTAGATTCTTTTTGGACCATCTGACCCCACGCTGCAAAAAAATCAGCCTCTTTTTTAGTATCGCCACAGCTGTTATTTTTCTGTACAAAGCAACCGCGAACATCGTTACCTGTTGCCATACTTGGTATTAACGTCTTTTCCACATGACTTAAAGGTATCATTTTAGCTTTCAGTTCCATATCTCTACGTTGCAGTAAATCACACGGCATATTGCCTATCAATGGTTGGCCAGGTGCTTTACCGAGTTCTGCGTCCATTTTATGTTTCAATTGTGTATATAATTCGCGTTGGTCTGCGTGACATATACCTTCTAAGGTTCGAAAGTCAGGGATGTTAGTGATAGTCCAAGATTGTCTTGGTTTCGCTTCACGAACGCTACATGGGTCACATTTGTACGATGTTTTCTGATAGCCATCTATTTCACTTTGATCGTTCAGTGGATAGAAATTGTGCGAGTTTGGGGGAGGCACCACAGGATGTTTCTTATAAGCTACCGCAGATCGAGCAGGCCATGGACCTTCATTGAAACTTTGGTTAGTCGCTTGAGATTGATTCTGTACCCAGGGTGGTTGAACTGCACTAAATGGCTGCGGAGAAGCATTAGGTCGTGGAGTATTAGCATGTGACTTTGCTGGTTGAAATTTATTTTGATTCTGATTGCGAGATACCGCCGGGTTAGAGGCATAATAATTGTGTGTGAAACTTTTTTGTTCCATTGTAAATCCGTGATCGAGACATTTAAATGTTTTGTATATATGTGTCAACATCTCTTTGGTGACAGCTTGCCACTGCACAAAACACTCTCTGATATTAGGGCTGTAGTACTTATTTTCGATTCTCGAAAATGTATCATGTTTTTCACTCAGTAGTTCCTTGACTCCTTTCCAGCCGTCTAAAATTCTTATAAAAGAGAAAATAAAGTTTTTAATAACCCAGGGAATACCCTGGGAGTGCAAATTAGCAACAGCACTGTCTGGTTTTTGAACATTTGACTTGGTCTTAGCGCAGATCGAGTGTATATTTTTAAAACAAGGTCTATTGTGGTGTGCAATCGCTATATTCTCAGCATCAGTACAAGCCTCTACAGCCAGTTGAACAATTTGTATCGGTATTTGATCGTGTATACCAATCTTGTCCAGGACAGACAACAATAGTTCTGACGAAACCGAGGTTTTATTTTTGTCTTCTTCCAGACTAAGACTTGGTTTCTGATTGGGATTAAGTTTTTGATTTGAATCCGTCCTTGAATCAGATATGTTGCAAAGTTCTGATACCATCCTTTCCCCTTCAACAAAGAAATCTAGGCTAGAAGTAGATTCTGAAGTCAAGTTTCTATCCTTTCTGTGACGATCGGGTTCTGTGTTATCTTTATACCTTTCATGATATCGAGGATCAGCGCTGTAGGCATTGCGTTTATCTTGACTTTTCACTATTTTCTTCTTAGCACCAGTTCCAATTGGTTCTTGGCTCGAGATAGACCAGGAGCTTTGAGATCGTCTGTCTGTGTTAACGTTTCGCTCACCCATCAACCCAGTGCCACTGTAGTTGGGTGACGATGAATCAAAAACTAGGCCAACAAGGGGTGAATTGGGCGGTGAACTAAAGGTTGGAGCCGACGAATTGTTATATCTGGAAATAAAAGCGAAGCTCAATATTTAATTATAGACTAGCGACCCGCCCCGGGAGTCGCACGAGTGCATTGTAGACTATGTAACATGTCAGTCTTAAAATTCAAACGCTCCGGTACATAAGGTCCATAGTATCATTACGTCAAGAGTATCAAAATGTCCATAGTATCATAACGTCTACAGTATAATTTCAAATAATATAATTTAAATTCAAATATCCCAATGCAAATATTTGTATGCTATTTGCTTGCATTGGTATGTGCGTGCCTCAGAGTGCACGTTAATACGTTGGTCCCAGTTGTCATACGAAAATCTATGGCAGTCGTTACGGGTAGTTCAACCCCGAAGAAATCTAAAAATACTGGTCTAACTGCAATACTTCGATATCGCCAGTTGGTTGTGGAGGTCAAATGGCAGTATCTTCATAGTAAATGTCGAAGTTTAGCCAAATCAGCAGTTAAGAATAAGTGGACCCAACACTCCGAGGTGTGAAAACTTCGATTATTTAAAATCTGTAATATCTTCGAAAATATTAATTTAAATTACATGCTGTAAAGGGCCATATCGATCTATATTAAATGCAAAATGTATTTAAGGTACTTAATTGGATAAGGATTTATGCCGTATTGCTTAAAATCGCTGTGTTCACTGCCGTCATTGCCACCGCCCGGCCGCGTCACCGCGCTCGTATTTTTTTTTCATCACGAGATATCTCTTAAGTCATTCGTCCAAATTATATGGTTTGAATGGCAATTTTGGTCTACATTGAATGCACAACGTATTTTAAGTATTCAATTAGATAAGGAATACTACTGCATTGTTAAAAATAGCTTGGCAAATGACACATAATATTTTTGTCATTTATAAAAGATAAAACTGGTTACTGTGAGTTATCCTTAAGAGATAGACATGTGCTAGCCCGGACTTTTTTGTAGACCTTTCTATGGTGTACAATACTGTACTACATTATTTTGATCTGTCTCGTAGGGTTTCGTCAGCGTTTGCAATGAAAGCGCAAAAAAATGTGTTTACTTACGACATTACATTAGAAACCTCTAAAATTATCTGTGTTACTCTAAAATATAAAGATCTAAGCATACATAGGGACAGACAGACAGCGGAAGCGACTTAGTTTTATACTATGTAGTGACAAATCGCCAGTACTGTATTGGACATTAATACCTCGGGTTCTGAAACGACTGGTCCCCTGTAGTCACTTCATAGATTCCTGTTGCAACACGGCAATATGTTGCCATGTTTTGGTCTGAAAGATCTTTGCTGGAGCATCCTAATGGAAAATAGAAAATTTATGAAACTTAAAACTCAACATATTACAGGTATACCAGCTAAATACATCTATAACCTACAAGCATGACCTTAGACTCGTACAGCCTTACAAATAAAAATGTGTTATACCGGATCTATTCCATTCTTATACGAAGTATAGTTATACCAGTAATAAATTAAGAATATGTCGAGAATATTTTTTTACAAATAAACCAGGTATATCTTTTATATAACAATTCTTCCGTTATGTCAAGATCCACGATTTGGCAACAGCGCGACCAAAGAGAAACTTGAAAAAAAAAACGCATTTTGTCTATGACAACTGTATCCATTTGTCAACTTAACGTTTCTCGACCGTCTCGACCATTTTATTATTATTAGATATACAAAGTAGGCACCTGAACATTTAAGGAACTGTACCCTTTCCTATTTATGTAAAACTGACCACTAGGTCCATTTACTTAGGGCACTCTAATGTGGGGGGAGTCTATCGCACCCACGACATTTTTAAATCTTGCTATAGATTCAAAATCTTCCATAACAACAAGCTGTTCATTTAAAGTCATTGGCATATTAATGTAGGTACTCGGATTTTAACTCCAAAATTGCCCTGGCTACACGACGACATACCGTCGTAATAGACTGCTGAGTCAAACCGTGAATGTCCGCAGCATTATCTTGTACCTGGAAGGAATGAATAAGAAACGAGTTTAACATAGCAGAACTGATAAAGCATAACCCTGTACCTACATATAGAAGACTTTTATGAGTAGGTGAAACTTCTTACCTGATTACGTCCCCATTACCTAAAAGCAATCATTATTTGCAGAACAGAAGATAATCTACCTCCACGCGTGTCCACACTGAGAGATCTACCAAATAATTGGTCTAAAAACGTTACACCAGCTTTAGAAAATCGGTATTTTAATCGGAACTGCTCATCGCTGTATAAATCAAAAGGATCTCTTTTTAAATATTTTAACTTTTCTTTGAGCCTCCATTAGGTGGATCAAGTTATGTACTTGTTCTACTTCTTCTAGTGCATTCAAGTCCATAATCAAAATCAGTCTGGTAATGAACGTTAAATACTTAAATGTGCGTAAACAAATACAAACTGTGATATTTTTAAAGTTATTCTAACTCTAAACAAGGGTACGGGCGGGAATAACTCCGGAATAACGTTTGTACGAATAGAAATGTCAAAGCTATACGGGGTATAAGCTATTCTTTGTTTATTTGTAGACATTTTGCATATTCTTAGTTAATTCTCGAGTATAACTGTTATACCACGTTTATTTGTAAGGCTGGTAGAGTTTACAATCATAACTAATTTAATTCCATAGTTTAGTTTTATTAGACAGTGGAGATGAACGTCAACTCATTGCATGAAGTACTCGGTGCACCTACTTTTGAGTTGCAAGTGGAACTTCCGCCATAGGTATTCCCTCGGGTGCCTGCGTTTTGCCGAAAAGATTTTGACAAAATTTCATTACCCAAACAAATTTTAGCAACCTTTTTTTATACCATTGCAATATTTCGAATGATAAAATCATTGTACAAATATTTTTATTTGGTCAAATTTTTATTTGGCAAAATATTACCAAGTATAATGTCATTATGGCATTTGGTCTTTAATCAAATGTTTTAATAATACAAACAATCTTCAGACAATAAACGTTTGGTGAAATGATTTGTTAAGACAAAAATATTAATTGTAATTTGTTTTAGTAGGTTACCCGGAACTCAACTATTTAGATTAGGTTAATTTCTTCTTTAAACAAAATGGGTAGGTTAGGTAAGGTTAAAACTGTGACCTCCTGCGCACGAGCCGAGCGAGCGAAGCGAGCGGTGCCGCGGCAGCGAGTGCCAGAAACGACTTGCATTAATAGAAAAAAGCGATTAGTTTCAGTAGGTTACCCGGAACTGAACTATTTAGATTAGGTTAATTTCTTCTCTAAACAAAATGGGTAGGTTAGGTTAGGTTAAAAAACTGTGACCTCCTACGCACGAGCCGAGCGAGCGAAGCGACCGGTGCCGCGGCAGCGGCCGGCGAGTGCCAGAAACGATGATTTTGCGTAAAAACTGTTATTCCAACTGAAATATTTGACTAAATAAAAAATGTTAAAAGTACTAGTTGCGAAACAAGTCATAGTTTAAACGTTCATTTCCCAAACATTAGGTTTGCGTTACAATTTTTTATGAATAGATTTTTTGCTAAGTAATAATTTGGCAAATGAAATTATGCGAAAAATTTTTTGGGAAGTGAACATTTGTCAAATTCCTTTCGGTCAAACAAGGGAGACCCGTATTCCCTCATATGACCAAGGAAGTGAATTGTTGAATAGCAAACTAGAATTCTAGTACCACTACATACTATTTCAGAAAATGCACCAAGATTGTAACAGTCCCTGATCTAAGACATACCATAGTTCTTCTGCTGCATCATGGCATATTGGTGTTGGGGCTGGTAGCCATTGCCCTGGTGGAGTAAGCCCCTATCTCGTACTCCTTCAGGACCCCCATCACGATACTCCCCAGACTTCCTCGAAACTCCACCATACTCTTGCATTGGACTCGCAAAGCCTATAACCATGTTTTTAAGAAGTGTGAAATCTATTCTAACATCAAAGAGGTAACATTTGTTTCAAAGATTAAACTGGATGGTTGATCCTCTCGCTGGAGACCATGGTATGAGCCGTGGCCTCCAGTGGCAGTAATCGGAACTAGGCTGCGTCCTTCTGCTCCTGCAGAAGGAGGCGGCGGAGGGACTTATCTGCGTGCCGTCTTTGTCCTCTGAACTCCATGATCAGGATTTACAAAAGCAAGCCAGAAGTCCGGAAAAAGGGACTTCTGAACTACTAAACCCATTCTGAAAATTCTTTCTCTAATGTGTAGCTGCATTGTTCTAGAGTGCTATAGGTTACTATTTATCCCGATAATGGGTTGCCGCTGCCGTGGGGATTAGAAATGACAACTATTCACTGCAAGACAAAAACAGTGAACAGACAGTTATTACCTAAGTTCATAAGTTCATATAAAAATGGGTTGCTGATGCCCGAAGCACCCGTGTGGGATAGTTTTCTCAATTCCAATTCCTAAGGGAACACATTGCCAGGATAAAAAGTATACTATGTCCATTCTTAGTTATGCCAGTGAAAGTGTGCTATCGCATTTATAATATTAATTAGGAAGGATATTTGTAAATTCTAATGAGACATCAGACTGATTGTATCTTTCCAAGATCTACATCTTGAACCACTTCATCTGTTACTTACATAACCTGATTAAATTAACTCGAAGATAGTGATAGAATTTTACGTAATTATACAATATTCAATCAAATTACAGAAATTAAGAAATTTTGCATAGTTTTCTCTCACCGCCATTGCCGATGTCTATACAGATCGCAACGTATTCAAAACTAAATTTTCACCGACCAAAGTTTCAATATTTTTCTTGCCAGACACGGAAAAATCTCAGTCAAATATGACATGGATCATAATTTAGGGCACATCTAGTTGGTGCCCGACCCCGTCGTCGTCAAAAATTCTGCTACTTAGTGCAATTTCGATACGACCAAGTTTCAAAATTCGTGTTAAATCTCGGATCTTCTATCACGTAAAAACACCTTAAAGTACGTTACTACTCTGCAACTGCTATTAATATAATTTCTGACTACAAAACATACTTTCGTATATTAAGTTCAAAGAAAAGATATCATACTTCGATTTCGATTCGACTCACCGATTTTTTCTATATGATAATATGATTTAACACGGTTTGGATAATCCCCAGGGTTCACAACTGTTGCTTATTGTCTAGATTTTATAAAGAACGTTTATAATCATATTTCATTCACTACCTTCAATGTAAGTTGTATAATGTATGACTGCCAGTGCCAAATAATTGAAATGAAACCGACCAACCGTTCATTTGTTTCATGACGTTTTCTATTTTTCCTTTTCAGAATTATGGCCTAAATCATAGAGTAGACTCTGTGCAGTTTTAATTACCTAAATGTAAGGGGAGCTCATAGTAACGGGTGAAGTTTACTTTCTTTTCATTCTGTTGTAATTATAATTGTTATTGTTGTATACATAACACATACGTGGTTGTCTCTATCGAAATATCATTTAAAACATCAGATACTGTAAAACAAAGACTTTAAAATCGTCATAAACTCGTAGGAAGATTACCTACACCTTCTCGCCTTCCTAGTACAGCGGGTTGGGCCGGGAATGTTGCTTCAGCAGAAAGCTTCAAACTTCTAGTCCATCTTTTAATTCGTTTGAGGTAGTGACATTGGGAGACTGGTGTCCGAGAACTCGTGGCCTTTTTATGGAAGAATATTTCAAAATACTTGTTCAACACTTCTTACTACTAGGTACTTAGACAGTAGAGTACTATTTGCCGTGAAATTCGATCCAGCCCTTTCGGATTAGCCCGAAAAAACTTACAGACAAACAGTCAAACAACAGACAAAAAAAATTTAAACTATATTTTTTTGTACCTACCCAATATGTTTAGTAAAAAGGTGTTTATTTAGAATTACTTAATAAGATTTCATGTTGCTGGCAGCGTTCCCACGTTGAATTGCTATGGAATATCTACCTACCCTGGTCCAGACTAAATAGATTCGTACAAATTCTCTTTTAATTTATTAAGAAAAAAATAAAGTTAGAAAAAAGGCATATTGAGAACCTCCTGCTTTTTTGGAATTGGTTAAAAAGAAAGGAAAAGTTTTCGAAGAAAAGTTACAAAAAAGAGAAGAATAGTTTTTCTGTCTATTTTTACATTCTGACGGGAATATACCTACTCAAATATGTCGTGCATATCTAAGCCCGTCATACCCTTGGTCATACCATACCTCTTTTATTGCCTGACGTTTCGACCAGGTTACACCAGGCGACCGTGGTCACAGACTGACAGTCAGCCTGGTCCTTATACATATCTACCTCGCCATATTCGTGTGAATTCAATAATGTTATATCTGTAAGTGTGAATAGATAATGAAACGCAAAAGTTTGGTATATTTTTCTATTGTCTGCCCTTTCTGCGACCAAACTCATCTTTTACAGGCACATTACATTATTGAGATACTATCACTGAGATTAATATAACAATTATAAATTTACTTTGTTTCCATATAATGCATTGTATCCGCTCTGTTACTTTATATAATTTAATCTGTGGAAAGAAATTATGTCACATTTTAATCAACGTGAAATCTACAGAAGTACTTATAAGCTCAATTCCTGTTGCGACTGCTACCATCGAAGGGTTTTTTAAATAACTTAGTTTCGTTGAAACCTGTAGATAAAACCTTTTAGGTTTATAGTCGTATGTTAATGCATTTAGACATTTCGCCATCCGGGCAGCACCTGATCCACCAATGATAAGGGCCAAACTGGTACACCGGTGTTTCTCTATCACCTTAGCCGGGGCACAGGAAAACCCGAATTAAAGATTATTCGGAATCACCATGACTCAGACGGAACGCAGTATTTTAGGTAAGTTTGTCTAGAGAAGAGTGAACAACACAACACAAAATGGCGTCTTTAATCCTCGAAGGGGTATTCAGTAGTGTTCATTTCACCCACGAGTCGCCAAATTATACAAGCAGATTATAGCTTTTACCTTAAGGAATTTGTCTAAACATTTAAAACGAACAGTTAACGTTTTCTACGTCATTTATTTAATCAATTTCATGGTGTGTATACAAGTACAGCTGTTAGAAGGCCTAGAAGACCTGTCTGCGTGAGAACCTCTGCAGCATTGCACAAGTCTTTGGTACAAGAACAGACTTCTTGTCTGCCGCCGAAGCCAGCGCGGTGGTAGCATTCACCCTGTAATTATAAGTATAAGATGGAGTTTAATTTTTCTCAAAAATAAGGTAATCTTTCGACCTATATATATTTTATACTTTCAATTGTCGGCACTTGGTGGAACTTTAAGTAATACATGCAATGAAGATCAAACATACTTGTACACTTATTCACCGAGCCATTTGTTGGGGTCGGCTCTAACTGCGATGCGGAACTTCGATATTTTCGGTGGAGCGACTGCCATCTGACCTCCACAACCCATCGATCGGGCGAAATCGAAGTTCTGTAGTTAGACCAGCCGTATTTAAATTCAATATATTTTATAAGCAATGAAGTATGCTAATTTTGTCTTTTATAATTTTACAATAAAATCACAAAAACTATAGTCTTGGGTCGAACCAGCGACTGTGTGCTTTCCAGGAGAAGTGTTCTACCAACCCTAGTGGTTGGTAGTTGGTAGAACGCTGTTCGCCCAATCCTCTAATTTTGTGATCACATTGTGTTAATATCGCGACTTACGGCGTCGCCAGAGCGCCATCTACCGGTAGTTTAGGAATTAACTACTAAGTATAGTAGCCTGTGCGTAATGTAACAATTACGTTTAGACACAGCTAGAGGGCTCTGATGCCAATCAATGAAGACAGGCCAAGACAGTTTTTGTGATTCATATTGTGAAACAGAACCTTTGATAATGGAACAGTAAACTGTGTCTGTCAAATAGAATAAAGCCAAATTGACAGTAAAAGTAGAGTTACCTTGTACTTGGTATCATCCCAGCCGCAAGTTCTTATGACTCTGCTTTCCGGCAGTCTCCCATTCACGCCGTAGTCGATGTGCTGGATTATTTTTCTGCACAATGTGTGCTTTACTCCTCGATCATGGTCAGAGCAGTTTCTTTTAAAGTTGTCAGTTAAATGATTTTGTAGACAGATGGAGTTTATGGCACTGTTGCATTCGTAACATGTTATTGATGACCCTGGAAGTATTTCTACATTACAAGAGTATGAACAGAGGGTAGACAAATGTGTATTATTTTTATTTAAACTTTTATTTCATGCATCTTAGACTAGTTACAGATCTTATAAAACTAATCTACGGCCCATAGATATATACCTTAAAACTAAGAATACATATGAATATTACTCGGCATCAAAGCCCATAATAATAAATACCTGAACATAAAATATATAATCATAAAACTTAGATCTAAGTTGACACATTCCTGTGTGTCTGTTGATCGGCATTGTCTCGCAGCCTGTCCCGGAACCGCCGGAACACCACACCCTTCGGCTAGAAGTCTTCTTTGGTGTAGGTCTGCTGGAGCCGTCGACGGTACACGCGCCACAAACGACTTGAAGTTCACGCTGTGACGCGACTCCAAAGGCTCCACCCTCACGACGTACTTGCTTTTGACTGTGATGTACTCATCGATGTCCTTAGTTTTTGTGGAGTGATGCAGGCGCAAGACATACAGTAGCGTAGTAGGTACAGCAGGTTGTTAAACACTAGTAGTTTTGTTGGTTAATTTATAATTGTTAACCTGTGTTCAGCTGATGGTTTGATTGATTGGTCCCACGTAATAGGGGTTTTGAAGTAAAAGTTCTTTATGCACTCTTGATTTGTAAAAAAGCCGGGAATGCGTGGCGAGAGCGTTCCGAAAAGTGTGACGAACGAAAGTTGAGAGGAAGATATAACTTAGCGAAGAGATAAATGAGTCAATGAAGAATAAAAAGAGGTGCAGTCATTTTCTTTCTCTCAAGAAGACCCTGACCCTCGGAAATTACCTGGCAATTATTTTCCTTTCTTTTTCGATATTTAAATTTACGTCTAAAATAATGCCAGGCTTCAAACACCTATAGTCCGGCAATTTCGTGCGCGACCGTCCCTCGGGGTGACAGACGGTGGCGGGGACGAGGTAGCGCGTCATTCTAGCACACGGCTACACACGAAGAGAAGTTTGCCAGGATAAATCTTGCGATAAGTTGTACTTACTTGTGACGTAATGTAATATATATAATATAATGTAAATAAAAAGATGGAACTACTTTTATTATTTACATTTTTTTATTATGCTTGAGGACAAATTATTAGGAAAACTAAAATTATGATTTTATTATAAATCAATTTTCATGTTCACTCTCTGTTTGATCTTCTTCATAACTTTCGTCGTCATCATCATCGTCGTTTTCACCTAGTTGAACTATGAATCTAAAAAGACAAAAATGTACTATAGAAATAATAAACAACTTCACGTACAATGACATGATTCCGAGATTATAGCTTGAGCACTCTGCCAAGTTAAAGCAATAATAATCGATTATGTTAATAAACAATAACGTACCTGTCCATTTCATCGTCAAATAATCGATCTCAATTATAATATTCGTCCTCGTTTTTTATGACATGATTATCACAATCGCGCCACTGTTCAACCGAATAATTAGAAAAAAGCAATTCTAAATCTTTCAACTTTTTATCTAAGTTCGAATCAAGGGAAGTCCTTGCGAGCTCGCCTTTTACGTACCCCCACACGAGTTCAATTGGATTTAAATCCGGATGGTATGGGGGTAAGCGAAGCACGACATGTCCATTTTTCTTTAATATTTCATCAATTTTGTACTGTTTCTCCGTGTTTTGCTCATTAATTATTTTCATTAGATCACATTTACGCATAGCGCTATCATACTGAACACCTCGCCGTTCTAACCATTGCTGCATTTCGCTTTTCAGGGTACTCATTGTAGGTTTTTTATCGATTTGAGTGCTATGGTAAGCGGCGTTGTCCATTACAATAACAGAATTCGGAGGAATGTTTGGTAACAGTTTTTCATCGATCCACTTTCGAAAATTTGTTATGATAATCAATGTTGTTCATGATAATTACCGGTCTTGGAATGCGATTTGAACATCAATAAAGCATTAGGTACAATGCCATTGCGACTGCCAGCGTGTACAATTACAATACGAGGTCCTTTACCGATGTTTTGCATAGCCCCGCGTTCTGTATTAGACTGCCAGCATTTTTGTTTCACGTGATTTTTATTCACGTAGGTTTCATCTAGGAAAATAATTGACTTAACCTCTCGACAGTATTTTCGCCTTACAAAAAATTGGTACATTTTATGTACAACTTCCTTAACTTGTCTTGAGATAGCCTTACTCATCCTGAGATCTTAATCTCGTGTGCGTCGAACTCAAAGTAGTACGGAATATCAAGCACGTGTTGCCGCTTCGACTGCGCAGGTGGTCGGTAGGATCAAGGCATTGGGCTTGAGGGTGGCCTTGTAGAAGATGGAAGCCCTGGTCTTCGATGGGCCTTATCGCCGCCCTCCGCCAAACACTTCGATTGAAGTCCGTTCGGTCTCTCGCACCGGTGAAGGATACACTGAAGTACCTGGGTCTAGTGTTGGACTTCAAGTGGCACTTCGACGAGTACTTCCGCTTGCTGGAGCTAAGACTAATCGGCACTGCGTCTGCATTGGGTCGACTATTGGCTAACCTAGGGGGACCTAGTGTCGGTTGTCGTCGATTATACACGGGGGTGGTCCGATCAATGGCGCTGTATGGCGCGCGCCCCGGTCTGGGCGGGATCCCTGACCGTCCGCAACAAGAAATTTTTATGGCGGGCGCAGCGCGTCCTGACGGTCAGGGTAATACGTGGTTACCGCACTATGTCTGCAGAAGCGGCATGCGCGTTGGCCAGAACTCCCCCTTGCGACTTAGAGGCGGTGGTGCTCGCCGAGGTCTACCGACTGACGGCTGAGTACCGGGCGGGTGCTGGTGGTCAACGGCCACCACCCGGTGGCGGGAAGCCACCCACGGAGTCATTATGGCTCATTGGTCGTCCCGGCTGGAAGAACCATGTGCAGGTCATCGCACTGTCGCAGCTCTCCAGCCGGTCATAGTCGATTGGGCGGGTAGGCACTGGACTGACACAGGTGCTTTCAGGGCACGGTTGCTTCGGAAAGTACCTTGTTCTCCGTCGCTAGGAGGGAATCGAGTCCCGCCTGCCATTACTGCGTTTGCGGTGAGGATTCTGCGCAGCACACTCTCGAGGTCTGTCCGACCTGGGTCGTGCAGCGCCGTGAACTCACCGCAACACTCGGAGTCGATCTCTCGCTACCTGCGTTCCATGGCTGGTAGCTAACGGTTGTTTTACCGCGGTCGCCACCTTCTGCGAAGACGTAGTCTCGCAGAAGGAAGCGGTGGAGCGGATCAGAGAGGAGAATCCCCTAACTGATCCAAACCGCCCGCCGCCCGGCGAACCGGGCGAAGGAGGTGCGCTTTTGCGCGTCTTATTCCGCCCTGAGTTTGGCTGCGGGTGGATGGGATGGGAAGATCCCTCCACCTGCATTAGTGCCTCCCGCGTGGAGTGATACCCAAGTGTGCGGGGCATCACGTAAGTCTGAAAACGGGGCCCGCATCTCACCTGCGGGCCAGCGCTGAGTGGATCATTGACGTTATGCCTCAGCCCCCGATGGTCCACTCACCAGGCGCAGAGTAAGACACACGGTAGGTTGGTTTTAGTGGGTGATAGCCCCAGAACTGCGCAAGAGGTACATTTATTTCCTGCCAAAACAAAAAAAAAATAAAATGCAATAATCTGACAATCTTTGATATGTGATAGGACCTTCTCTGATATGTGCAGTGTTCAGTAGTTCTCGTCCTAATTTTCCGATTTCAATTACAAAGGTTATGAATCAACCCTTATATATAGGACGTGACAGTATTAGGCATTTTGTGTTAGGCAACAAAGGAGTTGACTCACACAGTAATTATTACACATAAGTGTAGGTACCTATACCTACCTATCTACAACTGTAGTTACAAAATCGTACTGGCATCTTTTAACAATGATTCAACCTTATTGATATTCAATACCATTGTACATATACAAAGCGTTACTAATACAGACTGAATTAATTCAGTCTGTATTAGTTAACCGCTGCTACTTCGTTCACGTACGTTTTTTTTACTCTTTTCGCTTAAATATAGCAAAAAAATTTTTTTTTCGCTACAGTTGTCTTCGAGATTATAACGTAAGTACAAACAAACAAACTCTTTTGCTTTATAATATTGGTATAGAGTATAGATGAAAGTGAATCTGGGAATACTAATGCCGTTAGGTTTTCTTTGCGGCATTCAAATTATTTATTTGAACAGATGTAAGGAAGTCTGTCCCTTTCACTGGCGTAGGCCCGAGAATGTAAACATCCTGCTTATTCTCATCTACCAAGAAACTTATGGATGACGCGGCGATAAACCCGAATGCAGCATGTCAGTTAAAGATATTACAAGCACAGGCAGCTCACCTGACTAGTCTTATGCCATTTAGAGACTCTTTTAATTTTTAAATGTTTCACAATTACCTAGCTACTAAAAAAGGCCGGATTAAAAGAAGTTGGTCAGAGCATACCCCTCACAAGGTTCTAGTTAGGACTCTAGTTTAATCCAGCCTTAAAAAAGTTAGATATTTTATAGTTAAACATTGTTGGACATTCTCACACAACGTCATCTAGCCTAAACTAAGATATTAGCTTGTGCTATGAGATAATCATACTTACATATTTCTAAATACATACATAACATACATAGAAAACACCCAAACTCAGAAACAAACATTTGTGTATCACACAAATATTGGATTCGACCCGGGAATCGAACCCGAGACTCCGGAGTCGAAAGCCGATACACTATTGAAACATTAATAACTACAAACAATAATAGGTTCCATTTTTTGCCACACGCAAACTTAAGTTGGAAAGCGGTAGTGTCATCTTCGACTGTTTGACTGTTCAGAGTTCAGACAGGGCCGCGCCGACCCCTGGCAGCGCATGTGTGCAAACCCTACGAAGCGCCTTTTTTATGTTTCAAAGTTTTTTTTAAATAATATAAAACCAATTCGCTTGCCAATTACTGCGAAAAATTAAACGCGAATCGGTTTTAGAGGCCATTCTAACATCTTCAGGTCCCCAGTGACCTCACCTGCAAGGGGCGCACTTGCTGATCAACGAACGAAGCAATGTGAATTCACGGTATCCATACCTCGGCCTCTACGTGGGTACCAGGTGGTACACCAGTTTAAGTACGGGGGGGTACCCTCGTGCAGCTGTGATGAAGCATCCCGAGTAACCCACCCCAGGTTGGGTTTTGTTGGTGGTTCAGATGCTGCACAGCCGGGCCCGGGCAATGTGCGTCGTTGGGTTGGGTTTTATCCCGCGTCGGTGAGTGAATCTGGTTGCGCACTGTGGAGAAAGACCCCACAGCACGCAACGCTTCTGGCCTGCGTCTGTAAGGACGGCGCGGGTGGCTATCCCGCCGTCCTCAGGCCCCGATCATGGAGGTAGATGGTCCTGGGTGTAGATGAGTCTGCGGCGCCCTGGCCGCTGACTGCGGAACTCAGCGCCTCCTTCGCGAGCTGAAGGATACGGCCGCGTTCCACCTACTTGCGCTGGAGACCATGGCTTGGAGCATGGTTTCCAGCGAGTAATATAGCGCCTAACCTAAACAACCACCCCCAGGATGCTGCCCTACTAGGTCGAGGATAATCCTGATGTGTGTTGCCGTGCCGCATGCCGGGTGGTGACCGGTGCGGGTCCCAGTGACCACGCATCAGTGGGGTTTTTCAACTCTTCTGTCCAGCGGGTCGGCTCCCATCTAACCACACGGTTCTAGGCGAAGCTAGCCCCTGCGTCTTGTCACGTACTAATGCAGCAGATGTCGGTATACGGGTACCAGACAGGTCAGATCACGCGCCCACTTTGCTGGATCTACTGGAGCTGGTGAGTCGCCCAGCCCAGTACAGTGTCGGTAGGCGTCCCATTGGGTAGCTCCGACCACTGTGTCCACGCTGGCCGCCGCTGCCATCTCCTGCATTTGTTGTGCAAATGATTCTTAGAAAGTGGATGGTAGAGTACAGCCGTAATATATTATTAATTTATTATAATTGTATTTTTATCACGTTTTCTTCTAATTTTGAAGACGTTAAAAACAGTCCTACCTACCTAACCTAACACAATGTATTGTTTTTAGCGTGAAACTACTAGAATATTAACTGTTAATTAAACTATCGGGTTACATAATCTATTACCTATAATATTCTACGGGGATTAGCACGAATCATACCGATAGATACCTATGCACAGAGGTACATACCTTTTGTGCCTGACGTTTCGACCAGGTAACCACGACCGGTGTAACCTGATCGAAACGTCAGGCACAAAAGGTATACTTATGTACCTACTACCTGTGCACATCTATCGGTATGATTCGTGTTAAGTCCCTCAGAATATTATAAATAACATACATACTAGATTATTATTTTAATTTTTATTACAAACAAAACAATTTAATACGCGCCACTTTGCACACACTTTTGGTTAAAAGGATTGTTCAATTATTTTGGCTCTCTCGTTCGTTAAAATCGGGGAATTCCCGTGGCTCCTCTCGGCTTGGGTCGCAACTCGCATGTACCGCATCGGGTTGCGTTCATAAACAAACTCACGGCGGCGGGCGCGCCTTCATAAAATTGATCTAAGCACAGCGCAGTTCTTTGATTTTAGCTCGTAGGTACCTAATTATGTAAACTAAACAGCCCAGCTGTAAACAGCAAACGTGAATATTATCTTGGAGGAGCATTGTACAATACATTAAGTATGTACGTTACTTACTTATCGGTAGGTACCTACTCTACTAAAAAGAATACGTCGTCCAAAATAATTTCGGTGACGGTGCGGGCGCCCCTATCGTCTTGGCGCCTGTGTGCGCCGCACACTTCGCACACAGGGGCGGCTCGGCCCTGAGTTCAGACGGCACAAACCTATTGCTGTTACCGGACACTATATATCCATCAGCCACGACAGAAGAATACATAATGGAATCTCCGCAGTCCGAGTTCCAGAGTAAGCTCCAAAGACAAAGAAGTCAAACTAAACAGACTATCCCATAGAGATAAATTATTACATTACCTCAATACTCTGTCCCCAAACGTCGATGTCCAATAATTTATCGCACAAACACATACTTAATCACGTCTTTATCACCAAAGGGGTAGACAGAGCTGGTAATTACGCCCACATTCCATCAATCACTTCATTTGTCGCAGTAAAGAGAGCTATCAATTACTGTTTCCAGGCTGTGTATCTTGGCCAGAGTCTCGTTCGTCTCCCTGCAGGTGCACCGCGTGCAAGAGAGTATTGGTTGGGCCCCGGAGATATGAGCACTTACCTAAATAATGAAAATTAAAAAAAAACTAACCATAGTCGAAGATTCCAAGGAGTATTATCAAAATAAAACAGCGCACCATTTTATCTTGTTGGCAAAACCACTTTCTACGAGGTATCCCTCTTATCTGAGTTAAATTCTACTTGTGACAAACATTAATACATACATATCACGCCTATATACCTGACCATTACCCACCCACATTTTTCCACTGAGCTAGTTCCACTGATCATCATCCACTGAGCCTTTGTCCCAACCCAGCAATGGGGTCGACTATGCAGCAAACGCACTATTGGCATTATAGATTGTCCGGAGGTAACGGGAAGCCTTGAGCCGCTTGCCCAAGGCCAAAAATAGATTTCTTGGCCACGTTGAATGTCTGGAGAGTTCTTTAACCTGATCCCACCATCTCCCTTCCGATCCCGAACAACGCGTGTCGGGCAGAGATGTCACTCTCACACTGAAAAACATATTAGCGAGCGTTTTAAACGTTCGTTTCTCTGCCGAATAATAGTGGCCTGCAACGCTCTGCCTGCTTCCTCTAACATATAACCTGGGTTGGGTTCTTTAAGCGAAGCGTGAAGAGGCACATGACTAGGTCGTCAAGTTGAAGGCCACTTTCTATAGTATTTTTGTGTACTATGAGAGTCGCACACAATCTATCAGCAGGCGGCGTCAATTTGGCGAACCTAGTATTCAAAAAACAAGACTTTCAAGCCTAACTGTACAATGCGCCTGAACTTCGATATTTTCCGTGAAGTGACACTATTTATGTAGAATAGAAAATCAATAACCATTCCGTAATCTGAACCTAAACTCCAACTGTCAGGACCGATGTTACATACCTATAATCTCTGCAGTCTGCTCAATAATACAAAGTTATGTCAAACTGGATTAATATCCGGACGTATCTCATTGAATCCACTAACGGAATACACCAATTGAGTACTTTAGATTAATTTATTAGGTCATCCTAGAGAATGGTTACAGATTCATGATCTCAATAGTAATTTTAAATTGCTTTTAAATTGTTATGAACCTTTCAAATGGACTTATAGAGATATGATTTTACGTCTGGCTTCTTAAGGATGCTATTCTACGTGACAATGGCACACGAATTCTGGGAAACTTTTTAGCCACGAGTAATTGTAATTACTTATAGAACTAGATATAGTTAAGATAAAAATACGTAAAGGAAAGTCAAGATAATGAAAAACTTTTAATAAATATACAATCGTAAAACAAAACAACAAGGTTTTGATAATTAGATACTATATTTCTCTAATACTAATTGTATCACTTCATATAGGTCTCAAAGTCATACAAATTAGCTAAGAAGAGATATTCACATCTATTATTTACATAGATTTGCTAATTAACATAATATTAACAGAACAGCTTTAACTATCTATCGGCGTAGTGTCATCTACACGCTTTCTAAATATCTTAAGAATGCCAATTTTAGCTATTATCTAAATATTGCGGTTACAATATATAAAATATCATAAATATTCTGTTTTATACGACCGCTAGACTTGTTCAGGTAACCACGAACTTTTAGCTGTATATGAATATGTAAACAGTTACTAGAAAGAATTAGGATATGTCTTCTAAATTCATAGTCAATCTATACATTAATTTCAATAAATGGCAGTGAATTTTGGATGCTATGTGCCAGTTCTGTAATTCATCAACTAATCTATTCCTATTAGTCATAGAAAGTTACTTGGCCTAAAACCTTAGAAGTGCGACAGTGAAGATCATTAATGCGGTGGCTCCAACCGGTATGACAGCGGAATTGCAGCCGTCTTCGGTACATGAACACACTTCTTGTCTGCCTCCGAACCCTGAGCGCTGGTAGCAACGGTTCTGAGGACAGAAATAACAGTTGCTGAAGGACTCTAAGTAAGCAATACAGCCTCCAGTCACTGTAACCGTGTTTGGAGAGCTGTTGGCTAGGTCACAAAGTGTCAAATATGAACGTTAAGATGCCAAGACCAGTGAGAAACGAAGAAGGCAATAAAAAGGTACGGTATATCTAATCGCCAGTATGTATTATGCAAAGGTGCTACGGATCTCACTAAGATCTGAAAGCCTTAATTATTCATAAGCCAACGTCACCTGCAAGGAATCCACCTGCCAATCGACGAAGGAGGCTCTATCAAAGTTAGCAAGGCACCAATATTCTGGCGCCCTAACGTAGGACTAAAGACTGGTGAAAAGTTGGCGAATCTGCTATTGCGTAAGTACGTTATCTTTAGGAAATCAGCCGTGATTCAGTACAGTCAAGGTTCAAAGCTGAATTCCCGTTATTCCAATGTACTAAACAGTAGTATGCTGATGCCGAGATTGTCGAGATTCTATTTCGTGGTATGTAACATCAGTTTAGCCAGCTCAGGATGTTGAGCCAATTTGGACCTCGACAGTACCTATGTCCGTCTATGTATGCTACCAACCTTGTAGCTGCTCTCATCCCATCCACATCCTCGAATGACGCGGCTATCTGGAGGCATACCGTTCATTGCGAACTCCACCACCTGCGAGATCTTTCTGCACATGGTGTCGGAAGACGAACAGGGCTGACGAAGGGTGTCAGGCAGCTTTTCCAGAAGACAGCGGGAGTCGTTGTGACTGTTGCATTGGTAGCAGGTGATTGCTAGACCTGGGTATAAAATAGTTAATTAAAATAAATAAAATAATAAACTTACAGCTAATAACTGCTCCAACTACAAAACTTCAATATCGGCAATGGGTTGTACAGTTCAGATGGCAGTCTTTTCCTGGAAACTATCGAAGTGAAGCCGCATCGCAGTTCGACTGAGAAGCCGACCCCAACTAAGTTGAGAAAAGGCTCAGTAGATGATGAGGTATAGCTAATAACTAAAATAAACTAAAATATGAAAAATAAATAATAGTTTAAAAAACACGCTTTTATAGAGAATCCAACTAAAAAGTAGTAAATTAATTTTAATAAGAAACAAATGTATATTATTGTAAAAAAAGCGTGAGGTGCATTTTAAGATATTATCAAAATGATAATTCTTCTACTCATATCTGTCAATAAAATATTAATAACTATTGACACTATGCACCTCACGCTTTTTTTACAATAATATACATTTATTTCTTATTAAAATTTATTTTCTACTTTTTAGTAAGATTCTCTATAAAAGCGTGTTATTTTAGTTTTTTTAAACTATTATTTATGTTTCTTTTTTAGTTTATTATTATTTATTTATTTATTTTTTAATCGAATTATTGCATTGTGATCGGTCTTTGACAGGTGTGCAAAGTTTGAATTAAATCTGATCGTTCAAGGTAGGGCAAAATCGAACCCAAAAGAGTCGGTTACAAACAAACATACATACAAGCAAGCAAACATACAAGTGAAGCTAATAAAAGCGTATTAAAAACGAAGGTATGAATGGTAGTTTTCAGATATTTCTAGAAGGACCAGATGCACAGTTTTTAAAAGGATGACTTGTGCAGTCATCCTTCTACTCGGTGCACTTGGTCCTGACAGTCAGACGAGTCTCTTGCAAGAACCCATAGTGCCCCGAAGCGGTAATAGGCTCGACCCCTATTTTTTAAGGTACCTAAACCTACTTATATCTACTATACGTTCACAGTTGTTAACAATGAGTGGTCAATGATACTTGCCAAAACAAGCTTCCATATAATATTGTAGTTGTAAATTACTTTGGTAAATTAATTGAGAAAAGACTTGGCGGATGATGATGATGAATTGTAAAGTTGTCTGAAAGACATCGCTTTTAGCGTTATTCGTAATGTTTTAAGTCATCTCCATGATGTGCAGAATAATAAGTACCTATTTGATTTGAAATGAAAATGAAAGGGGCAGAAATTGGTTACTTTTAAAGTGACAATAATGTTATGTGAAAATCGGAATCAATAAAACTCAAACAGCCCACTAGCCGGTATAAGTAGGAACTTGCGAAATAAAGAATAAAACATAACATTTATCGTATGTCTTAAAATTAGTTCCTATTTTAGGATCGTACGCGAATCTTTCACGATATTATGAATTATGTAGCAACTTCGTGTACGATCACGTCAAGGTTATGGTTTTATAGTCTTCAACTGTAGACACGCAAGGTACCGTTGCATAAATCCATGCTTATATAAGTATTCTGTTTCTAGGTGACTATCGCTTCCTGTGCTATACATATTGAACAAAAACATAGGTAATACCACAGATAATATAAGAATACCATACCAGTAATACATAATTATATACTTGGTTTTACATAATTATATACTTTCCCACTAATTTACTCTTATTATTCATTGTCTCACTCACGGCATCATCAGAGATCCACATAACGAATCTCTGGTGTGTGAATAAAGCATAAAATAGGTTCAGTACATAATGATGGTTTGTGACAACAATATGCAAATAAGCTCATGGTTGTCACAAACATCATCATCCACTGACCCTTTTCATAACATTGGCGATTTCGAAGTTCTGTAGACAAATCGATTTTTTCTAACTACCCGTAACGGCTGCCATTGATGTTCGTACAGCATTAGAGGCCGAACCGCATTAACCGGCAGTGTTTGCCTAAACCTTGCGAACCCCTTTGAATCAGGCTCTACCTATGTAAAATGGTAGTAATAATTAAAGTAAAAAGTA
The DNA here is from genome assembly GCA_963556515.1 of Nudaria mundana. NCBI lineage: Eukaryota > Metazoa > Arthropoda > Insecta > Lepidoptera > Erebidae > Nudaria > Nudaria mundana. The sequence goes on along the minus strand of OY748305.1, from coordinate 17,509,818 downwards.
TATTTTTGATTTTATACAGTACTAGCGGACGTGCTCTGTACTAGAGGGGCTCGTGGTCTAGTAGTTACCGATAATGTTAACACATTGCAAAGGTTAAGCAACATCTGGTCAGGCCGGTCTTAGGATGGGTGACCATTTCTTAAGACACTGAGACACCTCCGTGCCTCGGAGAGCATGTTAAGCCGTCGGTCCCGGTTGTCATACGAACATCTATGACAGTCGTTAGGGGTAGTTGGAACCCCTAATCAAAAATCCACCCAGTCTAACTACAGAACTTCGATATCGTGGTGGAGGTCAGATGGCAGTGGCTTCACGGAAGATTTCGAAGTTCAGCCGAATAGCAGTTAGACTGGAAGGGTTGAACGACATTGGTCAAATCTGATATTTTGACCAATTAAACCTTCGTTAATAACTACTCTATCCAATAATGGAAGCAGCATGAAAATTGGTATAGTAGTTTATGAGTTTATTTGAGTTTATAGTGACTGGCGAAATACTGGTATAGGGATTGCCTCTGTCTACGCCTTCGAGGTTAAAGTCGTGAATGACCAGAGTACAAAATGCAGCCACTAACTCAGATCCCACTCATTGATAGCAGTAAACCATAAAGCTATCTATATAAGTAACCACATTGTCAATTAGTCAATTTGCCACCCGCTGAGTGGGTCCCCATCCCACGTCCCACGATATATTTGCTAGCTATTTGTCCTAGTTTCCATCAATTTATTTAACAAAGGCAGTTTGAGGTATCGATTGAACTTAACTAGAAAAGATAGTAAACTTAACCTTAGGGTGTAGGAGTTCCACCAAGATCTTTAAAGTGCCAAGTAAACTTCAAGTGGTTCACCTGCCTATCAACAGACTCGTCTGTTGACAAACATTAAAGTATTAAATAAACGACAATAGGCTCGCCACTTATTATGTGAGACCAACGAAGTAACTGGCGATAAATGGGCGTATACCTATCCCTTCGAGGAAACAGGCGTGATTTTTAGTACTAATTTTTTTATCTTTTTAAACCCCGACCAAAAATGTGGGGTGTTATTGAATTGGTATTAGTCACTCGGGCTGCAGATATTAATATTTAGTGGTATCTAACATCTGTCCTAGCTGTGGGAATTTTTTTTTAATTACAGTGTGATTTTAAATATATATTTTATCGTGTCCGGTAAAGGCTATAGACTTCCCTCACTATGTGCCCTCTATTACGTAGGACCGACAAATAATGGTAAAGTGTGTGTGTGTGATGTCCTCTGCCTAACCCTTTACAGATAGGCGTGATGTATGTCTGTCTGTTATTAGACTGATTAATTTAAACTCAAGAAACTATATACTATATTACTTAAATATATACAAGGAACAGGAAAATACAATTTACGAAAACAAACTATACAAACTATACTATCTAAAACTAAAAACTAAAAACTAAAATAAATATGTAAAGCAGGGAGTTTTGGCAGAGTGCCTATAACACAGGCAGTATTCCCGCGTTGAATTGCCAATGAGAGTCTTTGCGCGAGAAAGCTGCCTGCGCGGAGATCCACAGTCTCTTCCCTCAGACGCTTTCTGAGTTCCGTGAAGAGCTGATGCGCACCGTGGCCCCATGGGCCTAGTGTTTAACCTCTGTATTTGTGTACAATATCTGTCTGCCGTTGGCATTGTAGCAGCCGAACGGATAAACCAATTTTGATGTTTTAGTTCGTTAAATTATGAGGATCATTAGCTCACACATCGTACCTACTTATGTATTTATTTTTAATTTCTAAAGATTTTTTTTAAATAGAACTTACTTAAATTTACAACTAGCTGTTGCCCGCAGCTCCGCCTGCGTGTTACTTTAGATCTACATAACTTTTTCATTTATAAAGCGATTGAAAACCAAACCGCAAATTCAAATCGGTTAAGCCGTTTCTGAGATTAGCGTGTTCAAACATTCAGACAATCAGACAAAAGTTGTAAAAATCATTGTTTTGGCTTTTATTGCGTTCATAAAGTTTCTCTATTATATCTTCCATTATATTCTCTATTATACCATACAAAATCATCTTAAGATACGAAAATATGAAATATTATTTATTATCTTCGTCGTGTGTGATAGTCCATTGAATTGTATGGCGAGCGATATTGTATCTTAAGTTAAAATATTATAGTATCTTAGCCGTGTGCGCCCCTTAGTGAACTCCAATGCGGGTGACGTAACCTGTTCTGAAGAGCTCTTCAATCTGATCCCACCCTCTTTCTTCCGATCCCAAACAACGCGTGTCGGGCAGAGATGCCACTCCACACAGTGCATGCACACCACATAGCATGTTCGCGAGAACCGAACGATAATTGCCTGCAACGCCCTGCCTGTGCACGTGTTTCCTCCCACATATAACCCTGGGTTCTTTAAGCGGAGCGTGAAGAGGCACATCAGTAGGTCGTCAAGTTGAGGGCCACTCTCTATAGTATTTGTGCTGTGAGAGTGGCCCACAATCGCTAGACGTCGTCACGACTTACCACCAGGCGGGCGGCGTCAATTTGGCGAACCCAATATAAAAAAAAAAACCTACGACAAACTTATTATTTGCGGTTGGTACAGTTATCGGTTCTAGGGATCGAACCGCAAAATTAAGTTTGTTTTTTATTGTATATACTATACCACGATAAAAAGTACCCAGCGTGGTGCCCAGGATATTAAAGAATAATTATACCAAGTTTCATCGTAATCGAACCGGTAGTTTTTGCGTGATGCCTGAACAAACAGACAGACAAAAAAATTTTTAATCACATTGTTGGGTTCGGTGTCGGTCTAGTAACACTCCCTGCCATTTATTTTTTGATATTTTCAATGTACAGAATTTTCACTTCTACAGATTTATTATAAGTATAGATAAGAATTACAATATACATAATTATAGCATACTAAAAATATTTACATTACAAAATATCATTTAAAAAATCCTCCGCGTCATTGCCGACTGGGAAGGTTCCCAGAATGCTGGCTGTGTTGCCACGTTGGATGGCGATACTTATTCTTTGGGCTAGAAAATAGCCAGCCTTCTGGTCTTGAGAAGCATCGATTAAGCGTTTAGAAATGTCAGAGCATACTCTGATCTATTATGTTATGTATGTATATTTCTAAAGTATGTATCGTACTTAATCTGTGTATGTACTTATTTATTATATTTGTGGTGACGAAGATTTTAAGGTTTCTTTTAATCTAATATAGGTATATCTATACTTATAATAAATCTGTAGAAGTGAAAATTCTGTACATTGAAAATATCAAAAAAATAAATGGCGGGGGGTATTACTAGACCGACACGAACCCAAAACTGATTAATTTTTTTTTGTCTGTCTGTCTGTCTTTTTGTTCAGGCATCACGCAAAAACTGCCGGTTCGATTACGATGAACCACCACGCTGGGTACTTTTAATGCCGGAAAAGTATATACAATAGAAAAAAAACTTAATTTTGCGGTTCGATCCCTAGACCCGATTACTGTACCAACCGCAAATAATAAGTTTGTCGTAGGTTACGTCACCCGCAGTGGAGTTCACTAAGGGGCGCTGCACACGGCTAAGATACTATAATATTTTATACAATATCGCTCAACAGCTATACATAATAAATCAGTAACTGGTGATCAAGAAAGCTATAACACGCAGGCGGAGCTGCAGGCAACAGCTAGTAGTTAAATATATATCTGTAGAGACAGTGAGTTGATTTAAAGTTTTACTTTTTGAACGTTAAAAGATACCTACTTCGTAATCGTAATTTGGAAATTTCACATCTTACTAATGGACGTGTCAAGCCAGTATGGACTTCTATTACCCTTAATTTATCCTAACTTTACACCTGAATCACTCTATCTATTGCTGAAAACTGTATTAAAATTAGTTGCGTAGTTTAAAAGATATGAACGAACAGACTGCGGTGAGACGAGAAGACGAACACTTTGTCTTATAATCGTACTTTGCAAGGAAACGATACACAACTAGGAGCTATTGTTCCTTCCTTTGGGAATCGGGCAAGTAAAGATACTTACTACTAAACTGAAACTATATTTACTAACACGAAATGAAGAGATATTTTAAGAAATGCATGCACATTTGTACCAGAAACTACCAATTGTAATCTTACAAAAGATTTTCCGTATTCAACAATAACACAAACCTTGTTGTACCAAACTGCATATAACCGCCAAAATGCAAATATAAGCCACCGCCATTTTGAAAAACCAATCAAGTTCGCGCCAGTTTATGTCGCACTATACCACTCCCGGGTGCGTTCACAAGCCCACTGAAGTACTGTCTAGCCACAGAAGGTAACTATATTAGATGTTATACTTACATCTGAAACCACACAGCTTATTCAATTGCTCTAATACCATCACAAATTGCCCGCCATGTTGCTACATGCCATTTAGATTTCCACTCCGTTTTGGGATTACTTTTGCGTTGAGAAATATTTTAAACTTTCACTAATTTTAACACGTTGGTTTCTACAAAAAGAGAGGCAGAGGTAAATGATAGACCCACAGTTCGTATTCCCACGAAGAAAGCTAAGTGTAGGTACTAGTCTATTGCTTATTAGAAAGAGGTTGAACTAGCAACTACTTGCGGCAATAACTATAACAATACTAGTTTATACTAGGCTGCTAATCCTTCGGGTTATGTCTTCTACGGATCACCTCATTTCTGATTCAAACACTTAGAGAAATACCAAGCATAGCCAGACTCTCCATAGCCAGAGAGTTGGCTATGAAGAGGCTCCTAAAAAGATCTTTCGGGAAGCATTACGTCTTAGATTTATTATACTAGTAGGTACCAAGGCTACTACCGCTAATCGGAAACTTGTATGTTAACTAAAATCTCGTCATTTAATCAACAGGTGCACCAATTACAGGCGACAAACCCTCGGCTAATTGAGAGCATAACCTTGACAGACATTGAACGAGTATTGTGTTGCTAAAGATTGGCTTATGAATAATATTTAATGTTCATATAATCTATTAATTATGAGATAAATTTATGTGGTCCCCCAGGGACCTTTTGAATTACTTATGTCTTTACAAACTCTAATATTCGTTTTACAAATATTTCCACAACTTTTACTAAGCACTATTGTTAGTTAAACTGCAAAAATCCGTAAAAATAAAAGTGGGCTCTCAGTACACACATACACACATACACGATTGATACCACTTACTACACTGACCAAAAACTCAGGCACCTTTACTTTTTCACACGTGACATAAAAGTCTCCGATTATATCCTTGACTAACGAAACAGACAAGCCACACATTTGCCTAAGTTGTAGAGAACTTAAAACTAAGAATCACTCAAAACGCTATATCGGCTATGAGAATGTTAGGTTGGGACATGTAGATTTAAGGAGTGTGGCTCTCCATTAGATCACACAACTTTTTACAGTACAATCACAAAACCTACTCGTTTTGGTGTAAGTAGCTGTTTTTTAAGCCTTTTGTGAAGTAAATTTCGTAATTTGATCACTATCAAATTACCTAAATTTTTACAGAGCTGATTTTTTGTATAGAGTTTGGGTTTTGGTACAGGAAAAAAAAGTCGCCATCAATTCCACGTCTGCTAAAAAAGATGCGATCATTTTTTTACCAACGTTTCTCGCCTGCCTCACTTTTGTTGGCTTGTTCTCATTTTCAAACACCCATAATTCAAGGTCAACGGCGAGGTTTTCTATAAAATTACTCAGATCAAAAACAAATTAGGTAGTACAAAAATAGGTAATAGTAGGTTACTCAGAGAAACCTGTTCTCTGAGTAACCTACTACGAGTATTACCTATTTTTCTCGCCCTGGGGCGTACCTGGTGCAAATAGGCCATCGCCATTCCACGGAGTAAAGCGGCAAGCGTTCTGATGGCAAACCCAAGGTCTCTAGCAAAATGTGGTTAGTCACTAACTCGACACGAAGGACTGGACACACGTGTTGGGTCAGTTGGCGAAAATCAACTATAGAACATCATATTCTTTCGTTATCTGGGCACACCAATATTATTACGTGTGTCCAGATAGCGAAACTAAATAAATCACGTTTAAGTTGTCGTCAACTGGACCCACATAGGTATTTTTTGCAAAAAAACCGTACAGTTAGGCACGCTTAGACCAACACCACAAGGACCTTTGTTGCCCATGTTCCCAGGGGGGGGCAGTGGATTTCGGGCACTACAGCCAGGACCGATGTTACATACCTAAGTGTACATATTCTCTGAAGTTCGAGCACTTTAGCTGAATTAGTATTGATAAGGAGCAATGTAGCGAGGTATTATTAGTGGTTATATCCGCAGACGAGCTCCGGCGGTGCCCACACTTCCCTTGATAATATCCTGCGTACAACCACAAGGCATAATGGTGTCTATGTACAACATATTTTTACATAAAATATATGGTTTATAAGTGTCGAGTTGAGAACCACCTCCTTTTTTGGAATCAACCGAATTCCAAAAAAGGAGGTGAGATTGAGCGGAGTTTACGAAGCTCTTTCTTAGGCGACTCGTGTATTTCGTTTGGGATCGAACTCCTCCTAAACGACTGGACCGATCTTTTTGAAATTTGGCACGGTCATAGTGACCATCACCGTGAGTGCATATATCTGAATTCATAAAGATCGGTCCAGTCGTTTAGGAGTTCCACCCGGATCGACAAACTCAGCTCAATTATTGCAACAGCAGAATGCATTGCATACCTAGTTAAGGTATATATATATAAGATATAAGAGCTTAGCAGATATTCTCTGCTAAGCTCCTATTGGAGGTTTTTTGGTTTTCATTGACGGTCCGATCTAGCATTCAGAGACTTTATTACTTAATTATGTTCTACAGTACCCGGCGATAAATATTGCACATCGACCTTTGGAAAGAGACAATCGGCTAATTTCGGCTTCGTATAGCGTTATCGAATACTCTCTATTATATCTTCGATGTACAGACATCGAACACTTACAATTTTATTATAATATATGTATTGATAACCAGAATATCATGCAGGTGTACATTTAACACGCACCTATCTACTGTACTTTGTTAGTTGAGCGGAACACCGTTCCGCCGACACTGCGGCGAGGCCCAATTACCTGCATCACATCCTCTCCAATCTGTCGCACTCCCAACCGACACCAGCCCTAACCGATCTGACACTTACTTACCTTGTCACGCTATAAGTGCTATAATCACGATAAGAGGTCAACCGACTTCAAAATAGAACCTTTTGGATCTTTATTCACACACTTTGACTTTATAAAGTAGATTGTTTATTATACAACTGTATAACTGTATGACAACTGTATAAAGAAATTATAAATAAATCACAAAAACTGATGTCAACTTCAGGACTCGCACGGTCACGGTCTTTCCCTAACAGTGGGAATGCTCTGACCACTGAGCTACGATGACCAACACCGACAACATCGAATTTTTGCTTCATATCATATTCATAATTTCTTGATCGCGCTATTAAGGTCTAGCGTTGGATCCACTCTTTATCATTTCTTTCTTAATATTTTAAGAATAGTTTAAGCAAACTCATTGCTTTGAAATACAAAAATGTATAAATGCTACATTTATTACTTAACGTATTGTAATTTCATAGATTGGTGAAATTACAAGTAACAAAATACCTACTATACTAGTAAATATTGGAAAAGAGTGGCTGTGAGTTTTATTTCCAAGTTCTTTTTCACAGGTACTATCAATTGCGTACCGAATCTGGCAGTAACTGTAACTTTAGAAGCAATTTTGACTTTAATATTGTTTGTTTTGACTTTAAAACTTTCATAACCGACTTTCAACAGTATTATCTTGTAACCTTATTGAATAAAGAAGTTTTTGATTTTCATTCACACAGATAGGTCACGTCTTTATAACAAATAATAATTATAAATATTTTTGGACATTCTCACACGACGTCATCTAACCCAAATTAAGCTAATATAAGCTTGTGCTATGGGATCTAGACGACTGATAAACATACTTATATATTTCTAAATACATACATATTATTCATAGAAAATACCCAAACTCCGAAACAAACATTTGTGGATCGCACAAATAATTTGATTCGACCCGGACTCGAACCTGTGACCTCAGGGACTGCAGTCGCATACTCATACCACTCCGCCACCGAGGCAGTCAAGGTAGTCGAGGTTTCAGGGCACTTTGAGTAGGTACCTATTCATGCCAGAGCCTCGTCGATCTCTTAATAGGTGCACCGCGTGCATGTGATGACGACATGGGCCCTTAAGATGTTGATAGGGCTCCTAAGAACCCTCTGAATATAATAACTCTTTCATCATCATCATCATCAGCTCACATCGTTCCATTGCTGGACATAGGCTTCTCCAATGACACGCCACACCCTTCGATCTGTGTGCTTCAAGCTGTAATCCTCATATTTGAAATCTCAATGAAAATGAATTTTTACAACGCTAAAAAATAGTCATGAAATAGTCATAAATAGTCGTACATGTAAAAAAAATTGTCGTATTATAGTTTCGGCGTTACAGCTATAAGTTAATGAGGATTATGGCTTGAACATTTGAAAACTTCAACTTTCTCCGGAACGCCTGCGATTTTCGGTTTAAAGTTTATGCCAAAAAATAGTCGTGAAATAGTCGTATGAACGACTATAAATTTAAGCTGCTTTAATTGAAAAAAAAAAAGTTTTCGTTTGCCCTACATTTGTATGGAGTACAGTCGTGTACAAAATTGATAACTTCATATGATATTATTGTGAAACATTTATAATTTGTATCCTTATTTATTACAATCGAAAGCTTGCAAATACGTACATAACTTGTATAAATCTCAGTACATATATGTTTATATCACAGCAATTAGTTTTGATCACAAATATCACAGTTAGTTCAATATGTGTTGGTGTGGGATTAGTTCATTCAGTTTGTTTCTAGAAAATCTTAATAGATGGCGCTGATAGGTTGAGTGCATTTTCTAAAATCACAAATTCCATAAACGAATCCGACACCAACAATATCAAAAACTTTTAATTACTTATATATAATAAAAGTATAGTACTAACTAAATTAACTACCTATTAAAGTGTAAACAATCAGAATATCTTGTCATTGTCTTAAAAACTTACTACTACAAAAATGTTTTAATCATAATAATCACAGTTGTTCCATCACCAATCGATATTTAAAAATGTAGACAAAAGAGTTGCAAACTTTTATATCAATTGCATTAGAGCTATTAAAAAATCTACTACTTATGATGAAGTTAAATCAATAATAAAAAATATATTTGGCGCAGCTAATCACAAATCTAAGGGAAGTAACCTCAACGGACAGGAAACACATGAGATTTATACAAGTTATGTACGTATTTGCAAGCTTTCGATTGTAATAAATAAGGATACAAATTATAAATGTTTCACAATAATATCATATGAAGTTATCAATTTTGTACACGACTGTACTCCATACAAATGTAGGGCAAACGAAAACTTTTTTTTTTCAAATTAAAGCAGCTCAAATTTATAGTCGTTCATACGACTATTTCACGACTATTTTTTGGCATAAACTTTAAACCGAAAATCGCAGGCGTTCCGGAGAAAGTTGAGGATTTCAAACGTTCAAGCCATAATCCTCATCAGGTTACCGTTATATCTCTGGAACCTTTGAAGGACTATTTCTGAGATTTGACATGTCGTTACGACTATTTCATGACTATTTTTTGGAACCTAAACCAATTCGATAGGCTTTACCGTTTGCTTGCACCAGAGATGAGGATTACAGCTTGACGGTCAAGCCATAATCCTCATTAACTTATAGCTGTAACGCCGAAACTATAATACGACTATTTTTTTTACATGTACGACTATTTATGACTATTTCATGACTATTTTTTAGCGTTGTCAAAATTCGTTTTCATTGAGATTTCAAATATGAGGATTACAGCTTGAAGCACACTTCGATCTTGGGGCAATTTCATCGGCCCAACGCCCGCTAAACGACTAATGTTTTCGCCGCACCGAACCTAGAGATAACTTTTTATAAACGGTTAATTCAATTCAGAGACAAACAAATCTAAATTCCTCTGTAAACTATTAATAAGTAGGTACCGGACAACCTTCATTCTAATCAAATAACATAAGCAAAGAATATATAATGATTGATTGATAGGCTCTCAAGACCCTTGCGTAGGTACCTACACTCTTTATTGAAATGTCTGACCTCGAATTCGTCTTTAATTCATTCCGTCAACTCGACAGAATGCTACCAATACGCTTGTTGATATAAATTGTACATTAGGCTGTAACAAAACGGCGAATGTGGTATTATACGTTTTGTGATACACTAGAACATTATCGAGTAATTGGCTAATTGCTCTAGTGAAGTCTAGCCTCTAGATTATACTCACCCTAAAACTAGCAAAACTACAAATATACCAACGAACATGTGTAAACATACCACATGAACTGGGGAGAAGCAATAAATCATAAAATCTATAAATATAGTTTGGTACTTTAAAGATTGTGTTGAAACAAACGCACTGTGAATGAAATTTAGTTCATGGACTTCGAAACCATTCAAGGATATTCTATTATGCCAGCCCATTTGGGGGGCCAGCATGACACTAAGTTGGACACCAAAAACCTAGGCTATCTTCTATCTATACTGTAATATAGCTAAATAGGTACTAACTGTACAGTATAAATAGTGTGCTTATCATAAAGTTCAGGAAAAATCTGCCAAGGGCGTGTCGGGCCACGCACAAGATAGGGATTATCCATAAAAGCCTCCATAACTCCTGAACTAACAGAGTAATACCATCCGTTATAGTTTTCCTTTAAAGTTCATTACATGGACTACCATCGTGAATTTTTTATTATTAAAACTACTGGCAAAATGTTTTGGATATAAAAACACTGCTGCCCACCCCTTCAAGGATAAGGGCTTGATTCTATATACATCAGTTTATGTAAGAACTTAGGTAGGCACTACGAAAGAGATCAAAAAAAGAATCTCAAACGAATCTACAACAATTCTTTTTATGAATCATTATTTTCAAGGGGGCATTCTGTACTTGACCAAAACACAGTCATGATTGAAGCTTCCTGCCAACCCGGAATTACTTACCATATCCAGTAGGGCCCTTTGTGTGGCCAATGGTCCTCAATCGCTGACCGAGTTATAAACACAAGTTAAACGAATTAACACCACAGTTTGGAAAGAATCCTTGAGGAAGAAGGAAGGGACTACAAAAAGAGTTTTATAGACTACAGTAACTTCAATAACATTATTAAAATTAAGAAAAATACTGTTGTTCATACCGCCCGCGCCGTAGTAAACCTAGTTACGAGACGAGCGCCGTGTATATAATTAATAGCAAGTGTTAGTAAAAAATTATTGCTAATAAATAGTTTTCAGGCGTTATTTATTACTTATTAAAAATGCTTAGTACAAAATTTAATAATTTATTAATCAGTGTGACGCTTCCTATACTGTTGTATAACTCATGTAAGTATATTTTTTAGTAATAACATGGTTTAGCACAGTGGGGCAATTTACCGTTAATTTACCTCATGAAAATTACTAAATTACTCTGTCATACATTATTACATGTGATCCTAGTTCAGAGAGATAAAGTTTATGATGAAGGAACTATACCTAGTACCTACCTAACTAATTTAAAACGTCGAATTTTGTTTCACTAAAGCTTTAGCTGGGTACATCGAACACTAGAACTAAAAATACGAATTAAGTAGTTGTTAGAGCACAGACCATTAACAGTCTTTTGACACATAATCTGTGTAACATTATTGAGGGCTACTTAGGGTGTACAATAATTACAACTCCCTTTTTACTGTTCTCTCTAATAATTTCTAGGTGACGCTATAAAATGTTTCGAGTGCAACAGCGCCAACAACTCAGCTTGTTTAGACATGCACGTACCAAAGTTCAAAGCCATCGTTCCAGTAGTAGACTGTTCGCAGTTCCACTTGTTACCGAGAGACCGACATAATGAAGCATTTTGTAGAAAGATTACTCAAACAAGTAAGTATATACATAGGTTTTATCTAGTATTATCCCAACACAATTGGCGCACAGTGACCTGTGACACATGTATTGTACTGATACACCTCTATAATAACCTCGAATCCACAATACAGCACCTATTATGCATGTGCAGTCATGTTTAGTAGTGCGTGGACGCAGCCTTATTCTGGTTAATTAATTTTTTTCGCTAGAATATTAACGTTTTAGGAGAACAATTCTTCCTTGAAGTCACGGGTCATGTCATCTACCTACTAAGTTCTGGTACAGGCATTTAGATCATTAGATCTGACAGTGGCTGCCCTAAGGTGTCTCACTAAGTTTTATTTAGCGTTTAATTTAGGAGTTGACTCAGCATTAGTATTTATTTATTACACACTAGCTGTTCCAGCGAACTAAACCATTTATTTGAAACCTTCCTTGAACTTCTACGAATATTTAAGATCGAAATCAGAGAAATAGTTTCAGCCGTGCTCGAGTTTAGGGAAACAAACAAACGGCAATTTATTACTTGAACATTTTTTTTTATAATTTGCAGTCTTGCACTCGGACAAAACGCCAGAGGTTCGCATCACAAGAACGTGTGGTTGGGTTAAACACAAAAGGGAATGTTACAAAGCAGACAACCAGGATCATTTAGAAACCGTTTGCCAATGCTTCGGAGATATGTGTAATTCTGGAACTGTGCTTCAACATTTTAAGATTACAGATGTAGCAACATTTGCCGCTCTTTTCATGGCAATTAAGACATGGCGCGGGTATATTTAAAAGCGGCAAAATTTGACATTTGACTGATTTGTATTCTGTGATGCATTATACTTATGTAATCTGTGGTTAATATGTGTTGTTTTAGTGATAAATGATAATTCAATTTATAATTATTGTTTATAATTTGATATGTAGGTACCTACAGCTCCTGGCTGAACCAATAGGTTATCTTTGCTACCTTGAAACTGGAAATGATAAGTACCTAGAACTAAAACTAACTAAAGTGTACCAAATTAATCTGATTGTAATAAAGCTATTTACTTATTAAAGAATGGCTGGGAAAATTGCTGCATAACACTAAGTCATTCATTGTAAAGGGTGCACAAATTATTTAAAAAATATGGCCATTAAAACCTACCAAGAAGAATTTGCCGCCATTTTCATTCTCGATGTCAACTTTGAAACAAATTAAACCCACTCTGCCGTTTAATCTCAAGAAGACAACGCTTACTGTAATTAAATTAAATATTGTTGTTTAATCAATTGACCCCAGTTTACTGAATCGAACTTAATTTCATAGAATAAGTCCGTATGTAACGAGTTTGTTACAATTATAACGTAAACAGTCCAACTCAGACTGTCGTCAAAACTTGTTGTGTAATTTTTTTTAATTATTTCTACCATGTTCAGTGAAAAAAACGTGTTCTTTTTATTTTTGTGCTTCGTTTGTATAAAACATGGTAGGTTACGTATTTATTTATTTAGGTAATTATTTCCAAAACTGAATATAAGTAGTTTAAGCGGTTTTTAGGCGGTGTGAGACTCACCGCCATGACGGAAAATATGCTCCACCATGACAATTAGACATAGAAAAAACCATTATTATTATTACCACACAATGTTTGTATCCTGGGTCGTATTCGAACCCACAACCGAGTCCAACAGCAGGAGCATGGCAGTGTCGACATATTTATGTCGGTCGACCCATTTAAACCAATAACATCGCAGAAGATTACAATAAATGTATCAAGTAGGTAGCTACATTTTGTGCGATATGTTTGGTTAAAATTAGTCGATCGTCCCACTGCCATGCCCCTGAGGCGTTACTTAACTTGAACCTTTACAATCCCTCTCCACCCACCTCCTTAAGTAAAAAAATATCTCGCTATTTTTTTGCTTCAAGTAATGGAATACTTGTGCTAAATTTCGTGGAGATCGCATAATAAACGGGGCCGCTAGCACAAAATACAAATAGCCGCTAGTCCGGAAAAAAAATTACCCCATTTTTCCCCCAATCCAAAAACGCCCACGACAAAAAGAAATATTCAAGTAAAGTTCAAGTAAATATATCAAGGAACTCTTGTGCGAAGTCCCGTGAAAATCGGATAAAAACTGTGACTGCTAGCTCGGATCACACATAGGTACAAACAGACAGACAGACAGACGGACGAAAGCAAAATTGACCACTCGCGAAATGTAGACGCTTCGCTCTTTCAGTCAATAATTGTGTTATTACAATTTGTTCAGCTGTGTCCATCCAATGCTACGAATGTTCGAGTAAGAACAACTCGATGTGTTTGGACCCGTCGATGTATGATCAAGAGACACTGCAGAAATTCCTTCCATACGCCACTTGCGGTCAGGGCGTAATAGACCAAAGCCACCACGAGTTCTTCTGCAGGAAGATTATACAAACTAGTAAATAAATCCAATTCATTATTAGCAACTATTTGTAACAAGTTTTTAAATGTTCAATTGTAGAACTTTCGCGTTCTACAATTGAACACATCATCATTATCAAAATATGAACGTAAAGAGCAAAATCAAGCAGAACTTCTGGTATAAGAACTTAGTATAGTATATTCAAAACGCAGAGACCACAGAGGTGGTCAAAGTCCGCTGGGCGCCACTGGAAATACGTTCTGCTTGTAACCAGAGACGCCCGGCAACGGACGTTGGAGCGGCCGCGGCCTTGGTCGCGGAACTGAAAAAAAAAAAAAAAAAAGTATATTCAAAATCTTTTTTTGATAAATATTCATCATTAGGCACACATAAACGACTTAAACTCTATCGTGACTCGGGAATAGAACTCGAAATTCTTGTAACGCTTACTGTAGCGCTTGGAAGAGTTTGTCGATAACCAATGATATCGCCGTGAACTTCATAAAATATGTCAATACTAGCAACCCTTAGCGCAAACTGCGCAAGTAATAATTTTTTTTTTTTTTACTTTTTGTCAAATTTCTAATCTTATCGCACCATTGAGACCACGACCTTTCCAACGGTGTGCCACACTTGACTGTGCGACTCTTAGTTTAGGAGGAGAAGCGGCTTCACTGACGTATTATAAATATAGATTGTGTCACGCACGTCATCGACATTTCTTGCGTTTGTGCTGTGTGATTATGTACAGTAATTTTATGACTGCTTCGGTGGCGTGGTCGGTAGAGCATCGGCTTTCGACTCAGGAGTCTCGGGTGCGATTCCCCGGGTCGAATCAAATATTTGTGTGATCCACAATGTTTGTTTCGGAGTTTGGGTGTCTTCTATGTATGTTATGTATGTATTTAGAAATATATAAGTTTATCAGCTCTAGATATATCTAGATATTTCCATAGCACAAGATTATAGCTTAGTTTGGGATAACTTTGTGTGAGAATGTCCAACAATATTTTTTCTTTTATCTTTTTTCAGTTTTTCACAAAAATTACGAGCCTGAGTTACGAGTAATGCGTTCATGTGGATGGGTGCGCCACCATCGCGACTGCTACAAAGCTGACAATGAGGATCACCTGGAGACTGTCTGTCAATGTTTCGCTGACCACTGCAACAGTGCGGACAAAATACACATGACCATGACTATGATAGGACTGCCAACACTGTTGTTGACTGCGAAGATGTACCTTTAAATAAATGCAGTATTTCATCTATGTTTTTTTAAATCTAATCATGGTAGCCCGCGTCTTGATTACGTACCCACTATTATTTCGTGTCTTGCTTGATTAGGTAACTCTAGGAAGACAGGAACTAATTTGTTGGCTTGTTCCAAGAACTGGCGATGAAACTGTGACCTTGGCGCCTAGCCCTGTTACACACTTTGAACCAACTGAAACCAACGGACACCGAAATAAAGCGGATTTTGAACGTTGTCATTGAAAAGTTTTGAACGCACCATTCAATGTTCGATAACCAAGCAAAACATAAAATTTTCCTCTATTGAACTACAGTAGGAAGGAATCCTCCTTTCTGTGAGTGTTAATTCATGGTACATAAAACGAATAAACTAGGGTTAACTTCCCAATTATTGGCCCTTTAGTAGTGAGCTCGAGTAAAGCCAAAATTAAATTACTTAGGTACCATAAAATCTAATTTACAAAACCTAGTAGACAAAACATGGTACAGAATCAAAGTAAATACTTACATCTTGGTTTTTATAATCATTTGTATGTGATTGAATAGTATTAAATAAATACTTTGTATTTTTATCCAAAACTCTACAGAGATTCTATTATTGGTATAGAAATTCCCAATATTGGCATAATAATATACTCGACCAATTATTGGAACGTAATTAAAGTTGGAAATAATAGCCTATTCTCATTAAAATATTAAAAATACCTACTAACCCCTAGAAATACCTATAGCAGACTAAAATGTTATTCTTTTAGTCTGAGGTTTTAACAAATTAGGCAATTGCCCCCACCAACGAAATGACTGGCAAAGCGTGGATTTGTAAAGCACCTCTGCCTACCCCTTTAGGAATATAGGCGTGATTTATGTCTGTCTGTCTTTTTATTTCATGTTTCATAGTTTACGACGTACTAAAATGTATGAAAACATATTATTAGCACTACATATTCTAGTGCCAATAATAGAATTTTGATGTGGCACATGAAATAAATAAAATTTGGTAAATATTATTAAACAAATAATCTTTCAATCTACTGCCTGGATGTGTAATTAAGTATATAAAATCATTTTAGGAGTGTCAATATTATAATAACTGCAACTATACTAACTATGACTAACAAATCATTCACAATTTTACAAACTGTTGATAGCGCCATCTTTTAGTTCCTGTCTGAACTAGGTTCGAAATGAGTCATTGTATGGTTACAGTAGTTAGGTACAACTAGGTGTCGCTAAGTTATTTAAAATGTATTTCATCTTTTTTTTTAAACTTTTTGGAGTTCTGTAGTTCAAGTCTCAGAACCCTTATTGTCATGTCCATCCGTACGTCCGCGCGTCCGTCCGTACGTCCTCGGCCTAATAGATTTACCACGACTACAAACACCTAAAATAAAATTATTAAAAATGTTTTGTTTTAGGGTTTCATTGAATAGGTCTTTTAAGTTGCTAGACATTTTTTTTACATATATTTTCTCAGTTATATTAGTACAGGCACAGATATAAGAAGTTCAGAGGAATTATCTGTCCTTTTAGAGGAAAACTACTAAAATATATTTAAGTTCAAAATTGCAGATATGAAATCATAAATTTAACATCAATTCCGACAGTCAGGTTGGCCGAGTGGTCTAAGGCGCCAGATTTAAGCTCTGGTTCCCGAGAGGGAGCGTGGGTTCGAACCCCACACCTGACAGACTTTTTGTATTTTCTTACGTTTTTTTCTTGTAGAATTGCATATTATTTTTAATTTTGTAAGTTTATTTAATTCTAAGTACCTATCAAATTAATATTTTTTGATTTTATGTGCGTATTTAGTATCTATGAGACCATCGTATATCCTGTAGAGTAAAATTTATAATTAGGAAGGTTTATTTAACCTATATTTCGTTTCCAACCCCGTTTACATCTGCCTATCCTCCACTCTTTCAGTTATTTAGGGTCGGCCTATGATTTTTTGTTACTAATTGGAGTCGGCGCAAAATGTATTCTTCCTCCACACATCCCTGTCAGACGCCATTTCCTCTATCTTTCATTTGGCCCGACCTCTGCTTCCGAAGCCTCTACGGCTCTACACTACGTTCGTACTTTGCACCCAGATCTTAATTGTTTTTGACTGAGGGAGCGAAGTGACCAAAGGCTCCGTTTTAACTTGCAGACTGGGGAGAATTTCTTTCGTCTGTACCCATCTACGGGTTTCTGTCAGATCATGTTTGAGGCTGTATTTATCAAACGATTTGCATGAAACTTTACACACACACTCCTTGCTTACAATGAATACCATTTAAATGATATTTTTTGGATTGGATGACAAATGAAAGAGTAATAAAGAAAATTGAAGAAGACATTTTCTAAACAAAGCCGCTCTCGAAGTCTACGGTTCACAGAACCACTAGTACTATTATAAACATCTAGGATGTGTGAACAGACTGAACAGTTCCGCCATACAACAAAAATTACGCAGTTAATTTTAATCTATGTACAAGATATTGTTTACAAACAACAGGCAGTCTGGAAAATTACTCGAATGCCCAGGAACGTACTTTATCAAATTCCTTTACTTTCTAAATTGAACTTTACTAAGTAGGAATAAAGTTCTAATCCGCTTGATGTACGGTTGTGTTATTTGAGATCACCCACACATGCCTAAAATTGAACGCACACACAGATTCGATATTTGAATGTGTGTGATTTCATTGATTCAATTTGAAATGGCGTGATTACTGTTTGTCGTTATTAGACGCTTATTGATTGCGTTTGATGCGCATATTTAATGTGTTGGGAATGTCATTGGTTTACCAGATGGCAACTCTATATCTGTGCCACAGAATTAATAGGTAGGTACTTACCTAATAGTCTATACGTATACATGCATCCCTAATCCCTACCTAAATAAAAAATACTACTTTTCACTAAAAGTCAAAGACAAAAAATAATTTTCAAAACAGTCTATCTATCTTTATTCCGGTTATCTTTGAAACGGCTGAACCAATTTTAACGAGCATTTCACTGGCAGATAGCTAATGATTTAAGGAGTAGGTAACTTAGGTGTCAATAGAGAACCTTATCATATCACCCTAAAATTAAAACTGTAGTAGAATTAGCAGGTATATTACGTAGAAGTACCAATGACGTATATAATAGTTTTTATAAAACATACCTGTCCAAGGTCATATTCATACGGTTAGCGAATTCACGCTATAATCAGACGCAATGGCGTCGGCGGCCATTTTAACGGGAAAACTATTGATCGGTACGTCTGTCTACATTATTTAGCTGTGACGAAAATACAACGAGGTCGTAGCAATGAACTTCAAGATATTCCACACGTCCAAACTTAGCCATACGTTCATCTCATGACTCCATAACGTTCTTTTGCTTCTTCTTGTTTTCAAGGTGTCCATCGTTCGCCAATCGCCGATGATTTTGTCAATGTGAAGTTAATGTTTGATAGTCCCGCACAGAAGAACTAGTTACTCCGAACTAGGCCAAGTGTGGGACAAGATAAGGAAAATTGTTCATTATTGCAAGCGAGTCTGAATCCCGGTTTTTCGGAGCGCCATATGTAACCAAAAACCACCAACCACGCGCTCAGGAAAAACCGAACTTCTCCATGACGTTGATAGGAAGAATAATTGAGGAGAAACAATTTTATTACCTACCTATAGATAGTGTTATATAGACAAACAGAATGGTTCACAGAATGGAACTTTGAGTAAGTAGGTATACCTATTTTTGCCAGAGCCTCATCCGATTCAATGCAAGCTGCACTCACATAAGAACGACTGGGTGTTTATAAGGCTCCTTAGCATCCATGTAGGTCGGTAGGTACTCAATACCAAACTTAAACCTTAAGGAATCTCTTTTCATTTATGGTTTTGTTTAAATACATGGTTGAGAAAGTGAGGAACAGTGTGATACGAGAACGTTGCAGTGTATCAGAAGATGTAGTGATTAAGATAGAAAAAGGGATGCTTAGATGGTTTGGACACGTAGAAAGGATGGATGAAAGAAGATTGACGAAACAGATAGGTACATAAGGCGGGCGTGAATGGACAGGGACCTAGGCGAACGTACTTCGACCAAATCGGAGATGTTTTGACCAAAGGCCAGGTCAAGAGTACCCAGAACCGGAGAGCGTGAATGAAGATAGATATGAAAGTAGAAGAAGCGAAAGAAGTAGGTATGCCAGGATCGTAACAAGTAGAATTCCATAGTCTTTGCCTACCGACATGGGAAAGAGGCGTGATCATATGTATGTATGTTAAAGACATGGCCACGTAAATATCATGTTGTTTTAATCCTGGCTATCGATCGGTGATAGCCAGGAGGGAGCGGAATGACCTCTTGATAAAGGTGGTGGTGTCTAGTACCTATAGTATGATAGCTGTGCAAGTGCGGTCGCGTGTCACGTGACAACACAGCCGACTACCTAGCATAAACAACTGGGTACCCACGGCTCTGCTCGCTTTAAGCCGCTTTATTCGTCAAATCGCAATTAGGTATTTTATATTCATAGTCGAATCTTTCCAGGCATAGACCTCCAAACTATAGACTGGCAGCAGTGTCAAAAAAAACAGGCATCTTATTTTGATAAAATATAGCTTGGTAAAAACCTGAAAAAAATCTGTTCTTATTGACTGAGGTAGCGAAGCGACCGAAGTCTCCGTTTCAACTTGCAGACTGGGGAGAATTTCTTTCATCTGTACTTACCTACCTCTACATCTCTACATCTACGGGTTCTGTCAGGTCATGTTTGCGGCCGTATTTATCAACCGATTTTCATGAAACTTTACACACACACTCCTTGCTTACAATGAATAACATGTGAATGATATTTTTTGGATTGGATGAAAAATGAAAGAGTATTAAAGAAAATTGAAAAATAAATTTTCTAAACAAAGCTCCCGAAGTCTACGGTTCACAGAACCACTAGTTTATACTCTTATACGGCTTTAATAATTGTCATTGAATATCATCAGATAATTTTAAGTTTGTTTATTGAAGGAACAGTACAGCACTAAAGAGCTTAAATACCTATCTTTCCTATGCGCAAATGGCGGGCTAGTCACAAAAATAATTCTGATCGTCAACCTTTTTAGTACCCGAGTCTGATTCTAGTCGTTATGAAACCTGGGTACGCAGCTAAGATTCCAACACTAGCACTACCAACCAGAGGTATCTAAAATTATACAATTATACAAATACAATAGTACTTTTACAGGCATTTAGGTTTTCCCACAACCTGAACAAAAATCCAAATGGGATCAAATACAACTCTCTAAAAATAAAGTTCTCATTTCTGCATAACGACATCTCTTTTGGAATACACACACACAATCACACAACACAACAAATACACAGCATTCTACACGTGTGTTTTGATGCAGACACAATAAAGCCCACCGGGGACGATCAGTATTCTCCTTGTCAATTTGTACGTTATGTCAGTGTTTTCTTGATGGCGATTGAAGCCCTCAGACTAAAAGAATAACATGGACGGAACGAATAGAACTAGCGAGTGAAGCCGCCAAAAGGGATACTATATAGCAATGGGATACCATTCCGCTCGCACTCCTTTGTGAGCAGCGAGTGTGTACGCACGTGCGATCACGGTTGAACAAAATATTATAAATATGCCGTATTGTGTAGTGAAAAGGTGTAAAAACACTTCAATTATTCATAGAAAGAATGCTGGATTATCGTTTCATAAGTAATTAACTATTTCTTATTAGATTTCATAACATTTTTCTAAATATTTTAGTTACACAAACTAGGAACACAAAACCTCCGCCATATCATACAGAGTTGCCATAATTTTTTCATCATTTCCACAAAATATTTAGCAGTATTTATGGGAATTTATAAAGTACTGAGTAAAAAAAATCAGTGTCATCAATGTTGACAACCTCGATGTTTCTAATCATCATCATCATCATTCGTGCGTTAGTCCCGAACTCCCGATCACATCTGTGTCCGGGATCTACTTAATACGTGGCTTGGTTATTTCGGCAATCTTGGAATTGACCGTTGTCTGACCTCCCAGCCTTTGTTCTGATCCAATATATTTATGTTACTGTGTCAGTAGTTTAATTTCAGTCTAACATTACAAAGGCCTCAGTCTTAACCTAACGACTATTGATATCTACTTTATGTATAGTCAACGACAAAAGTAGCTTAACCAATAATTCTTATCTGTTGATCACTAATAGCTGTTAAACCGATCACAAAATCATAATCAAAACACGAAATATATTAACTTTGTCCTTGGGGATTCTAAAATTACTAGTACATTGCTGTGGCACATGCATTGGGATGTAAAAAAGAATAATAAATATTTTTGTGCTAATCAACTTTTGTTGTTGACTGTACGTTGTACTTACACTGGAATGAAGCTTTGTTCATTCATCTTAAAAAGGATTATTTTAATTATGAGAATTTTTTTGAAAGCTAGTAATTAAAGTGTGTTTACTCAGTGTTTATCACGTTTTTATTTATTTTAACACTTCCCCATTTTAGGCACTTATCATAATAATCATTTGTGTAAATGACAAAATAATTGCAGATAACATTTACTATATCAAATATTAATTTTCCATATGTCCACTATATAGAGATTTTTAGGAGATTTTTTCATTTGCTGGCAACATTACGCACACGCCGTTAGTGGTATCGGTACACGGAAATCGGAGTCACACGCACACATTGAAAGTGTCATTTGGCTTCACGTGTTTATTCTACAGGTTCCGTCTATGTTATTCTTTTAGTCTGAGTTGAAGCCATTGTCAATAGGCGTCAAGACTCAAGACTCTGTACCTACCACTATATAAAAAGTCAGTGTTACCAACTCCATGAAATATTTATCCTTGAAACTTAAAATCTCTAAAATTGCCTAATTCGTATAAAAATTCACTTAGGAAAAATTAAATTCAAAATCGGTTCTTTAGTTCCGAAGCCTTTTGGCAAATTTTTCAGTGTTTCAATTTGCCAGAATATTCAATTGAAAAAGAATACAAACAATCAAATCTTTTTTTATAATACTTACCAGCATAAATGTAAAAATATAAGTAGGCTAAATATCTCTAACAATACCACTAAAAATGTAACGCCTCTAAAATGTTCCACTTTTTTACCCCCAAAATTTGGGGAGAAAGCGCCTAAGTTGGTAACCCTGAATTAAACGATTGTCATTCATAGTTCTTTAGTCCGAGACGCCCAGGCAGGACTTTAATTGGCTGTGCCATAGCGGCTGGCACGTAAGATTTTGTTGTCTTTCATCAACATTTCATCGCAAGGCAACGGGTTTCAATATTTTTTTCAAAATAACCATATTGCTGCTACTTTTTATTAAATTCATTCGGCCATTTTGGATACAACCCATTATATATGTGCCCAGTGACGGCAATAGGCTTGTCCCCTATTGCATGGGACTAAAAATACTGGCAAATTGTGGGTGTGTAATGCACCTCTGCCTACCCCTTCGGGGATATAGGCGTGATATGTGTGTGTGTGTGTGTCATTCATAGATTTGTTTGACAAACGCTTTAAGCGACGAGGTAAACGATCAAAATGTGCCGTACGTCAGTGTGCGTTATTGTCAAGATTTGATTGATCGTGTCCGGCGACTGGCGTCCGTATATTCACAACTATTACTCACACATTTACAAGTCTGTACGTATACGCATACACTGTTAATATAAATACGGGCTTGGTTGATGACGCACGAGGAAGAGGCGGAGTCGGTGTTCGCGCGGGGCGAGGTAAAACGTAATGGACGATTTATATACGACGCGCGAACGCAACTAAACCAGTTTGATTTTAGAAGTAAACAAATAAACACATCTCCAAAGTATCACCTCGTGGTTAACCGGCTTTTGGCCAGCAATGGGTATGTTAACCTTTTTATTACAGCATCCTGACCATCGACAATTTTTTTTCATTCATTTCATTATTTCGAATATTAATTCGTGTTTGATCAGTTTAACTGATGATTAGTGATGATCCTTCAATACCTATTTTATCGATCAAACTATCATTGCAAAGTTATTGTGAGAGTGACCCCTAATCTGATTAATATAGACCTTTACCTTTCGATACTATGGCAAAGAAAATAGCCATAGCGAACTGTAGCACTTATATTTACAAGTGAAATACTGCATTTCATACAGAATTTCGGCGACGAAATTCTAATTAAAATTAAGTATGCGCATTTGTAAATTGTATCCAAAACTATTTATGTAATGTCATAATAATTGTTAGATAGGTATCTTACAGTTCGTCCACCTCTTTTTAGGTTTTAGCTACCAATAGATTATGGGTTTATAACATTAATACGGGTTTTTTAAAGTAAAGCAACATACGGTATATGTACCTATAGTGTTTTTTGCGGTTTCGGTAATAATTTCATTCTCAAATTTATGATGCCATATATTTTCCCCATTGCGTGCGTCATAGTTTGCGGCGTGTTCGAATCTGTGACATCAATTCTTTTACCCTAATTGAATTAACTTTCATATAGCTTCATATCGCTTCGTTTCTCGGTAATCATTTTAACCGCCTTCGAAAAGAGGAGGTTTTCAATTCGATTGGTTATTTTCAATACGATTACGCTGAGATTTATGATCCGATATACGTTTCTTTAGTTTGATGCGGAATAGTTCCCATTTGGTTAATTAACATACATAGTTGGGCCCAGTACTTTTCATACTATAGGTATAATTTACTGTTTGTTTTGAAATGAAAATACTTCGCTCAAAAAAGTAAGTTATTGCGGTGTCCATTCTATCTTAATTTGATAATTCGAATTCCGAATAAATTCGACCATCTGTATTCGTCAGAAAAAAATCAAGTTTATTAGATTCATTTTTAAAAATAAAAAGAAAACAAGGCCCGTTTTTTCCTCCACTGACGCGTTTAAAAATAGAATTTGTTTTAACTTTTTTAGAAACTCAAACACTGAATGTATAAATCCAGCAGTTATCTGGCAGCCAGCCAAGTTGTACATAGCAAATATTTATAAGCTATGTAAACATGAAAATGTAAACCGATGAATCATCTTAGTTTTTCTTGCTAAATGATATGCGTCATCCGCATCAATGGCGGCGAAGGTTAGCATCCTACTAAATAACCAGCTGTGCTGTGCTGTGCTACTGGTTATGACGTCACAAAATTCCGATAATAGTTTACGATTACGTTTTTGTTACGTGATATTCTCGTTCTTATCATAAACAGGGGATATTAACATTAGGCACCTAATGCGTTTATTCAGCGTATATAGGTATACCTAGGTAACACCTAACAGAGTATTATAACATACACTCACCCATTCCTTCATCAGCGAAATCATAACTAATATTTAGTTCTTGTTTAAAATTTTGGGTATTCACAAGACACGTTTGACTTTGTTTCAGATACGTTAAATATAAAACCGTTAAGTAAGGATTTAGAGTGGTCTCTGGGTGCGCCCTCGGGTGTAAAGGCCACTGAAGGCGCAGCAGGGGGATCTGCCGCGCCTCTCGTAAGTACATCCAACGAAGAGCATGCCTTACGCCGCGTTGTCGGTCGCTGGGGCGCCGAGTGGTTGAGCTGACTCGGCTCCGATACCAAAGCACCCGGCTCTTGGCCGGCCAATCATCCCCTACCTCCGCCAAGGTGGGGGTCAACCCGCCCCGCTCTGCAACTTACCCTCCGAAAGTATGAGGACCTAGTTGCAAAGGCGGAGGCGTTGTTGAGCCGTCTCGTCGTCTCAGAAAACTACGATTCCATCAACAATTTCCTATCACTCTACGATGGGTACATGGCGTCACCGGACCAAGAACTCGAAGGGTACTTCAAGAAGTATAATCCTCCAATCCGTGCACATAAACATACTTGTGTAGGCCTGGGTATGGAAGTAATGAAACGGTTAAAAGTTTTGGAGCAGGATTTCCCTGGAATCACCAAGTCGATGATGTTAGTCTCTTGCGACGAGAACATTCAGGATCTAGAAGACTATACTACATCATTCCCAGGACCTCAAGGGTTTTTAATTGAGACTGAGAAAGATCACGTAATGTTGGCAATTCCTGTAAAGGTAGATGGAAGACCTGGTATGTTTTTGTCGGATCTAGGATACCATATTGCTAGAGTTGCTACAGTAATGGTGGATCGCTGCTACCCTCACACTGGTAAGCATAAACTTCTTTACTCCATGAATTCATTAAAATTCCCTGAATATCTTAACTCACCTTGTTTATATTCTTCAGGCTGGTTCATTCAATCCGACGAGCCCCACTGCCGTAAGGAGTACAACTATCAGTTTAACATTCACAACGTCAACTACATCGAGTGGCACGAGCGGGAGACCAGGGGTACTAACGTGAAGGAGCGCCTGTCTCTGGTGTACGTGGCGAGGGCTTACCTGTCTGCTATTGAAGTGACAGAGAAGAGGAACTTGGTTTGGGATTTGAGGTTAGTATCAAATGACTGGATATAGCATCTGTCATCAACCATCGAGCCTTTTTCCCAACGCGGTTGCGGTCGGCTTTCCAGTCTAACTGCGATTCGGCTGTACTTCGATATTTTCCGTGAAGCGACGTGACCTTCACAACCCATGGTTATGAAGTTCTGTAGTTAGACCGGTCGGATTTTTGATATAGTGCTCCAACTACCCCTAACGGCTGCCATAGATGCTTGTATGACAACCGGGACCGACGGCTTTACGTGCTCTCCGAGGCACGAAGGAGTCTCAAAGTCTTAAGAAATGGTCACCCATCCTTAGACCGGCCTGACTCAATGTTGATTAACCTTTGCAATGTGTTAACATTATCGGTCGAGTGATAACACTAGACCACGAGCTCCTACTTATATATAGTGTCTGTAACCCCTTGAATGTAGTCCGCCGGGCGCCACTGGAAATACGTTCTGCTTGTAACCAGAGACGCCCGGCAATGGACGTTAGAGCGGCCGCGGCCTTGGGCCGAGGAATTAAAAAAAAAAAAACCCCTTGAATGTCACAGGGTTCAATTCACTTCATCGCTGCTGCCGCTGACTAGTTTTGATAATGCATTTGATAGTTTTATGAAACGAAACACCAATTGATTCTCCAATCACTATGTACAGACGTAATTAAATTATTCGACATTATTGTATGCGAAGGCCAATAGGAAATAGTTCTTATAATCACGTAACTATACTAACATAGATACTTACCACTATTATCAACAATTATACAGATATAGTGAGCAGTCACGCTTCACGCATCATTCAACCACGTGACCACTTCACGTTTATCCGTTTATACACCGACATCATATAACGTGACACAATTAGTTGGTAAAGTGACCTGATAACATTGAAAATGAAAACCTATATCGATATCTACTATGAGATTCTAACTAGCCTACAGCATTACGGCCTCATTTCGTCAGTCACTTTGTTGGTCCCATTAGGGACGAGTATATTGTCTTTAGGTACCTACTTATATTTACAAGAGCCCCCCTCACTCTGACAGCAGGTACAGCACGTTTAGGAGAGGATGACTTGAGTCCCTGTGAAGTTCACAGGGCCCTTTAGTAGTAGAACAGGCCCTTCACTATTTCGAAAATTAGAAACAAAAAAAAATACCAACATAACCAATAATGAATTTAACGCTTTGTTTTTCAGGAGTCTGCTCTCTCGAGACCCTAAAGGACGTTTGACTGCAGGTGTGTACTTTCCCGTGAAGCCCAAAGACCAGCAGTTTACCATGTTCTTCGATTCGAACACCGGCAAGATCCGAAAGAAATTTAAATTCGAAACCTTCTTGGAGTTGCAAAAGGTAATTATCATGAACTACATACTTAAGTAATAAATAAGTGATTACTAAACCGTCTACAATATATAAGGGCCTTATGTCTCTGACCTTTTGCACCGATAAAAATGCAAAACAATATTAGGCGCGTTATTGATCGAAAATAATCTAAATTTGTATCGGACATCCCTATTTACTTAAGAAGCTAATCAGTCAAACTTTTCAGTCCATCCATGTAGTCAAATCTTTCGCTACTTCGAAAGGGCTATAGTTCGGATGGTTTTTTTTTTAATTCTAATTAAACCTACTTTAATTAATGTAATATAATTTCAGATCCCTGACGAAGTAGTCGATGAAGTAGAACAATGCAACGACCAACTTCACCTTCGTGATGGCGAACTCCTTTCAATACTAAACAGATTGGCTCACATCATGGCCGACGAAGAATACATGACAGAACTCCTTGATATCAATAACAAAATCGTTCAACTGTCAGCCGGAAATTAAAAACTAAAATTCAAATTCAGAATGCAGTTGAAATTGAATAGGTATATGGTATTCGATACGTTTTTTATGAATTACATAACTTTTGGCCATTTTAATATTGTTGAATGGATTTTAATTCGGAAAATGTAGCTGTTCTATTTAATAAGAGTAGGTACCTATCTATTATGTAAGTAGTTACCTAGTTGCAATTTCTTAGGTATCATTGAATGCACCTAAATAAAATTTAAAAAGGTCGTTTTATAAGTCACTCACTTAGTCACTTTTAGCACAGCTTGTAGTCTCAAGATAATCTTTGTAGTCCATTTTAGATGGTAGAACATTAGATTGTAGTATTCTAAAAAGATATAGCTTAGAGGTAGTTGTGAAGTAGATTATAAAACTGAGACCACGACGAAACACGGTTCAACATAAATAAAAATAATAAAAAAAAATTGACATGTGTTTTATTTTTCAGTTATCTACCTGTCAAATGCTGTGATAGCATTTTCGGTAAATTGTAGTTGGTTAGGTACCTACCTAACATACCCAATTGCATTTTACAGAAAATGCAACCACTATAGATAATATCGAGCAATCGAGTATAGTTCTAAGTGCATTAAAAAAGTTTTTCTGCTTTTTGAAGTTAAAAAAAACTGCGTGGAATAGGGTTCCATAGTCACGCATAATAGCCTCTAGCTAGATTACTCTAGAACTTCTAAACCGCGTTATCTTACATAATCCGTTATAGTTTTCCATTAAAATTTGTACATAAATAAGTATTAGCACGATGGATTATAGGTAAGTACTGTGTCAGGGTATAAAAAAATTCTTTTAAATTTAAACATACCCTGAACTTCTACGAATATTTTAGGCATAACCAAAATTAGCCAAATTGTTTGAACTCCTAACGGCAGGTTGGACTAGTATAGATGAAATTTAGGTAGGTAGGATAATTTGAGTAAGTATAGTAGAGTTACAATGGAATGGACCGGGTACTGTTTGAACGAAATAAAGAAAAATAATGTTTATTCTCAGAAAGACATGGCGATAACAATATACACAAGTAGAAGTAGGTATAAGGACAGGAAAATCGTAGGTGTATGCTAGTACACGCCACATCTGCGTCCCACTATTGCCAGCGCTGGTTTTCAGAGGAGGCCAGCGACACTGACAGTCACAGGGAGGACAGTGACAGTGTTTGGACCGTTTGTTATACAATTCTAGTCCGAGACGCCCAGGACTTTGGCTGTGCCATAGCGGCTGGCACTCATCAGCATTTCATCGCAAGGCAAAGGGTTTCAATTTTTTTTCAAAATGACAATAGGTATAGCTGCTACTTTTTATTAAATTCATTCGGCCATTTTGAACATAACTCATTATAAATGTGCCCGGTGACGGCAATATGCTTGCCCCCTATAACGTGGGACTAAAAATACTGGCAAGTTGTGGGTGTGTAATGCACCTTTGCCTACCCCTTCGGGGATATAGGCGTGATATATGTGTGTGTGTGTGTTTGTTGTACAATTGGACTGTGGCGTTGCTAAAGTTCATTGGAACAGCATCACATGCCCTACAGGTCAAGTGGTACACAAATGTGACTGCTGTGGCACGAGGCTTCGTCAGCTGGATATCGCGGTCGTCACATAGTAGGTATAAACATGACCTTATCACACGAAGACTTATGTAGGTACTGTTTATGTTAATGTAGCATGCACTTGCTAATAATTACAAGTAGGTACATTAGATTGCTTAGTAAACTATAGACTACCATCTGAAACTTTATAAAACAAAAGGGTAGGTACATGACCCCAAAACAACCATTTAAAATTGCATAGGTCTAATTTTTTTTTCCTTTTTTTTTCGTTATACCTAAGTACCTAATATGTTCATTAAGTTCATTTTTCGATAGCAGTCTAATCAAATCCTGTATAAAATAAATACCCGAATTGTAGATAATTAGAGATTGTTGTCTGCTGTAGGTAGATATGTAGCGTAACATCGGTTGGTTGTTAGAATTCAGGTTCAGATTACAGAACGTTTATTGATTTTTCTATTGTATACGGTGCACAGTAATGGCAATAGGTTAGCCACTATATTGCCTACGTAGCACCAACAAAACTACTGGCAAATTGGGGCAATGTAGGCATTCGACGGCTGGATTTCGTTGGATGCAGGTGGCAATGGGCCGGCCACGCTGGAAACTAATTGGAGAGGCCCATGTTCAGCAGTGGATAACGATAACAAAGTTTTTTATCAGTAAAGTGTTGTAATGCTGCGAAGTTGATGACGCGAGAGGAGCCGCAAGTACCAACTAGTGGTATAAACTATACCTACCACAACGGCACGATAACAAAAACGCGTGCCGCGTGGTCAGCTGTGTAGTAAAATGGAGGCGGGTGGCACGAGCATGCGCAGTTGTCATAACGCCACGAGTCCAAAACATGCATTGAGAGGTTTAACGATATCATAGCCGTTATAACTAGTTATTCGTTGTCGATAACGAGTGGTGATATTTGATGCGACATTCTATTGTAAATATATTTATTTATTTATGTACACATAAGAAGGTAACAAAGAGAGAAGAATAATAGTAAGGATAGAGGTATAGTACAAAGGCACCACTTATTTCAAAGAAATCTCTTTCAGTGGGCCAGGGGAAGGAAATGTTTGGTAGAAAAGCTTGAAGTGTGCGTAGGTTGAACTGTATAATACAGTAAATACTCACATAAATATATACTCATACTACAAATGCACTTACATATACATACATATACCTATATAAATAATAGATTATAAATACAATACATACAAACATTCCATATAAAATAAATATACTTAGGTACACATGTAAAATAAATATATAAAATATACATACATACCAATATTTAAGACATAGAGAAGAGATAGTGTTCTTTCACTTTCCTCTTAAATGTGAATATGGTGTCGCAGCGTTGTATGTTCGGTGGGAGTGCGTTCCACAGCCTGACCGCATGAACAGCAAAGGAGTAGGAGTAGAAGTCGGATTTGTGAGAGGGACAGGATAGGTGGTATTGGAGATGTGACCTACACGGGGCATCAGGTGCGTTTACCGTAAGAGAAACGCTCCCGTAGGTAGGACGGATAGGAAGGACTGTGTAGGATGTTGTATAACAGACACAATATGCAAGCATTTCTTCGAAGACGGATTAGGAGCCACTTGAGTTCTTTGCGGAATTGGGAGATATGATCATACTTGCGTAAGTTGAAGATAAATCGAATACATAGATTTTGCAAACGCTCAAGTTTATTTAACAGCTCCTCGGTGGCATCCAGGTAACAGGCATCCGCATAGTCCAAGATGGGCTGTATCAATGTCTGCGCAATGGAGATTTTGATATTCAAGGGCAGAAAGCTTTGAAGACATTTAAGGGTGTGGAAGGTTTATCCGTGTATGAAGGTGTATGTTCGAATCTTAACTTGAATCTCAAGAAAGAAAACAATTTTAATGATTACAAATTACTATCGTAGCTCAGTTGGTCAGAGCATCCCCCCTGTAAGGGAAACGCCGTGGGTTAGAGTCCTACCGATGACATAACAGTTTTTATGATTTATTTTGACTGCTTCGGTGGCGGTGGTGGTTCGTAGCGCATCCGCTTTCGACGCCCGAGTCTCGGGTTCGATTCCTGGTCGGGACAAACTTTGTATGATGACACATACGTTTGTACCGAAGTCTGGGTGTTTCCTATGTATTAATTTACAAAAAAAGGATAAGTATAAGTATTTATATCAGTTTAACTAGTACTCATATCACAAGCTGTTCTGCTTAGTCTGAGACTAGATGGCGTTGTGTGAATTGTCCTAACATATTTATTAAGGCGGTTAGGCGGCAACAGCCAGGTTTTCTTAATAAATCAGTGGAATATTTTAATATTTAATAATCAATAGTTTCAATAAATTTTACGAAAAAACGTTATTTGCTGTATCATTCGCATCACTAAATAACCGTTAACGCATTATAATAACGAGGGCATGTAGTCAGCGAAGATTCAGTCTCTTTGTAGTCGTTGCGGTGGGTGGACGTTGAATAGTAGCGCGCCTGAAGGCAGCGATCTATTTTTCTTTTTTATTTGGCTTCTAGCCGTTGTATGGGTGAGTTTTTAATACAAATATCATTGTTTTCTTTTATAAAACGTAATATTTCTATTAAAACCGCTAATTTACACTAGTAATTTGAAAAACGTGTACAGTATTGTGATTCAACTTAGACACAGTTTCAAAACGTAAACAAAGAGCCCTTGTCGTTTTACTCTCTCGTAAAATGTAGAGATAACTGGAAAAAATAGTGCTTACTGCTTAGTAAAGGAAATGAATTGATTATTGTGTTATTTATTAAATAAATAAATGTTTTGAAAGCAGTGATATTACGTATTTGGTTTGAATAGAGACAGTTTGTTTATTGTACGCAGACTTAGTTTACAAAACACTATTATTGATTAGCAGTTTTGGAGTGGGATGGAGTACTAACTCAGTAACGTTACAAGTGTGAATAGTGCATTCATAGCCTATTCACTTTACAGTCCCTATGTATTTATAGTATTATTTTTTCTGATTATCTGTGGTAATTGGCATATTCGTCTATTTGAAGCCATAATATCGCCAAAAAAAGTCCATCTAAACTATTGTACTACTAATTATTATTTTTACTGACATTTAATGGGATACCTTTTGTTAACATAATATATGTAATCCTAAAATGTTTTGGCACAATGAATTTGGCATACTTTTTTTGGCATAATTATACTTGGTCATAATTGATTTTTAGCAGCATATGTACTGTTCAATAATTATATTTAGGTCTAATATATTTATGCATAGTTATAATTTGCACAATGTTTTTAGGCATAGTGTACAGTCGCCTAATAGTATATATTATTAAAATTGAATAGGTATAAATTAATGAAATGAATGAAAAATAAAAAAGTTACTTTAACCAGTATTTCCTATATTATATAGTGTCAAAGTAGGTTTAGGTGCGGCGGGGGTGGCCCTTGGGCCACCCCTAAGCCGCCTTTTAATTATTTTACATAGTTACTTATTCTGCGTAAGATGATTATGACTATACTCATTATAGTTTGATACGTTTATGCCTTTATAAAGCTATGCTTATAAATTTTATGCTTAATTATGATTATGCTAATATTTTATTTATGATTAAGACAAATATGCTAAATTTGTTATGGATAAAATTATTATGCATAAATATCATTAGTCTAAATTACCATATGCCAAAATATTTTATGGTTATTTTTTTTATGCAAATGGATAGTGAACCACATTTAATAGCCTATTCGATTTAATTATTTACATTTTTCTTTAATTTGACATTTAATTGATTCTATATGGACATTCCATGATAATATTGACATTTAATCACTTGCTGTTAATTTATTTTGTTTGTTTTTATATCAAAATTAAATTTTTATTATTCATAATGTTACAGAAAAAACAAAATATATGTGTAAGTTTTATATGGGCATGTACCTGAAATAAAGATTGATTTGATTTGATATTGTCTACTTTGTACTATTTACAGTTATTTTGTTCATTTAATAATATTTTACATAATTATAATATTAATTATCTACTATTCAATAGGTAGTAAGTAGGTTACCAACCTACTTACTGTTAAATTAATATCACTTCGTAGAACTTACTACACATATTGAACAAAACAGTTGCTGTTGTACCTACAAATATTGTAGACAAATGTTTTGTTCAATTGGTAACTTCTACTTATTTTGTATTTTATTCATTTACAAAACTTATTATCAATATATTTTTGTTTGATTCCTCATCTGCAAGTGGTGGTACACCTTGCGATAAACAGATGGGCTATAGCAAACATAAGGCTACGCTTAGAAGCAATAAGTACACCCCCTATTACGTGGGACCGGCATAGTTACTGGCGAAAAGTGGGCGAATAATATTCCACTGCTTACCCCTTCGGAAAACGGGCGTGTTAATATGTATGTAAAATACTCCTTTCACTTTAGCGCTTTATGTATTTTAGTCTTGTTTCGCCGCTGCCCTTGTTCCAATAACCTTAATTGCTAGTCGCTGTTGTAGTTTAGAAGAATATTGTATAGAATGTAACGTACGTGTAAGTAAACCTTTATAAAGATAATTATACATATACATATATAATCATGCCTGTATGTAAGGGACTTAGAGGAAGATAATTATACACCGAAATATTTGTTGGTCCAAAGGACCAACAAATGCATAAGCAAATAGATGAGAGAGAGACATAAATTATATACGAGTATATTACTTACGATACTTATAATTAATTTTACGTTCAATCAATAATGATTCAGGGTCATTTAAAACGTACATTACAAAACTAATATCAGCTAATGTTATAATTCAATTACTTTGTGTAGATACAATACAATTAGAACAAAGAAATAACAATGAGTCGTAGCCATAAGTCAAGTAGACACGTATACATGCAGTAATTTTAAAAACATACAGTTAACTAAGTACGTACTATACCAGCCTATGATATCAAAACTATATTTCATAGAGAATCAAACCCAGACTCCAGAGATATACCTATTGGAATCAGGTTCAGATTACAGAATGGTTTTTAATTTTCTATTGTTTAAGGTGCCTGGTAGCGGCAATATATGCTTGCAATTACGTGGGACTAAGAACACTACTGGCAAAATGTAATGGAGCTTTGTCGAGCTTCTCGTGTATATAGGCGTGGTTATATGTCATGTCATGAGTTACGTACCTAACTACATATAAAACCGCTGTACGGAACACGCAACGGAAACTCTAAAAAGGGGACTATAAATAATCATGCGATTTGGTAGGATATCGATAGTTAAATCGATAATATACTCATTCGATAATAATAATCCCTCTTTCTGAGATATCGATATTATCTATAATCTCGATTAATGATCAACATAATAGTACGCATATTAAGCATGCCCACCTTTATGCATTTTCTTAATTAGTGCTCGCAACATTTTTCTTTCATAAGAACCTTCTCCTGTCAATAACAAACACAAAAAGAATTATCGAAATTGGTCGCGCTGTTTACGTGTGATACCGTGACTAAAGGAAATAGGGATTCATTTCATCTAAATAACAATGTATAGTGATGATATTATTTATTAATAGACAGATATTGATAGTAACATGAATTATTCTATCGATATATTTTATTGCACGATACACCTACGTCACGCCATTCGTTTCATAGTGAAAGATAAACACTCACGCCACCTACGTTCCCTGACATCATTATAGTTAGTTGAAAGGTCAAAATATCTACGAATATAGAGTTCAATCTATATAATATGTTTATCCTCGAAAGGTTAACAGAGGTACACTTTATATTTTACCAGTCACTTTGTCCCATCAGAAAGAAAATAAAGAAAGAAAAATCTTTTTATCCCCACTAAATACAAATAGCCAACAATAGGGCGGTTTACCCGATACAGATCAAGCCGCGCAACGTGTATCGGGACTGCGGTTCAAATCCGTGGTATTAAAATCACGTTATTGTATGTGAGCCCCCTTAAATATTTATTGTTTTGTGGGTATTTTTTGTTATATAATAGCAACAGAAATACATCATGTATGAAAATATCACCTTTCTAATTATCACGGTACATAAGATCACCCTGGTTACACTGACAGACGGACGGACAGTGAAGTCTTAGTAAAGGGTTACCGTTTCACCCTTTGGGTACGGAACCCTAAAATATGTTAAATTGGGGGCGTGCCTATAGTATTAACCCCTGCCTACTCCCTCCGTGAAAGAGACGGCATTATAATAGAGTTTTATTGCCAGGTTCTCTCGGTTCTACCTATTGCTTTGTCAATCTGGCAGTACATGTAAATATAGAAGCAATAACATTTAAAAAAAAAAAAAAAAAAAATTAAGTAGGTAATAAATTTTTAAGTAGGTACCTACTTACTGACGTTTGCAAGTGACCAAAATCATTATTTTATATTTCATGAATATAATATCACAGATATAAGAATACTAAACTAGTACTATGATATATGTGATAATATGTACATAGTTACCTAGTGTACATATTTATATTGTTGTTTTCCTTTTGTAAAACATTCTCGGTATATTGACGTGACGTAGGCGTCAGATACATAAATTGTGTTACGTACCGTTAAATTTTGTGAGTCATACATACTTACTCATTACTTTTCTGGAAACACATAAAAATTACGTAGTTTAATAACTTGTGGATATTACTGTCTCGTCCGTTTGTTAGTTCGTTTCGGAACAATGGACTTAATCTACACACGGTATGGACTTCTAAAGACCATGGAGCTAAGAGCTAGAGCTCTGAGATAATAAACAAGTACTTAGACACTAGATAAATATATTTTTGCTGTATGGTAGGGTTGCAAACTCTTTGGACAGTCGACTTGACTCTTTCCCTAAAGGTTTAATTGATAACTTGAAATCCTTAACACGTTTGAACTTCTTCTCGTATCATTAGATTGGTTAGTAGCAAATCTGGCGTACGCCAATCAGAGTTATTCTAATCGTCCTTCTTGAGTAGTCTGCAACCAACGTGCCCTCCAAAACACAGTGAGGCTTATCTTTTAGTTTAGGAGGTGGTAACTGTAGGGGTACCGTAAATGCAACTAAGAATTGAATAAGAAAACAGCTTAGGATAGGGTTATCCTTCCTATGAATGATTTACAAAATAAGTACGGATATTTTTTCAGTTATCTAGTTACTATTTAGTAATAGGTAAGTAATATAACACCTATATAGATTTGGAGGATTGCGTAACGCATAATTGTCGTTTCGAAGCCAACGCAATCAAGAGATACAGCTGTTTATGCTTAAAAATGTCGACACTCGCATGGTCATCAAACCTACATACAGGCATAGTATTCTTACTAGTTTAGTATTCTTAAATCTGTGATACAGGGTACTTCCCGTGAACTCATAATCTTGAAATTTAGTACGAAACATTTCGAAAATGATAAATTTTTAAGTTTGCACGGAACCCTCCGTACGCGAATCAGACTGACACTTTTCATTTGTGTAGCAAAAGTGATATTAGTATTATGTCGTTATATGTCTATTGAATAACCGCAATACTGCGACAATCACTTGTAAATTACGTAACTTCGTCAGGAAAGTAATATTTCTTATCTGAAATGAAACGAACCGGTTATAACCGGTTAGGTAAATACTCGCAAATGAAGTCACAGTTACACAGAGCTCTTATTTGTAGATAGGTGTGTAAGTATAGTGACAAATGAGTAAAATGGTATACCTGATTAAACTAAGTACATTTTTTTTGCCGAAGGCGCCATTTTGAATCCTTAGTGTTGTGAGGGATACAAAAGTAGGAACGTCGTCTGAGAGAAAAATAATTATACACTCGAGACACTATTTTCAGCCTTTTATTAAAAGACGATTATGTATAAAACAAACATTTAGGTATACCTACCTTGCTCAATTACATGCTCAATTACATCTATGCATCTAGGAAATTCATGCCTTTACAAATTATTACGATTGTTTCACCATTTAGAATAACTTACGACGATACAAAAACTCGTTTAACTAATGTCTCTACTCTATACAATAATAATTGTTCTACTTGTTATGGGAAAACCGATTACGATAACTGACGATGACGCGTCACATCCTTATCTGGATGTGTTCCGAGCTGAGAAAATGATCACTTTGTTTTAAAACTCTATACTATACTATAGCATACTCACAAACCAATAAACTTAGTCTGAGACTAGTTTAATAGGTACATTTTTCCTAAGTTGGTATCTAATCTGACGATGATGAAACCATTTGGTTTTCGCAGCCATCATTTGTCATAAATGATGGGTGTACCTACCCCAGATGCATCTAAACATGGTACCATTGATGGTGCTACCGTTTAGAAATGAGAACACATGTCCATAGATAATACACATTGTGCATAGCTTCCCCATAGAGTAAAAAGGATAGTTCCCCGAAAATTCTACCGTAATTCGTAGGTACACATTAACCATCGACGAATAGACGTATTTTCGTCGTAAATGTGTACCTTTATAGGCCTTTTTGACTGAGGGAGCGAAGCGACCGAAGTCTTCGTTTCAACTTGCGGAGAATTTATTTCGTCTGTACCTCTACATCTCTTCATCTACGGGTTCTGTCAGATCATGTTTGCGGCCGTATTTATCAACCGATTTTCATGAAACTTCATTGTAACAATGAATAACATGTGAATGATATTTTTTAGATCAGATGAAAAATGAAAGAGTAATAAAGAAAATTGAAAAATAAATTTTCTAAACAAAGCTCCCGAAGTCACACAACCACTAGTATAGGTATAGTTCACAAAACCACTAGTATATAGGTCATCTTACAAAGATAAGAAAACAAAAACTACCTACAATAATTAACTAGGTACTGCTTTTAGGGCTCCATAAAAATGGTTTTTATTAGGTACCTACTAAGGCTCCCTTAAATCAGATACTTACTTATAAAAGTTATACTGTCTAAAACTTTGTACGGAACCCTTCGTGCGGAAGTCCGATTCGTACTTGACCGGTTTTTTATCATAATAATCAATCAGTTACGTTACTGACGACGCACGCGAGCCTTCCAC
Source organism: Nudaria mundana (assembly GCA_963556515.1). NCBI lineage: Eukaryota > Metazoa > Arthropoda > Insecta > Lepidoptera > Erebidae > Nudaria > Nudaria mundana. The sequence goes on along the minus strand of OY748305.1, from coordinate 17,471,264 downwards.
GTACTACTTAGTGTCTGTGTAAGTGGAAGTGTACGTCCTGCGTAAGTGGGTACTTAAACTATCATGATAATAAAATAGAAGGTACCTATTGAATGTTCTAATTTTTCCGTTCTCGTTTCCCCTCGGGAAGAAATTAGTCTAATATTTTTATATACCGAACTGACAATTTCTATTTATTACAATTCAATTTTTTTTCACATTCGTGCGTAATGTTGCAATTACGTATAGACCCAGCTAGAGGGCTCAGGATCCGTTAGGCCTGTAAAGGGGAACAAAGAAAACTACATACGTACATAGGTACTCGCGAAAAACAGAACTCTCGCTGAGTCGCTGACGGGTAAAAATGTGTGTTATCTGGTTACCTTCTAGGGGATCTAATAGGGCTCTTAGACCTATTTAAATACAGTTACTGTGTGCTAATCGAAATATTGCGGTCATGATCATTTTAAAATCGCGAATTAGCTATTACAATTCAACAATTGAGATTCTGAATCGATACAACATGTACACGATTAAGTAGTCTTCTACTTACCTACTTGCTTTTGTGTCTCTGTGATGATCAGATAGAAATTCATGAATTCTTTGGTCACGTTGCAGAGCTTGAAAAACCAACATCATTGTTGTTAGAGAAGCATCGTGAGGCGCTCGTGAAGAGCGTCCCGGTTGCTACGGACCAAATCCGAGATGACAGTGTACACGAGCGAGCGGGGGACGGAGCCGAGGCCGAGCCGGCCGCCCCCGGAGTGGGCCGCTGGGGTGCCGAGTGGCCGAGTTGACTCGCTCCGGACCGGCACGTGACCGCACCCGCCCCGCTGCCGCGCGCGACATGGGGCTCACCCCCGCGCGCGCTGTGCCTGTCGCTGCCGCGCCATGAGGCCCTGGTTACGCGGGCCGAGGGCATCCTGCGCCGCCTGCTGGTCACCGACAACTACGACTCCGTCAGCAACTTCATCGCGCTCTACGACACCTTCGAGCGAGGAGACGAACCGCTCTACGATGTTTACGAGCAGTACGCGCCTCCCATTCGGCCGAAGAAACACACCTGCGTCGGTCTAGGGCTCGAGTTGATTCGACGCTGGCGCTGTCTCGAGCGGGAGTTCAGTGGGGTGACGGGGGCGACCGCTTTGCTGTCGTGCGAGGAGGCCGTGGTCGACGTGCCGGAGTACGTGACTTTTGGCGAGGGGCCGGAGTCCATCAGTGTGGCCGAGAAGGAGCACGTGATGGTCGGCATACAGATCTGTGTCGACGGCCGGACCGGCATCATGCTTGCCGACCCGGGGTACCACGTGCCCAGGATCGTGACAGTCATGGCCGATCGCGCGTATCCTCATACAGGTTAGTTCTTCATAGATTTTGAAACTGCCACGTGCGCCAATTTCACTGGCCAATACTGATCAAGTGTTTTGTTATCTTCTAGGTTGGTTCACTCAATCCGAAGAGGCTAATTGCCGCAAGGAGTACAACTACACCTACAACGTGCTGAACAGCGGCTACGTGGAGTGGCAGGAGCGTGAGACCCGTGGCGCCAAGCTCAAGTGTCAGACCTCGCTGGTGTACGTCGCCAGGACGTACCTCGATGGAGTCAATGTTACTGAGAGGAGGAATCTCGTCTACAATTTTAAGTAAGTTCTCGTAGGAAAATCTTTAACTAATAGACCAAAGCATCACATGGTGGAAGTCCATCGTAGGAAGATAATTGGGAAGGGGAAGATTTGCAGTCTGAGGTAGCTCCATGCTACCTCAGACTGCAAAGATTGAGGTATGCACTCAACATCGGTCCTGGCTATTGGAATTTAGGTTGGTTCGGATTACAGACTGGATATTGATTTGTGATTTGAGGATAAAGCAGCGGTAATCAGTTCAAATAATAAAAATAAAAAATAATAAATTAACATTCTTTTCTGAACAATTATCTTTTTGTTAACAGAAGTCTTCTGTCACGCGACCAGAAAGGGCACCTCATCGCCGGCCTATACTTCCCTGTAGGTGCTAGCGGTAAGGACGCGCAGTTTACAGTCTTCCACGACAATGGAACGGCGAAGGTCAAAACAAAATACAAGTTCAGCACTTTTGCTCAGCCTGAGAATGTGAGTAAATACTTTTTCATTCATGTAGGTCGCAAAGAAACACTTAAGAACGTCGATTGTACCATAAGGGCCGGCGCTCACTGCCAGCACGGCACGGCATGGCATGCCAAAGGATTTTATTACTAATCAAGTTATTTTGAATCTTATTTCAATGAATTTAGAGTTCATGTTACTTTATTTCGATACCACGATGCCGCGACGTGCCGCGCGATGCTGCGGCCATGACAGGGAACGCCGCGGGATGCCGCAGCACAATCTGCCGTGCCATGCCGGCAGTGAGCGCCAGCCTTAACTGGCAGATTTCCAGGCAATATAGGTCGAGTCAGTGAGAAAGAACCTGGCAATAAAAACTCACGGCCACTGTTTTCTAATTGCCAGTATATATTATTGTATTCACAAAACGTCTCCAGCAGGCCTAGCACAGCTAGCGTAGACTTCAGTCGATAACCAATAATATTGCAGAAAATTGAAAGTGTTATTTGGGTCACGTGGCCAACATTTTCTGCAATTATCATTGGTTAAATAAATCGCTTGTTGAGTTGCCGCCCTCAGCAAGATGCTGCACGCAATCCAAAGTCAGTGCTGACTTCACCAGCCGGTGACGTCTAGAGCGCTAAATTAAGATAGGCTAAATTGTAGACTTCAAGTTGGTTCTCAGAAAAAAAGAATACTTTGTAGACTTTACTGATCCAGCGTCTTGTCCTCAGATTCCAAAATCAGCTATAGAAGAAATCCAACTGTGCAACTCACAAATGAACTACAAGAGCGGTGAATTACTCTCAATAATCTGTAAAATCGCCACGCTGATGGACAACCAGCGTTTCATTGACCAAATGCTTGAAATCAACGAAGACATCTGTCGCATGTGCCTCTGACATAAAGAAAAGGGCGCGCAAAATGACATTTCAATTGCGCGTCCAGAAAAGAAAGGCAACAAGGCCTAATCTTTTCAAGTACATACCTATATTCATATTCACAACATATTTTTTAAATTAATTTTAATGCCTATGTATGCTATTATAGTTATGGACATTTTTTTTTATTTTCTTTATTTTGTGGGTTCAAGGTATTTTTATGGTCGTAGATGCTAAGATTAATTTGGATTTTTTTTGACATTGGGTTATTGGATACCTATATAGTTATTTATTTAATCAATTAATTTTAACCAAATATATTTATTCCATGACATTAAAATATGACTTTCATTTCGATAACAAACTTCGCTTTAGAGAATAGAGCATTGGAAAAGTAAGCAGATTGATCGAATTTTCGTTACCCTCTTCAGATTAGCCATAAAATAGTATATTTTTTTGAAAGTTACTAATAGCACAGACTACCTCGGTGGCACAATGGTACTATGTACGGACTGCCACGCTCGGTCTCGGGTTCGATTCCCGGGTCTGGTGGATAATGTATAATTCTCTTAAGAATTTTACCCAGATAATTATCCTAGTCTGGAACTTGTGACCGGTAAATGGCAATAGGCTCGCCCCCTATTACATGGGACCTAACATAGCTGGCGAGATGTGGGTGTTTGCACACCTCTGCCTACCCCTTCGGGGAAAATGTCTAAAATCTATAATAAATCTATGTATGTATGTACTAATAGCACAGGTTACAAATGTCTAAAATTTGATTTACAACTAAAAACCCAGACTAGATCACTCACAATCCACGCCGAGAAAAAATTGGAATGGCTGTTTACCAACAGTTAGGTACAGCACTCATTTACTGCCAATCCACTTCAAAAATACTGCCTCGTTGGCTCAGTGGTATGAGTATGCGACTGCCGCCCCTGAGGTCCCAGGTTCGATTCCGGGTCGATTCGAATTATTTGTGTGATCCACAAATGTTTGTTTCGGAGTTTGGGTATTTTCTATGTATAATATGTATGTATTGAGAAATATATAAGTATGTTTATCAGTCGTCTAGATCCCATAGCACAAGCTTATATTAGCTTAATTTGGGCTAGATGACGTTGTGTGAGAATGTCCAAAAATATTATATATTAAATATTATATGAAATAAAAAGCTTTAACTTAATTTACTTGTTTATTACTATCACACTTAAAATTCCTTTACAATTTAACACCAACTTTATATTCTAAGTTACTTACTATACATTCAATACCTATAAGGACATTTAAAAGAAATGAACGATTTTATAACGCCATCTTCATTTTGTGCATGAACTAAAATATTTATTTATTTTACTTTGTTGTTGAAACTTAATGATAAAACTGCAACTTAATGATATAAATGTCTACACAAGCATTTCAATACAAGACGTGGGGTGTTCCGAGTATATGGCTCGGATTTGAAACGTTACATACATTTAGTACTTCTGCCGCTACTGCGAGGGCGCCCGGCGGACCTTGGCCACCTGTGTGGCCGCTGCGTGGTAGTCGGGTTTTACCCCGCATCTTTGGGGTCGGGTTTTACCCCGCGTCGGTGAGTGAAGCCCCACAGCACGCAGCCCTTCTAGTCTGCTTCTGCGAGGAAGGTTTGGGAGGGAGGTTTGTTTTTTTTACTGCTCGGACTGCAGATATACTATTTAATGGTATGCAACATATGTATGTCCTGTCGGTTGGAATTTTGGTTTGAATTATAGAATAGTTATGGATTTTCTATAGAAATTGGTAACGGCAATAGGCTTGCCAAGAGTGAGTGTGTAATCCACTCATGCCTACCCCTTCGAGGATATAGACGTGATGTATGTCTGTCTGTCTTTATATAGTGACAGTATACAACTCCACTCCGGCTGCACTCCGGCCCGTACACGGCTCGGTTTAGTATAAATCACCCTTAGCTAATTAATTACTAAAACTTATTAATACTTTGAGAACTAACTGTAGCTGCGTACACACAAATACAGTATTTTACAATAAATATAATGACCTAATCAAATTAGATTTTAAACTAACATGGTCATAACAATGGTAAGTAAAAATTTTCTAAGAAAAAACTTTTACTTACCATTGTTTTGTCATGGATTTTCGCCAAGTAACGCCTGTTTCTATCCAATATTTAACATGGTCATGCCAACTAAAGTATTATAATATACTAAAATTATAGCTAATTTATGATATTATATCTCCCGAAAGCTTTGTATTCAGATGGAATTAAAATCTACAGTAAAATTTTCGTGTCACCAAATCCTCCGAAACGGCTTGACCGATTTTTATAAATTTTTTTTTGAATGCTTCACTCCAAATTTTTATTATATGGCAATACCTTATAGGATTTATATGGCAAAACAACGTCTGCCGGGTCAAATAGATTTAAAAATCAAAAATCTGGTCAGAATAAACGGTCAGGCCGGGTTATGAAGAGCAGGTTATTCTTCGGAGTATGTAACCGTGGCGTCTGGGAATGCAAATAAAAAATAGGGTGACCAAAAACTGGTCTTTCATCTCAAAGTCACCTAATTTCAGAGGGCTCAGGGCTCTCAAGTCATCAGATCAAGCCTATAGGTCCACTAGGGTGACTTAAATAACTGTAGGTAAATAAAATCGTTCATTTAAACCTAAAAATAAGTGTAATTTATACTACGCTTTAGATTATTCTTTAAAAGCAACATCAAAAATTATTCTAAGTTGTAAGTTTAAATATCTAAGCATTAAAAGTTACTTAATGACATATTATAGGCTATGCGCTAATAAATTAATATGTTTCAGAATATATATATATATATATATATATATATATATATATATATATATATATATAACTTTGATGTGAGATATAACTGTGTTTGCCATTCACGCCACAAATAATGATAAAACTTAAGTTTTTTTGTGTAAAGAAGTTGTAGTCGCGATCTAGAAGTTATTATTAGCGCCATCTAGTTACAACTTCATGCAAACATGAGAATGAAATGATATTTTTCGCAAAGTCCGTTTGGCACTTGATTATATCAGCCGCGCACGATGTGAGTGGGATAGGACCTTGTCACAATAACCGCTCCGTGACGTCATCAATCGCTGAAAGGTACGAATAACGAAACAGAATTGTAGGTTAATTACTATGACGTCACCAACATGGCCGCCAATCCCATTGTCATCTTGCGCGGCTTATACGTTTAGTTGACATGCTGACATTACTTCGTTAATAAAACTGGCGCCTACCAAAAAGCACTAGTCTTTTCACGTAGGAAGCGTTCGGCGACGATTGGCCAATGTTCGGAGAGCTACTACTACTAGCGCACCACGGGTAAGCTAGACTTGGAATATGACGTCAACAAAGCATTTGAAGCTCTTCTTATAAGACGTCACGCGCTTTCAAAAAATGCTCCCCGATCACGGCCTTGGTATAACACTATATGACTCAGCTACACTATGGTCGTCACAGTCACAGTACATAAATATTTAGTCATATGATAATTATTTTAGCGTAGCAATCATCTCCATGTTACAGATCGCTTCCTATGTGAAATAAAGTATATAGGAGCGCTCCTAAACTAAAAACACATTTAAACAATATACACGGCTTGCTCGTCAAACACGTTTCGTTAAACAGATACATAAACAGATTTTTTTGAATTAGGATGAACGTGTGTGCTAAGTTTAATCTTAAATCAAATAGTATGAAGAAATACGATTTTTCGTATTTTTATTTAATCAAACAGTTTGGAACTGTCTATTTGAACATTACAGGAACGTGTATGGCGGGCATAAAGCAATGTGCATATATAAGCCGCGCACAATGTGAGTGTCACAACCTGGTCACAATAACTCCGTGACGTCATCAATGGCCGAAAAGTACGCATAACAAAACATTGTAGGTTAATCCTACGTCACTATGACGTCACCAACATGGCCGCCAGTCCCATTGTCATCTTACGCGGCTTATATGTGTATTATACCTTACATTTGCAGTCAACGGACAAGTATTAATATTTCACGAAAATATAAATTACTATAAGAAATTACATTTTTATACTAAAACATACAGAACACACATCACGACACATAAACTAATGATAATATATAGTATTATTATAATGAACTGGTTCACTGTTTTACAAGTGGGCTACTGAGAAAATTACAACAAAAAAAAATATAAATAGAATGAGTAGAGTTATAGTTTATGACGTGATTTTACTTTACATAACTTTCGATACGTTTTAGTACAGTCGGCTCAAATTAAGTCAATATATATGATACTTTAATATTTAATTTCAGTTTATTTGAATCAATCAAGATAAAACCTTATAATATTGTAAATAAAAGTCCAAATAGCATTATTAACCATTAACTTTACATGTCAAGCATCTCAGATGACAGACAAAACGTCATAAATTGAACCAAATTGGGATATGTCTTAACACTCCGTTAGAAAAATCAAAGAAACTTCTAACTGCTGGAATTAAATCGTGATAATGTTTGCTATCCAACCGAAGTATATAAGGATCATGACCCAAGTCATGATGGTAAACATCGTGGAAGTTCAAAAATTTGCCATCTCAAGTAGGCAGGCTTATTTATTTGCCGACTGTACATAAATCCCACACTAGTTTCTCATTATATCCGCTAGAGGCGCCGTCGAGAAATGTACAAAACAAGTTGTCATCAATGTTAGTTAAAAACTCAATAGTAATCTCCAATGGTCAATACGATTAAACCGTATTTCAGATAGTATGTGTGTAAAAAGACGTTTGTCCTACGTTCGGAGAGCTGCTAACGCAACAAGGCGAGTCTAGGCTTGAAGTATGACGTCATCGAAGTATTTGAAACCTCTTTCCTTGAACAACGAGCTAGAGCCGGAACAAGAGCATTCTATCTTGATATTTTAGTGTAAATAAAAACTCGTTTTCAGCGTATACGTTACGTTCGAACACAAAAAAAACGCTCTTAAAATAGTGTTCGCTTTTATATCAAGCGAACGAGCATTCTTAGAATATCCCATATTATCTATCCGAGCAGAGTTAGATAAGCGAAGGAATTTTCTGTCTCTGTACGGAGGCGATAGAATGAGCATTAGCTCATTTGGTGTAAATCAATATTTACTTGACGTCACAAGCTTTCAAAAATGCTCCCCGAACACAGCCTTGGTATTTGACATTACTTGAATGCAACACCCCATCCTATCTGCAATACAGTTAATGACTAATCGGCGAACAAGTCTAGGTAATAGGATCTAGTGTTGAGTGGTGGTGGTGGTGTGAGGCGCGTGTGAGGAGTGACGTTTGTTTTGTCTGTGCCGATGTCTCTGTGGGTGAGAGCTGCCGTACACTTCGCGAACACTTGGGCTGGAAAGATAAGATTATACTTATTATGAAAGCTTTATTAAAAAAAATACTAAATTAGTAGAATGTGACCAATTAATAATTGTAGGAATGAACACAAATTAAACTGGGATTACTAGGGTAGTAGCAGATTTCAATTTAAAAAAGAATGAAAAACTGTACACCCAGTCAAAAGATAAGATGTAACAAACACACATTCGAATTGAGAACTTCCTTCTTTTTGAAGTCGGTTAAAAATGCTTGCCAGGTGGTCAAAAGTTACACGATATGCCTGGTGGGGTCTCACGGACCCGGATAATTAGCCCTCTATAAACATAATAATAGCTGGTGTATTATTGATATAATTGACCAGCTAGGAGTTTGTATTATACAGTATGTAATAAAAATAATCCAGAATCAATAACTTCAGCTATTTATTTTTGTATGTACATACTAATATTTTTGTATTTCAAAGCAATGAGTTTGGTTAAAATATTAAGAAAGAAATTATAAATAGATCACAAAAGCTGATGTCATCGGCGGGACTCGAACCCACGGCCTTTCCCTAACAAGGGGAGTGCGTGTTTAACAAAAGCGTAGCGCGTCTTTAATTTGTATTTTCTATTACAATTGTACTGAAATAACAGTTACACGACGCACTTTAATCACACTTGTCTTGTAACGCAGCGTAGCAGGTTTTATGAATAGTGGCGGGTCTGTAGGACCCGACCAGGCATACCGAGGGGTTAAAATACATAATGGTCTCACCAGAATCTGAAGAGACCCAAGGTAACCTCACCTGTTACCTGATAACCATCACTCCTAAAAGTACTCGTGTAACGGCAGTAAGTTTTTTTATACTTTACTTAATAGTATAAAAAACACGACAAAAATTGAAATATCATCGACCAACTAAAATTAGTAGCTTTCAATTAATTAAAAGTATTTTAAAATCTGTTCAACAAGTCAAACTTAAAAAAAATTACGAACCTCCCACTTTTGGAAGTCGTTTGAAAATGTGTACAACTTAGGGCTTAAATACTTGTGACAGTTTATTATACATAATATATAATACTAGCTGATCGCCGCAGCTCCGCCCGCGTTTAGTTTACTCGTTCCCGATTCCCGTGGGAACACATTACCGGGATAAAAATAGGCTTATGTTACTCAGGGTGAACGTAGCTTTCCAATGGTGAAAGAATTTTTGAAATAGACACAATATTTTTTTGAGTTTATTAATTACAAACATACACACAAAAATACAAATCTTTCCTCTTTGCAATAGTAGTATAGACTATATCGAAGGTTCGGTTAGGTTTAGTTATATAACAATGAACTTTTAAAATCCTTATACAGAAATACAACACACGAAAGAGCAAAACAATCATCAGAAGAAACACAGATTTAGAAAATATACCATAGCGACATCTAGTGGGCTGTCAGACAACTAAACAATTTAATCAAGTTACACCCAATTTAATTGTATTTTATGAATTGATTTTAATATTGTGTATTTATATTTATATTTTATGCAAGGACAATAATAGCTAAATGCAGTCTACTCTCAAACTAAGCAAATCTTTTTTTTTGTATTTCATAGATATGAGTTTGCTGAACTATTCTTAAAATATTAACAAAGAAATTATAAATAAATCCTTACTAATATTATAAACGCGAAAGTTTGTGAGTATGTAAGTATGTATAGATCGATGGATGTTTGTTACTCTTTCAAGTAAAAACTACTGAATGGATTTTAATGAAACTTTACAATAATATAGCTTATACATCAGAATAACACATAGGCTACAATTTATAAAGATATTGTGTGAATTGTTCAAAATATGACGCGGCGCGACGGGAACGGGAAAAAATCCAAATTACCACGCGGACGAAGTCGCGGGCGACCACTAGTTATGAATAAATCACAAAAACTGATGTCATCGGCAGGATTCGAACCCACGGCCTTTCCCTAATAGGGGGAATGCTCTGACCACTGAGCTACATGACCAATACCGACATCTAATTTTTGCTTCATATAATTTTAGTAAATAAACTTAGCAGAGCTTGTGATATGAGTACTAGATAAACTGATATAAATACTTGTATATTTAATTATTTTTTTGTAAATACATACATATTATACATAGTAAACATCCAGACTTCGGTTCAAACGTATATATATGATCACACAAAGTTTGTTCCGACCGGGGATGGAACCCGAGACTCCGGCGTCGGAAGCGGTTGCACTCCGACCACGCCACCGTAGCAATCAGTATATTCATAATTCCTAGATCGCGCTATTAAAGTTAACGTTAGATCCACCTAGCGGATTTCTGCCGAACTAACGGTACCAGTGTATCGTGAACACTTAATTTTAGACAAATCCTTACTAAATCAATATAATATGCCAATGACATCAGTGTGATTTGTTCAAACCAAAGCGAAGCAAGGTGCCGACACTAGTCAACTAAGTATATAAAATTCGACACAAACACCAGTGTTTAATAATATGTATAAAACAAAAATGCTACATAATTTAACAGCATTCATGCAACAATCTCATGCCTAAAATTATCGAAGAGAAATATACAAAAAAAAAAAAAATAGTATTTTTGTACAGCGATAAAGACAAAAATTAAAAAAAAAGAAAGATAATTTACGAGTTTAATAGTAGTAACGTCTCCTGCTCAATCTGAAAACGGTCGAAAAAAAATTTTTTGACTGCTTCGGTGGCGTGGTCGGTAGTGCATCGGCTTTCGACGCCGGAGTCTCGGGTTCGATTCCCGGTCGGGACAAACTTTGTGTGATGACATATGCGTTTGTACCGAAGTCTGGATGTTTCCTATGTATAATATGTATGTATTTACAAAAAAAAATGTATATAAGTATTTATATCAGTTTATCTAGTACTCATATCACAAGCTCTGCTTAGTTTGGGACTAGATGGCGTTGTGTGAATTGTCCTAATATATATATATATTTTTTTTTTTTTTTTAATTTGAAGTAACTATTTAGTATTTTTTTATTGGCCGAGTTTGACTAAACTTATTACACATCAGAGTAAGGCCACCGAAATGAAAGAAAAATGTTAAAAAAACTTCGGGGATTTAAAACATATTCTAATCGCTGTCATCTGTATTAGAATACATGCTAACAAAAAAACACTTGTAAGTACACCGTTTCACTTTTATTTAATCTACAGGATTTAACCTGACCGGTTTCGCTTTACAGCATTATAAATATTTTAACACACTGTCTAACATATCTTCAAATTATTGTTGAACTTACTGTTTAAAATACTTGTTTAATAAATATGTAAAGTGGACAACAACCTTTGATAATGCTACAAAGCGAAACCGGTCAGCTTAAATCCTGTAGATTAAATAAAAGTGAAACGGTGTACTAGTGTTTTTTGTTAGCATGTATTACTATAAGTTTCACCAAGTGCCGACACCATCGAAACCATCAACTATGTCTGTATTAGACATGGACGATTTCTTGGAAGTATCTGAATCAGACGTATTAAGACGTAATAAGACCATAAAAACAGATGTCATCGGCGGGACTCGAACCCACGGCCTTTCCCTAACAGGGGGAGTGCTCTGACCAACTGAGCTACGATCTTTCTTAATATTTTAAGAATAGTTTAAGCAAACTCAATGCTATGAAATACAAAAATATATGGATTCATCTAAAAATTCAGTGTTTAAATATCGTTGTAACACACTGGTACCGTTAGTTCGGTAGAACTCCGCTAGGTGGATCCAACGCTAACCTTAATAGCGCGATCTAGAAATTATGAATATGATATGAAGCAAAAATTCGATGTTGTCGGTAGTGGTCATCGTAGCTCAGTGGTTAGAGCACTCCCCCTGTTAGAGAAAGGCCGTGGGTTCGAGTCCCGCCGATGACATCAGTTTTTGTGGTCTATTTACAATTTCTTTTTTAATATTTTAAGAATAGTTTAAGCAAATTCATTGCTTTGAAATACAAAAATATAAGAACTATATATATTCTATCAATGTTGACAACTACGGTACTATAATGTTGACCTGTACCATGAAACACGCAACGACAGCTCTCGTCGACTAACTCACGTCATTACTGCGTACGAGTGATAAGGACAGAGATAATAATCACTCGCTATCGTATAAAAAAAAAAAGAAAAATCAATCAAATTTTTTTTTTTTTTTTTTTTTTTTTCATTACTGCGTACGAGTGAAAAGGTCAGAGATAATAATCGCTCGCTATCGTAATTCGTTGGCTTCACTTTAGTTACCATTATTTCATGGAAACACATTGCAGATATAAAAGTAACCTATAGTCCAAAATTCACCTTACCTGGATGAAGTGGCAAGTGGGCTGGCGGTAGCCCTGAGAGGTCTCCTGGGTCCTGGCCTCGAGCCCTGGGGCTGGGCCTGGGGAAGGGCTAGCCCGTGGGGAAGGCCTCCGGGGGAAGGGGAAGGCCGCTGTCTGCGCAACTCACTACTTGTACTGCAAAGTGTATACCATGCGACTAACTACGTGGGAAGGTAGATTGATATGTTTGTGAAACACTACGTTAGAAGCTATACAATATATTAAATTTTATTGTTATATGCATGATATGTATAACATAGTTGGTTTTATTATAGATTTATATTGCTGTTCAATGTTCAATCTACCCTCTAATTAAATAGCGAAAACTATACTTAGCAAAATAACAGACATTATGTAACTTTGCTAATGCAAAAATAATCAAATTGATGGTTGCAAATATAAAAGTGGATAGGCAACGTAAGTTAAAGTGTAAAGAGATAAATACACGATTGCAAACACGGTTTAAAACGTGGTATTAAAAGGAACACTTTGCTGGCTACACGGTTTACAACCAACAGTGTCAATAGAACAGCGTTGGTTCTAAACAGCCGTTTTAAACTCGTGTATATACCCTTTAGTCTAATTAAATATAAAAAGTTCAAAGCGACTACATATTAATACCTATAGAAGTGTAACTGAAGTTCAAAAATAGTGCTAGGCCATTCTGGGTTTTGACTTTTTGGCCCAAAGTGGATCAGGTTATCATAGAAATCTGATCCATTTCTATTATTCGTTGTTTTCACGGTATTGTTATATTAATTTTTTATTATTAACTAATTGTTAGAAAGTGGATTATGTCCAAAATGGCCGAATTAATGTAATATAATAAGCAGTTATATTATTATTTTGAAAACTAAATTTGAAACCCGTTGCCTTGCCATGAAATGTTGATGAAAGGCAACAAAATCTTACGTGCCAGCCGCTATGGCACAGCCAATTTAAGTCCTGAGCGTCTCAGACTCATCACAATGTACATTCAAAAGCAGAGTATTGTTACGTGAGTTACACTTTCATACATATTATAATTTTGTGATAGGCATAATATAAAAAAAAAAACTAAAGACTACAAAAAAACTATGTAAAAAAATTTTAACTCTACAAAAAAAATTAGCGAATAAGACTATAAGATTGATTCACACATATCAGTGAAAGCTCAGTTCCGATACACTATCTATTGGCACAATCCAGTATCAGTGCAATTCTATCATACATACATTTTCTATGATAATGTCAGTGTCAGCGATGAATTGATGACACTGACAGGTGTCGTATTTGACACTGACATGTGGGGATGGGTTCATAGAAAATGTATGAAAGAATATATTGCAATGATAAACGTTGATACTGTGAACTGTGTCGGAGGCTTCAATCATGTGTGACCTTAAGACTATAAAAACACTATTTAAAACAATTATCAAATCACCAAGCGAATAAAAACGATTGTCGACTATTATATATTACAGACACTACCTTTTACCGTTTTGCGAATGTAAGTTTAGAAGCAATTTTTACTTTAATTATAACCTTTATGTTATAATTAAAAGTGTTACCTTGTAACCTAAATGAATAAACGTATATTTCATTTCATATAATTTGATTGCCTTACCTAGGGGCGTGTCCATGTGCGGGCGGAGCGGGTAGAGCCAGGCGGGGCGGCTCGGGGCGGGCCGGCTCGGGGCGGGGCGCGCAGAGAGCTCGCGGGTGAGAGCCGCGACCTAATCCTGACTTGGTCTGGAACTCTCTGGAACATTATACGTATCCATAAGTAAACAAGTTAAAAATATGGCAAAAATTTGCCATATATTTTAGAGCTTTCGAAAGTTTTTTTTCATAAAATCTAAAAAAGTCACATGACGTGAAGTTCAACATCATTTTTAGAGGTCTTTGACCATGCCGAGTTGACTGCAGCTGGTCTTGAGTCTCTAACTTTTACCGTTCTCGATTTGACCTCGTTTTGCCCTTGACCTTGAGATCAGAGGTCAAAGGTCAAGTTCATTTTAGAGGTCTTTGACCATGCTGAGTGGATTGGCGTTTACACTGAGTCTCTAGCTCTTACCGTTCTCGAGTTGAAAATTGTTCACGGACGGACGGACATTACTGTTGTATAAGAGATTTTCGCTTCGAAAAATCTAAAATATATAAAATTGAAGTGTATGTGTCATTTCGAATTAACAACTTTTTTTGAAAAAATTAGTTGTTAGTGAGTGAAAAAATTAACACAGGTTAAAAGTAGCCCATATCTATATATTTAATACGACAATTTGTCTGTCTGTCTGTCCGTCCGTCGCGTTATTCAATTTACATACATTTGCATGAAATATTAATTTTTTTTTTTTGAAGCGATACAAAGTTCGTCGGAATAACTAGTTTTACTTTAATCGGTCCAACTGTTCCAGAAATTAAGGTTGCGCTATTTAGCGGCTCAAACTCGTTGATAGGTATTGCTCGGGAGCATGCTGTTTCACCTCACAGCGTGTAAGAAAGAAACAGCATCAGCGATGAGCAGTGCAGACGTATGCGCGCACACGTATAATAGCAGGCTCATGTCACACACGACACAGCACACGCACACATGTTCAAGTTCATTGAAGCGAGCCAGGCGTGCCGCCCGCGCGTGGCCTCTCTCGCGCGGGATGTACCTATACAATGTTGACCCAAAACGTAAATCACCGAACTCTTTCGATTATCTTTACAACAGAAAAATGTTACCAACCTAACTATACCTATTTATTGTTTAATTACCTGGTTTTATACTTACACTGCGTAGGTATACTACCTAAAGCGCCTAGCACAGAATTTGGTAGATAGTTAGGTACTAATTACCTATAGCTAAGAATTCTGTGCTACTAGGTAAGTACTAGTATAAATAAGCTTATGTGAAAGTTTATGAAGATGGATGTTTGACTATTTCAAAACTAGGTAGGTACCACCCTAGGTACCTATTCTGTGTTGATGATACATCCAGTATTTCGGTTGACTACCAACTACCACACCACCGAACACCGTCTGACCTGCACCTGATAACTTTCCGGGAAGATTGACAGCATCTTACCAGTTTCTCCCACTGCCTCTTTCCAACTACCGCTACCACTACACCCAGTTCGTGACGCACCTGCCGACCCACTATACCTTCGCACCGGCACTGCTACCTACCGCATGTCTGCTACCTTCACAAATTCTACAGCGTTGTTCTGGCCACATGAAGCACCTGCCGCACACGTCACCTACTGGGCACAGCGGTACAGGGCAGTCTTAATCCCCTTCTATATGTAGGTACCTACCGAGTATCATTTACCTTTATACCTACCATGCGATTGCGAACATACCTAACTACCTACTCACTCACTACCCCGAAAATTAGTGTAATAATACCTAGGTAGGTAATAAACTCTGGTTTGCCAGAGACGCCCGGCAATGGACGTCGTACGAGCGGCCGCATCCGCACGGACGTTAAAAATAAAAAAAAGGTAGGTAATAAATATAATATATTATAACGAATATATAAATAATATGTACCTACCTATGCTAACTTTTTCTCATATAATTTTACAATATGAAACACAATAACTATGATCTTGGCCTGGACTCGAACCAGTGACTGCCTTTCCAGGAAGAGCGTTCTACCCACTGACCAAGACACCACTAGTCACAGGTTTTCTGCTAGAGAAGTGTTCCTAGTTATATTAGGGTAAGTACCCCACGCGCACAGATGCCCATACTCCGCCGCGTAGTAGTTTACGTAAATAACTAATAATAACGCAGCGAGATTCAAAATACAAACGAGCTAAAGAAGCCGCAGCAGCAAACTGAACTCTATTAGAAATAATTTGAGCGTGTGGGTACGTGAGTAGTAAAATAACACAGTTGCACATGTGTGCGTGTGAGTGTTCCTCCGACCGCACCCCCCGCACCGCATGGGGGAGAATCGTGTGAATGCGAAGTAGCGATAATTCATCGTAAAACGGGTGTGTAGAAATTCACGAAAGGCCTTTTGATAAAAAGTGTATTCTGAAAAAAGTACTGCATGTATCGATTTAGAATAAAGTTTTCTGAACTCTTCGAGAGTTAAATTTTGTCGTCACGGTTTTAGTTTTTGAGATTTTATACTCCTTATAGCCCTTATTTACACAGAAAGTTGATTAAAAATAAGGCAGAAATTGCCAATGTTTATTGGCTTATATCTTTTTAATGGTTCATAATTGTACATTTTTAAAACCGTACCGACACAGTTAATGATTAGGCAAGACGATAAAACTTTAAAATTTGTTTGTAGGATGTCAAATAGATGAGGTATGGACTCCAGAAGTTTCTATGGACAAAGTAGCGGCTAGCTCCGCCTTAACGGAAACAAATAGACAGGCAAAAAAGTATTTTTATGAAAATTCTTTACTTTCATAAGCGCTTAGTGAAAAGCTGTTCATTTGAAATTACACACAGACATTACACATCTTAATTCAATTTGTGTGATTTTCTATCCATTGCGTTATGTGTCATCTAGAATTTAAGGGTATCTGTATATTTAATACGACAATTTGTTTGTTTATCCGTACGTCGCGTTTTTCAATTATAATTAATAATACATACATTTGCATGAAATATTAAAATATATTTTTTTTTTTGAGGCGATACAAAGTTCACTGGGATAACTAGTTTTGTTTATTAATATATTTTATAAGCAGTGAAGTATGCTAACTTTTTTCATATTTAATTTTACAATATGAATCACAAAAACTATAGTCTTGGGCTGGACTCGAACCAGCGACTGATCCCTTTCCAGGAGGAACGTTCTACCAACTGACCAACACACCACTAGCCCAAGACATCTAATTCTGTGATCAGGTTGTGTTAATATCGCGACTTACGGCGTCGCCAGAGCGCCATCTACCGGTAGTTGAGGAACTAACTACTATGGTAGGCTGTGCGTAATGTTGCAATTACGTTTAGACACAGTTTAGTTTAGAGGGCTCTGATGCCAATCAATTAATATATTTTATAAGCAGTGAAGTATCTTGCTACAAATTGGTCAGTTGGTAGAACGTTCCTGCTGGAAAGGGATCAGCCCATGACCATAGTTTTTGTGATACATATTGTAACTTCTATATTATATTGGGCTTCAGGCCGAAACGATCAACGGGTGTCCTCCTGGCATTCGTCACGCATGTATATGGTGAGGCTATGGAAAGGTACAGCGAGTCCTTGGCTATTAGCCTGGACATCGCCAAAGCTTTCGATAGGGTCTGGCATGCTTCGCTCCAAGCTTCCGGCATATGGTCTATCTCCTCAACTGTGCAGCTGGATTGCCAGCTTTTTAAACGAGCGCCGAGTGCGGGTCCTCTGCGATGGCCAGGCTTCTCGCTTCTTGCAAGTGAATGCCGGGGTACCGCAGGGGTCCGTACTATCACCAACTCTCTTTCTTCTGCATATCAATGATATGCTATCCCTCGGGAACATTCATTGCTATGCAGATGACAGCACACTGCACGGGAGGTACTCGGTTCGTCCGACGCGGGGCGATCTGAGATTGAGGAGGAGAGACGTCGACTTGTGGTTGATCTCGACCGTAACCATGGCAGTATCTCCCAATGGGGTGCCGAGAACTTGGTCGAGTTCAATGCCCACAAAACACAGGCGTGTGCATTTACAGCGAAAAAATCCCCTTTCCTTCCCCTACCCACTCTTCAGAATGCAATATTACCAATGAAGGACAATCTAGACATCCTTGGCATAGACGTTCGTCGAGAGCGCAATAACACAAACTACATTGAGAGATGATTTGGGTTAGCTTCGCGAAACTAGGAATACTGAACAAGGTAAAGCGATTCTTTACACCGCACCAGAGGTGTCTGCTGTACAAAACGCAGATTAGACCCTGCGTTGAATACTGCTCTCACCTCTGGGACGGCTCCGCGAAGTATTTGCTGGACGCACTCGACGCTATGCAGCGACGCGCTGTTCGCATTATAGACTGTCCGGAGGTAACGGGAAGCCTTGAGCCGCTAGCCCAGCGCCGAACAATTGCTTCCTTGGCCGCGTTCTACCGTATTTACCACGGTGAGTGTTCTGAAGAGCTCTTCAACCTGATCCCACCTTCCGATCCCGAACAATGCGTGCCGGGCAGAGATGCCACTCTCATACCGTGGAAACCGTCTTCGCGAGAACCGAACGTTTTAAACGTTCGTTTCCCTGCCGAACGATAGTGGCTGGAACACCCTGCCTGCGCACGTGTTTCCTCCAACATATAACCCTGGGTTCTTTTAAGCGAAGCGTGAAGAGGCACATCACTAGGTCGCCAAGTTGAGGGCCACTCTCCATAGTATTCCTGTGTACTGTGAGAGTCGCCCACAATCGCCAGACGTCGCCACAGCTTACCATCAGGCGGGTGGCGTCAATTTGTCGACCTAAATATTAATAAAAACCTTTTATTTTTTTATGGTTCGGATTTATACCTGTCAAATTCCTCTGCTTCATCCTCCTCGAGGTTGATGAACTCCTGATTCTCTTCAGCATCACCAGTGTAGTAGTTCTGTTCACGTTCGATCACGTGAGCACGCTCCCCAATATGATGCCCTGAAAGTTACATACAAAAGTTTTAATAGATTTAATTAAAAAAAAAGAAAAATATTATTAAAATTCATCGCAAATATCCTACTAACATTATAAACGCGAAAGTTTGTGAGTATGTATGGATGGATGGATGTTTGTTACTCTTTCACGTAAGAACTACTGAATGGAATGAAACTTTCAATAATATAGCTTATACATCAGAATAACACATAGGCTACAATTTATAAAGATATTTTTTTTTTTTTTGTATGAATAAATTTGAGTGCGTTTGACCGCAATCTTACCTAATGTTAAGTAACGATGCGGTCTAAGGTGAAGCACGCAAACTCAAATAATGCCTATTTACTCTTGCCTTGAAAATCCCAAGATTATATGTATCGGGGAACAATGACGCTGGAAGGGAATTCCATTCCTTTGCGGTTCGCATGATGAAAGAAGAAGCGAATCGAGAGGTACGAAGAGGTGGAATATCGACCACATACGGATGGAATCTCAGACCACGCCTTGATGTCCGATGATGGAATGGTGCCGGTGGAATTAATTCATGCAATTCCTGCGCACACTCTCCGAAATGTAACCTGTAGAAGACACACAGACTCGCAACCAGACGGCGATGGTCGAGGCTCTGAAGTCGGTTACTTGTGAGCGCCTCATCGCTTATAAGTTTTCTGGCGCGTCTGTCAATAGCTTCCAGGGCCTCAAGCTATTGTGTGATTTGATCTTTATGTTTATCTTTAAGGGCCCAGACCGCGCACGGATAAAGTCGATTTTGAGCGACAGCAGCGCTATTGTTGCCCGAATCATCCGACGGGCGGGTGAATGACTCAGAGAGCGCGATTTTGAAAATGTTTTGCGACAAACGTTCCACGTTGAGTTATTGTTATTGAAGTTGAATATTTACAGCATAACAAAAATGTTGAATTATTGGAAATAAACGACTGCCTATTTGTAAAATATTCCAAGAGTAGTTTTCGTTATAAAATGATCCTAATTACTAGATAAATAAATAAGAGTAGTTTGAGACACAATTTTTATGATTTTCTATTTATAATAAACAATCAAGAGCAGGTCCGGACTGACCTTTTTGTATTCTACTTACCTAAAATTCCAACTACGAGTACCTATGTATTTATTTGTAATTTTACTACCAAAGTTTATTCTTATTTCGTAAAATTTTCATTCAATAAAATAATTGCAAATTCAGTAGGAAGTACGGTCGAAATAACATCACGCCTTTCCTCGCTAGTGTTTATATCTACGCAAGGAAATGTGCCTATTGCGTAAACTCAAATACTTTTTGCTTACGATCACCTCGCAATCTAAAAAATCTTCTAGGGTTGTACAAAAAATTGTCAATAAATGAAACACAAGTATAAAAATGGTTCATATAATTAAAAGTAAACAAAATATGAGTCGCCACCTAAAAAGCGTGCTAGGGTTGTACAAAAATTAGTTATAAACAAACATGAAATTTATAAATTATTCATATACTTAATTAAACGAAAGTAAACAATAACAAAATATGAGTTTAAGAGTTTCTAATGTTTTTTTCATTTTAATGATTACTGATCAAATTCTGATTTCTACTAATTTGATGATAAAATCAATTGCTATTGCAAAACCTATCAGAATGAAAATGTTACCAGCTGCCCGATTCACGTAATAAAAACCGTAGCGTAGTGACTTAAAAATGTCACTTCGCACACTTTTTAACCGACTTAAAAAAAGAAGAAGATTCTCAATTCGCTGTATATTTTGAACCGATGAAAGCTGGTGATCCCGTGTGGTCACATTTTAATTTCATTAGGATCGGACCTTGGGTTTACACCAGGTAACTCTTCAAAATCGTATAGGAATTGTATAGAAATTGAGCTATTGGAAGATTTATGACAATCCAAGACTAGATAAGTAAGTGCGTTAAAAACAGAAAACCAAAAGGCGATTTCTAAGTTTCTAAGTTAAAACGACTTTTGAACTGGCGTGTTTACGTGAATCGACCGGCTGGGTAGTTAAGTTACCTCAGTCTCTTTCAAAATCATTAGACGTTCTTCTCTTTCAAAACACGTAAAGCTCTTTCTTTCCTCTCTTTCATAGCCTCTATGACATTGGGCGGGTCACGAATAGGCATGCTTCGTGACTGCCGAGGATCAACTAATTCTGGAAGGAGGCAATCGTAATAAAATCTAACTAATTTCATCTCCATTTTCTCCTTCCAAAATTTGTCGTCCTTTTCTATAATATAAACTTTCATAGGTACAGTAGCACCAAACCAGATGCCAAGCATGCAAACGTTTCTTTTAGTTATATGTAGCTGTCCCTGAATTTGGAAATACCAGTAATGATTTTTATTTATGACATAACCCTTGGAAGCCTTGTCCTTAACCCAAAAGGTATGTTTGGCCATTGCTTCATCAAGAGTCATGCCAGCTAAAGAATGTGGGCACTTAATTTCAATTAAACCGTTTGCATAAATGCCATCTGGTGTGATCCCGTGTGGTCACATTTTAATTTCATTAGGATCGGACCTTGGGTTTACACCAGGTAACTCTTCAAAATCGTATAGGAATTGTATAGAAATTGAGCTATTGGAAGATTTATGACAATCCAAGACTAGATAAGTAAGTGCGTTAAAAACAGAAAACCAAAAGGCGATTTCTAAGTTTCTAAGTTAAAACGACTTTTGAACTGGCGTGTTTACGTGAATCGACCGGCTGGGTAGTTAAGTTACCTCAGTCTCTTTCAAAATCATTAGACGTTCTTCTCTTTCAAAACACGTAAAGCTCTTTCTTTCCTCTCTTTCATAGCCTCTATGACATTGGGCGGGTCACGAATAGGCATGCTTCGTGACTGCCGAGGATCAACTAATTCTGGAAGGAGGCAATCGTAATAAAATCTAACTAATTTCATCTCCATTTTCTCCTTCCAAAATTTGTCGTCCTTTTCTATAATATAAACTTTCATAGGTACAGTAGCACCAAACCAGATGCCAAGCATGCAAACGTTTCTTTTAGTTATATGTAGCTGTCCCTGAATTTGGAAATACCAGTAATGATTTTTATTTATGACATAACCCTTGGAAGCCTTGTCCTTAACCCAAAAGGTATGTTTGGCCATTGCTTCATCAAGAGTCATGCCAGCTAAAGAATGTGGGCACTTAATTTCAATTAAACCGTTTGCATAAATGCCATCTGGTGTAGTACCAAGAAATTCATATTGATCGTCGACGAACAAACCGCAACCTTGTATACTAATATTCTCTTGAATTTCTAACTGTCTAATTGCAGTTTCTTCGTTTTCGATACCGTACCGTACAGCAGGCAAACTGGAGATATTACTACCATAAACGATTTTACAAACAAAAGCAGCACAACTTGTGCTCTCTCGTTTTTTACAAACTTCCCCGAACGATGATGAGGTTAGTAATTTTCTCCTTGTACTCATCCACTCAGCACTACTTCTTTGCAAATGGGTCGACCTTTCAAGCTCCTCTCTTTCAGCACAAGACAACTTTAAATCAACTAAAAAAGATGACTTGGCTTTCTCATATAATTCTGGACTCAGATCAGGTTTTTCGCAGTTTGGTCCATAGTGAGCGTCTTTCGATACAGCGCTGTGGCTTTTTTTCAATCTTAATTTAGGTTTAGCAATTAAACGGTTTCTACGATTACTATTTTCCACTTTCGCGATCAAAGGATTAGGACTAGATTTAAATATGACTTCATGAGTTTTACTATGAATCGATCCCGTATTAAAAGACACAACAGCAGCTGCGCATCGGCCCGCATAAGAACCACGGGAAGAATAATTTACACGCTTACCCCCAACTAATTTGGCAATTACTCCGTTAAAACTTTCAACTATATTACTTGTGCAATTATGAATTAAACTTCTAGAATGATATGACAGTCTTTTACTTAAAATTTCTACCGCGTCCATTAATCCGCATCCAACAATTGCTGGAAGTAACCCAACAGGTTCTATTCGACGAGTGTCAGGTCTACAAAAATACTCCTTGCAATGTTGGTGATTACCAAATACGTGTTGTGGACCATTTAGAATATCTTCACTAAGATTTTTTATTTTTTCTTCGAGTGACTGATTTTGATCCCCCCAATATTTAATCGCGCATTTTACACCCGTTCTTAAACGCAAATACCTTTCTTTTAGGAATTTCCGCAACTCGCAAGGATACTTAGTGTCTTTCGACAATTTCTCCAAGCTATTGCAGTAGTTTCGTAAAAGATGATTTTTGCATTCAATTTTCTCTACTATTAAATTATCGTACGGACGCGAATCTAATATTTTTTATAAGTACTGGAATCGCCGTCTGCTACAAATTTATTATAAATTACACCGTGATCAACAAAGGAACGTTTAAACCCTTCAACTATTATGGTCGATTCCATCCCGGTAGATGATCCTGAATAATTCTTGAAACAATGGTGTTCCGGGGGCTGACTGTTGTTCTTTGCGGCTCGTGCACAGACTACGCAGTATTTATTTTTAACTCCAAAAAACAATACTTTATTAGTTTTAATGCCAATTATCGCAGCTGCGCCGGATAAGGCGGAAAAATTCTTACCATAAGATCTCTTGCTCCAACAACCGTCAACAGCAACAGATATTAATGGTGTACCATTTTTATCAACACTACCTATAGACACTGCGTACTCCGCTTCTTCCTTGACAGCTTCTGCCATGGAATGTGCTGCTGTCTTTTCCCACCAATCGCAAACCGTATTATTAATTTCACTGTACAATGAAGGTGACATGATTGGTAGGGCTACTGCGGCACTTAATGTTTTTAACTGAGAGTAGCTCCCACCAGATGATATGATACCAGACACAATTTGATGATTCACTTCCATGCTATCTTCTTTCTTTTCAACCAAACACAGTAAATTTCATATTACACATATTACTACATTTTATGATGAGTTTTGAGTCCAGACCAACTTTTACTTCACCTATTATACTGACGTAACTTAACTTACAATCCATTGGACCGTGGTCCCCTATGGCCTGAAGAGCTTTAAAAAAAAAGAAATATCCACTACTCTACGCCCAACTTCCACTTCATCCACCTTTCCCTCTTGACGGTTGTCAATAACTAGTTCCTGTAAAGAAAGATAATGGCTTGATTTTTATTATAAAAAATAATTCAAAAGGTATGGGCCAAATTTCTTCAAACATAGCTAAGAACTCCCTTAGAATACATCTTTGAAACACAGAACACTAGATCAAAATCTTAAACGTTTTTATCAGTCTTCGTCAATTATGAAAGTGAATAAATAAACATAATAAAAAACTGGTTGCTTGTAAAGTCGGTTTAGGACGATAATTTTATCGGATAACGTCATAATATTATTCTCCATCGCTTGTACTGCGCTCTCGCTTGACCCTAGCGTGACATAATGTGACACTTTTTTGTGCGTGTTGCCGGTGTTCATCGATTTATAAGACGTTATCACGTCATAAATTTAATAAATCCGACTATATGCATAAAAACTCAAAAGGTAAAAAGAAAACAAGTCTACGGTCTTGAATTATGTTACATAAAAATAAATAAGAACACTATTGTAATAAATCGAATTCAACAGTTGAGACCCATTGAAATCCTCACAGGCTCGAAGATATTCCTGACTAGCTAAATATTTCTTTAGAAATAGGCCCCGACTGCTAAATACGCTATATTACAATGGTGTTGTTTTTTTTTTTATTACACATTTTCATTTTTTAATCTGTCGGTTTTAACATTTTTATTGTTTATTTATTTATATTCATAACTGACGAAGACAAATATAAAAGTGCAAAAGAATTCATACAATATTATGTTCGTGACGAACAGAAATTATAAATTTCCTTTACGCTATACGTATTGGTTTTTTATGGCGTCACTTATTCTATGTCACTCGGGCTTAGAAGACAATTCTAATGATACTAAAAACATTAAAATCGGTTCAATAATTTTGAACTTATCGTGCCACAAAGATATATTACTTAGTATACATACATACATACGTACACCAGTCGCGTAAAAGATAATATTTTACAAAAAAAATTCTTGATTTTGGTAAAATACGAGATTTGAACGTGAATTTTCTTTTGAGAAAGTAATTGAGAAGTATGTGTTTGTCTCACAATGAAAATAATAAATATTGCAAAAAAAAACTGTAGGTACTGAGATTTTGTCTTCGCCCATCACTAGCTAGTTTGTTTATTTATGTAACAAGTCTACAAGAATTACGTATTCATTTTCAGTACTGGAAATATTATTCATCAATATCCACTTTTTATTTATTTTGTAATTTTTGTACAACCCTACGCCAGGCACGGCGCGCGCGCGCCCGTGCAATTTCTGATAGGAAACATACCTACTTCCACTTCCACATATTTAGACATGATGAACATGAAAACTAATAATACTGTAACTAATAATAGTGTAAGCAAACTCATTGCTTTGAAATACATAAATATATGAAGACTAATACTATATTATGTAATAAAATTTATTATTATGAAAATTGTTCCTATAGAAATTGACTTTATTACTTATATAGATATTGAAATTACGTAATTATTACCTACTGGACATTGTAATTTTTCTTCTTAGACTGACATACCTAATTGTGTACCTATCTAATTACATGTCAAATCAATATTTACATGCTGTTGTAGGTATATGTCTGAATCAGGCGATCTAAATCATTGTACCTATTTGCTTTGTAATGTACCTACCCTGTTCAAAATGCAAATAGATTATATTATTATTACTACTAAGACATGATAAGCATACACACAAATAAAAGTAATAAAACTAGGATTTTTACTTGACACTAACACAAATCTAGTAAATTTTTTCTAGGTATTTAGGACAAGACGTAGTCAAGTAGGCAGGTAAATAAATAAGTAGGGAGGAACTTACATTTTATTCCGAGATCTTTTGGCTTTCACGTTTTTATAATGCGTACTAAATTTTCTTTTCGCTGGCATGGCACTCAGCAAATTATCCTGCGAAAAGAGACCCTCGATTACCAATTACGTTTATGATATCTATTGCCTTTATCATGTTGAAAAATCTATGTATGTCGTGCAGAGAACTATATACCCCGCCAGTTCATATCTCGAGAAAATAAGGTGGGCAGGGCTTTGATTGTTTCAAGCCTGAATTGATACCTACTTTACAAGGTTCATAAAATGACCTACGCAAAGTAAATAATTTTGTATTTCTTACGATTTATATCTAGTTCCATCATGGTTTTCTTTCAGACTTTCATTATATCGGTACTTTCTATTTACTGAAAGTAAATTAGTTATAAAAATATTGTACTTACAGTTTTTCACAAAAAACACAAATTCACAACACGTAATTTTGCTGTAGCATCCGACACGCGTGGAGTCACTTTGAAATTCTATGGCGCACTGGCGATTAGTTGCGACGATCGTTCTATCGGGACGCGTTTGAATTTGCATACATTTTTCTATGGAGAATTTACGTAAAACATATCTAGATTTTAGGGCTTTAAAAGGGGAAGTCTTTGTTTGTAAAGGTACAAAAAAAAGTACATGGTTATATTTATTGGCTTTTTCAGTGTTCAAAAAGTGTTTTGTTTTTATCAATTTGTGTTGATTTATTGGGTTAAATCTGAAAAATACGAAGGCAGGTTTTCGAATTTTTTCTCAATTTTGTGCGTTTGTTGACGTTTATTATATAACAACTACAGGGTTTTAAGAGTTAAAATTAGCACTAACATCATTTTTGGTCTTTCATTTTAATATATACAAATTATCGTTGTTATTAATCATATGTAAATAGGTTAAATATGAAAAATCGTAACACTCTTTTCGGTGATTTTCACGATCTGGGCCCTTAAGCGACGCGGCGCGACGAAAACGGTAAAAAATCAAAATTACCACGCGGACGAAGTCCTAGTCACTAGTATAACAAAAATCTCTTAACAATCTTTTATTTGTCTGTGGTAATTGTAACCATAGATCAACCAACACCAATAATAAAATTCTGACGTCCACGGGAAAAATCAAGATTCTTCATTCCTTTCTGCTTATCGCCCTATCAATAAACTTCGACTGGAGGCTAGGATTTTAGTAGAGTTATATGTTGTAACATACAAACATACATACAGTCACCCCCCTTTCACATTGGGGTATGCAGAGACTATGAAATTCCACTTCCTCCACTTTTATTACTATTTTCATGCTTGCTCTTCGGTTATGTACTCTTGATCTGGCAGTTTGTCAAAACATAGCCGATTTGATCCAAGTACGTTCGTTCACGTATTGAAACGTTAGAGAATATACGCAGTATAACTATACAACGCAGACGAAGCCGCGAGCGTCCACTATAATCTATGCATGCCATCTATTATGAGGGATCAACAAATTTACTGACAAAGCGTGGGTGCGTAATACATCTCTGCCAACCTCTTCGGGGATATACGCGTGATGTATAATAACATGTATTTATGCTGTAAATATGCCGCGCGCAATCGCCACGTAATTAGCACATGATTGTAGCATGCTTCATGATAATTGGTGTGCAAACCAAAAACATAGTTATTACATCATCAGGGAGTCCATTTACGTTGAGATGAATGACTTTGGTATGATAGACCGTATCATCATCATCTCAACCAATGAGTTTTGAAGACTTTGTGCGTACGCTTGACGTGGGGAGTAAGCTGGTGAAGTGTGACGAGAGCGTTACGAATGAGTATTGCGAATGAGAGTTAAGAGTGAGATATTTAGTTAGTGAAGATAGTAAGATACGTTTCGTATAATTATTATTATTACTGTAAGGGCAAGAGAGAGGTGCGGGCACATTATACAGATATTTTCTTGCCCTCTTTCTCTTAGTTTTACTTCAGTCGTGTGGTCTTAAGCACACTCTTAATTTTAATTCACTATTTATTTGCCCTCAATCGATGAATAATATCAAAGGTATTGCTCCCCGTAGTATCGCATCAACAAAACAGAACCGAATTAATGGTATCAGACCAGACATAAACCAATAATTTTGCAGAAAGTTACTGGTCATGTGGTCCATTGTGTCAACTTCGAATCAAAGAAAATCTTTTGTAAAAAGAAGAAAGAAGAAATAAATAACTTATTTCTGTCATCCGATTTTGATTAAAGAATTTTACACATATCCCCGAAGGGGTAGGCCGAGGTGCATTAGACACCCACAATTTGCCAGTATTTTTAGTCCCACGTAATAGGGGGCAAGTCTATTGCCGTCACCGGGCACACATATAATGGGTTATGTCCAAAATGGTTGAACGAATAAAAAAATATAGCAGCTAAATTGTAATTTTAAAATAATTTGAAACCCGTTGCCTTGTTATGAAATGTTGATTGAAAGCCAACAAAATCTTACGTGCCAGCCGCTATGGCACAGCCAATTAAAGTCGTGGGCGTCTCGGACTAAAGAATTTTAAACGTGATTTATGTAAGTGTGTCTTTGCGTGTAGTGTTCAAAAACTTACCAATAGACATCTTCTTAGTCCCAGTACGTGAGTCTTGCATTGTCTTGCGCGTCTCTTTCACGCCATTGGGGCCAATTTTTGTGCTGCTCGAGGAACTATATACCTGGCAAATAATATTAAAATGTTAAATTTTGATTCACCAATATGGTACCATTATCCACCAAGCCTTTATCCAATCTAGTTAAGATCAGCTTTCCAGTCTAACTGCAATGCGGTTGATTCATTAACATGGTACCATTATCAATCAAGCCTTTTCCCGATCTAGTTAACGTCAGCTTTATGATTCATTAACATGGTACCATTAGCAATCAAGCCTTTTCCCGATCTAGTTAAGGTCAACTTTCTGATTCATTAACATGGTACCATTGTCAATCGAACCTTTTCCCAATCTAGTTAAGGTCAGCTTTCGATTCATTAACATGGTACCATTATCAATCAAGCCTTTTCCCAATCTAGTTAAGGTCAGCTTTCGATTCATTAACATGGTACCATTATCAATCAAGCCTTTTCCCAATCTAGTTAAAGTCAGCTTTCTGGTTCATTAACATGGTACCATTATCCACCGAGCCTATCCCAATCTAGTTAAGGTCAGCTGTGCTGTTCAGTCAACTGCAAAGCGGTTTATTCACATTATCCACTGAGCCTTTTCCTAATCCAGTCTAACAGCAATGAGGTTCATTCATTAACATGGTACCTAGTTGACTGTCAAGTGATATCACCTTTAAAACAATAATGACCGATGATGGATGACACATACAAAACATATCTTTTCAGCAGCATTCCCACATGGGTAAATACACGGAACAGTATGAACACTAAGAATGGGCCACTCTCAATAGTTTTGTGTATTATGAGAGTCGCCCTCAATCGCCAGACGGTGCCAAGGTTTTCCATCAGGTGGGGGGCATCAATTTGGGAAATCAATTGCTAAAAAGTATGGATAACAATTTTTTTTCAGTACTTTTTAGCGATGGATACCGTCACAAAGTGGTTATTGTGACAAGGTTTCATCCCACTGGACCCACCCAGGTCATCCTGCGCGGCTTGTAATTCTAATATGTATGTTGACTTAAAGAAACCAGAACCAACCTGTGGTTTTCCTCCAGGAATGCTTGACATAACCATCGTATGACTGCTGTAACTACTACCTGTAGACATATTATGGCCTCCATCTAGATCTAAGAAGAAAATATTTTGAATTTTTAATATAAATAAGATAATTATATTTTTTTTTGGTTTTTTTTTTATTTTATTTTTTTCATTCCGCGGCCGCTCTACTGTCCGTTGCCGGGCGTCTCTGGTTACTAGCAGAGGGTATGTCCAGTGGCGCCCGGCGGTATTTTTGGGTTTAGAAATATTTCATGTCTCAGCTTTTGTTGCTGGTATGGAACCTATCACAGGCTTATGCCAAGAGGGTAGGTTTATTTGCGATTGTGCTGGGTGTTTGAGTCGTAGATGTGAGAAATCACCCAACTATAGAGCAGGTATCTATAATGAAATGATGGATCGCTCAAGGGAGGTGTGTGTTTATGAAGTTCTATTAGTTCTAGTGAGGTGTGTAATGATTTTGGGATGAGACCTGTGTATGAAATGACGATTATACATAAGATTATTATTTTTATTAAAATATTTTTTGTCTCAAATGTCAATTTACCCCAAAATAAGCTGATATGAGAATGTGCTATGGAATCTAGACGATTGATTAACATACTAATTTATTTCTAAATAATACACCCAAACTTCGAAACAAATGTTTTAAATATTTGATTTGATCCGGAATCGAGCCTGGGATCTCATACAGTCACATACTAATACCACTGTGCCGAGGTGGTAATAGGAAAGTCATATGCAACACAACCCATGTGGTTTAGTTTGACTGATATCATTTCATGCACACAACATGAAACTCGTAATCAAATGAGTCTCATGAATACAATTTTAGTACTTTTAGCTATTAAGTTCAAAAAAATTGTTGTACCTATTTGAGACAGATTTTATTTGGTCCAGCTTGAGTTCTAGAATCTTATTTTTTTAAAGAATGACATTATTTAGTATGAAAACTTAAGAAGAATGATATTTAAGACTGGCACGTTATAAAAACATTGTCAATTCTGAACATATTTTCACTGGAATAAAGTTAGATTCTTAGAACCCTATCAAAGTAACAGGCATGATTATATTTATGTAAAACTCTGATAAAGAAATATAAATAAGATGTGGTATTGTGGTCAATACAATAGCTGAAATGTGCTCAGTACCGTGACTTGACAATAGCCATTTATTACTGCCTAAATCTCTTGAAGATTTCAGTGATAATAAAAACAGAATAAGCTCTCAAAGTAAATCCAGATGTTTGTGGTACAAAACATTGAAATGTACAAGTCTATTCAACCATACTAACATACTCCTTACAGTGTAAATGTGTTGTGTATACACAATATAATAGAAAACCCAGCATAACATAGGTAGGTACTAAAAGGTGCTTCGCCAATGCACATTTTTACTTAATTTACTGAATTTACATTGGTATTAGACACATGGTCTCAATTTAGTCAAACATCAAGTGAAGAAGACAAAACGACAAGCGAAACAGTGTTGTTTACAACGATAGACAGATATACTTACTGCCAGCAAACAGTCTATTCAGTGTAGGCATCTGGGGCATGAAAGGCATCATCATAGCGTTTCCTTGTCGTGGACCCATGATCGCAAGTGGACCGTCACCTCCGAGCATGCCAAAAGGGTCTGAGAATAACGAATTCATCATATTGTTCATTTGACGCATGTGCCTCATGTGGGATCTGTAAAAAGTTCGTGATGTAATTTATGTGAAGAAAAGCCATTACTGATGTAATAGTATTTTGTAACTCACCCAAAAAAGGGATCTTCCTCCACGTCGCCCATCAGAGATCCGAAAAGAGACATTCTTGCAGAAAATCAATTTGCTCGTAGTGAGTAGAAATCAACTGCCTTGATTATGATTAATTACAATTTATAATTATTTTCTCTCGTAATTGGAAGAGATTACAGAGTTTACAAACTGTTTCGCTTCGCACGGAAAGAAAACTAGGATAAATACAAATAATCGCAAATCGCAACGCAACTCTTGCTTTTTTTGTACGACAGTTCTTTTGATTCGTTCGCGATTGAATGAATTAAAAGAACTGGATCTTAAAATCTGCGCGATCGAACGGGTCACTTCGATCATGATTTGTTCAATTGTTTGGTTCGCGGCTCATCACGAACCGGTAAGATTGAGAAGATCGGTAAAGTGAACCGCCATCGCCAGTCCAGTAGGCCTACCCCGGTTCTAAAGGTCCTAATTCACGATGTAGGTAACCATTTGGTTTACGCAACGATCATTATTTTGTCAAAATTGACAGGGCAATATCCCATTTTTGATGGTTGTCGATACATTTTAGATTTCCAAATAGATTGAAGCGCTGTTCAGTGACATACCATAGACTATAGTGTCCAACACTATAGAAATTTGAATCCAGTGTATAGAATTCCATTGTTCCATTCACACCCGCGGACAACTTTACTTGTACACATCGTTTGGATGTCCGCGCATAGACAAGAAAACTGTCCGACAGATGCACGACACACAGTGTGGGCGGCTTACAAAACCGCCGGCTTGCCGCACTAAGAAGCCGCCGGCATGGCCGTCGGGCTGTGCCGGCTGGTAGCGCGGGGTGCCGGCGTCATTTCATACATACATGACTGTCACAACCGGAATGATGCTTGATTGCTTGGCGGCTATGCGCGGCCTAAGCCAGCGGCTTGTATTGCCGGCGGCAGTGCCGCCGGCACTGTGTGTAGCAGCTTTTAGAGACGAGTGGCCTCGAGCAGCGCAGCGCCATTTCAGACCCACGGTCGCCATTTCGTTAGTCACAGGTAGGTCAACGCATCACTAGGGTTACTTACTCGGTGGTACCGTTTAACTTTAAAAGACCTACGGTACCACCAGGGGTATGGCCAGGGGTACCGTGGGTCTGAAGCGCGCAGCGCAACGAAGATCCCTGGTCCAAGGCCGTGGGTGGCTCTCTAATGAGCCGTGGCTGGCCTTGACCTGAAGGCTCGTGTAAAGATCAATTTCCCCTACTATGCTTTCCTTACTATCTCTGCCCTACACCATAGACATCTTATACAGTAAGTAAATTCCTGTAAGTTTACCATGCTATGCCCTTCTCTTTCAAACCACTTGATATCGTGCAATCTCTATTAGATCTGTGATATCGATCGTCCGATCACACTGTTCGCCGAAGTCAAGAGTGCGTAAAGTTTTAATATCCTAAAATGTGTACAGAGCTGGGTGGTAGCGCAGGCGCGGCGAGGCGGGGCTGGCGAAGACAATAGAGAAGAAAACGAATAAAACAGAACAATTTATTACACAGTAAAACTAACTTGAACAACCACGCACATTTTTCACAAATTAATATGCCTAACCAACAAAAACAATATCGCACAAATAATAAATTTACATTGACATCAATTTACCATCCTTTAGTTCTCATACGATACCCACCCGTATACGTCACAGGATTATGGGTACCATGAAAACTCCATTTTGCTGAAGTGGGAGATGCTGAATAAACTTGATCTTGTAGACCGTTGCGTAACTTGACATTCTTTACTGGAGCTTGCTGTAAACGAAATAAAAATTGAAGCTCACGTCAGATGATTTACAGTTACACAGTAAACAGTAATTCTCGAGTCATCATCCATCCCCATCGAATTAAATAATTTGCGAATTTCACATTCACATTTCATATCAGGAAGGTAATGCCATACTGAAAAATATTTACAATAACATTTCATAATATAATACCTATTTATAATTTCAAAGAAAAGTGAGTACCTTTGCATTATCGTTAGGATATTTCGTTTCAACTGGTACAAGTTGATCATTAGCTGCAGAATCTCCATTGAATTTCTCAATAGGTGCTTGAAGAGTTTGTTGAGGAAGGGCAATACGAGGATCCGAATGGGAGACATTATGATGATGGGTTGGTTTGATATTTTGTTGAGTATATGATTGAGAACCTTTATATTGATTATAAATATGTTGTTGCTGCGTCCTACTTGGTGTCTTACCAATAGGTTTATTCCCAATCAATGCTGTTTTACTAACAGTTGGTTTTAAATTGCTATATTTTAAAGGATTATCGGTATACAATCTTTCCACAGGTTGACCAATAGTATTATAATCCATGTCTTTTGGAAGCTTAAGATGTTGGAAATGATGAGACTGTAGGAAATGCCTTGAAGTATCCGCTGGTATAAGAGGGTCTTTATACATATCAGGTGCTCTTGGAGGATATCTGTAATTATTTTTTAAATCCTCGGATCCTTCGTAAACGGCTGGAACAGGTGGATTACTTAAGATGGCACCTGTGTTAGGACATACCAACTGCTGTGGATGTTTATGAAGTTTTTGTGGAATCTGATCATTTTGTTGAGTCTCAATTGGTTGTCCGGGTTCTTCATGTTTAGGCGGTTCATTCAGTTTTGCTCCAACAGCATTAGCCGCGTTTATTACTGGTTGCATTTGTGGAGACGCATTGCCACGATTGTCCATAAGCTTATTAACGCCTTTAGAATTATCCATCATTAATTTCTCTATTGTGTTCAGTGCAGAGTTTTGCTGGTTCGCGGGATTCATCTGAATAGCTATAGCCATTGGATCAAAACCGAGATCGCCGTTCATTAATCCAGGGAACGTTTCATTAAATTTAGCTATACCAGCGCCGTGTGTGCCATAAGCACTGTAGTCGCGTTTCGGAGTCGCGTTCATGTTTCCAGTTGGCCTTGATCCTGGAATCATTTGATTCATATTGCCGTGCATATGATTACTTTGTCCGTTTTCGGCCGCTCCAGGAAATGTGTTCTGTTGCGACATATATTGTGTGGTTTGCATTCCTGGATGTCTGTGATGCATGTTATCCGTGTGCATATGACCAGGATTACTTAGCATTTGACCCGTAACACGTTGTCCTTGATTACTCTCATCAACTCCGTGGCCCATTTCTGGAGGTGGTATCATATTCGAGGGAGGATTACCTATTTTTGGCATTTTGTGAAGTTTACTGGAACTGCTCATCATGTTTACTATATTTTGACCCATATTGCCTATGCCTCTGGACTGGATCATCCCATGATGCATGTTGTGCATACCTTGTCCCTGGCCCATACCGAGTTCAGTATATCCCATACCTTGTCCCATTACTTGGCCGTGTTCGTTTTGCCCCATAACTTGCCCGTGTCCCATATGACCAATTCCTTGTGCTTGTGCCATTTGAACATTTCCATATTCCGGAGTCATTTGAGCCATTCCTGGTTCATGCCCCATTGCACCCATCCCTTCTTGTCCTATAGGAGCCATTCCATGTTCCATATGACCAGCTCCATGACCGTATCCAGTTTGATTCATTCCTTGGTCCATTCCTTGAGAATTCGGATTACTCATTGCTACGTTACCAAAATGTGAATGTGGCTGATGAACATGGCCAACGCTCATGTTTGGATTACCAAAATATCCACTTGGAGTCGAATGTTGACCCATGTTTCCCTGATTTGCATTTGCATTATGCGAGTGCATTCCCATCGGAGCGCCCATAGGACTATTCATTATAGTATTTTCAGGAGTAATGGATTTTAAGTCTTGGTAAACTTCTTGGACTACTGGTTGCATTAGATTACGATTTAAGTAATTGTATGTCTCGTCATAAACTTTTGGTGTATCACAGAATCCCGAACAACGTCGGGTGCAGGGTTCACCGGCACAGGGTGAATTGTAACCAGGACAATGGCCATGACCATAGCCATGACAATGGCCCTGGAAACCTTGCATGTTATATCCACCGTTTGGACAAGCCATGGGGGAGCCTTGGTTATAATTTTCTTGGCTGGAATTGGAAAATAGTTTACCCATACAGCCGCTGTAACCAAAAAATGGAAATTACTTGTCAAGATAAAGTCAAAGTTCAAAGACGGGACGAGTGAATGCCACCTATCGACTGATGAACCCAATACTCTAAACAGCACCATATATTGACTTACGGTATTCGGATCTAAATAACTGGAGACACTTGGAGACACTAAAATACTACATGGCTCAGACTCGAAACGAGACCAAGGCTGCATAAAAGCGCTGTCTGGCGCTGGCACATAGCGCGTGTTATGCATGCAGCTTATTCTGTTCAATGAAACTCACCAATCAGCGTTTTGTAACTGGTTTACAACATTTCCCAACTCATTCAATATTTTCTGTCTATCAAGAGCCATTCTCTAATTTTGGTACAACACACCAAGTTGGTATACCGTTAAATTTTTCCACTACAGCTGTAAAAACCTTAAATTTTGAAATTAAATCTTATCACAAATTACAATTTTACAACATGGTGAATTTTGTAATGACAGTGTTTTGTTTCTTATTAAAAATACTTCATCTAAATTTCAAACAGTTCGAAAGTTATTGTATTGCAAAAAGGTTTCAATACAATCATGTCATAGTAAATAAAACTAGCGTCGCCCATGACTTCGTCCGTGTGGTAATTTGGATTTTTTCCCGTTCCCGTCGCCTGTAATTATTGTTCTCGTTGCGTCACCCGTAACAACATAGCTTCGCAAATAATTTTTTTAGAACGAATTTGATTTCCATAAAATATGTTGTAGTAAGTTAACCTTAACATTAACCATTTGACCAGCGCACGTAACGGAAGTTATAAAATGAAATAAACTTTCCCCGTTTTTTAAACATATCAATAACTATACTGCTGCTCCGCTCCCATTGATTGTAGCGTGATGTTATTTAGCCTATAGCCTTCCTCGATAAATGCACCTTTCAACACAAAAATAATTTTTCAAATCAGTAGGTACTTCCTGAGATTAGCGCGTTCAAACAAACAAACAAACTCTTCAGCTTTATAATATTATTAGTATAGATATACACAACGACATACTACAACGAAATATATACCCAACAACTACGAAACGTCCTGCTCATACTACTACTCCATTTGATTACGTGCGATTAGAAATGTTTGAATGGTATTTGATTCTACTGATTTGTATGTTATTGCTCCGACTGCAGTTATTCTATTTTGTGGTAGGTACATATTTGTATGTTCTGACTGTTGGAACTTTATTTTTAAAATAAATAAAGTCAAAATAGCGACAGGGTCTCCCTGCGCGGGCAGGTGTAGGTATCTAACTATGTATTACTTTAAGAGCTTGCCTTATATTACGTGAAACCAACTAAGTTACTGGCAAAGTGTATGTGCGTAATGCAACTCTGTCTACCCCTTCGGATATATAGATGTGTTTATATGTGTGATTTATTCGAACTTCAGACCACTCAAACGCTGTGTAACAGTAAAATCCGGATACCAGGGTCTTGTCAGTACAAAGTTGTTTAGTAATAAATAGTTTAGTAGTGTGTGTAGTTTAGTAATTCTAATACTTAGCCCATGTGTGTTCCCGTTTCGCTCTGGATAAAAATTAAAATGTGTATTAGTTCTAGAGCAAAATAAAGCAATAAACGAATATAATTATGGATTAGTTTGTCAAAGGACTTGGATATAATGATGGCATTATATCCAATTCCAAACCTTGACAATAATTTTATTAGGTACGTCCAAAAGTAAGAATCCTTCTATAAAACCAGCACATAAACATTCTTCATTTCAGCCAATTGACTCCCACTACATTCTGACTTGATCCAGTGGCTTTCCGCGACCTTTACGATGTCGTCAGTTAACCTTGTGGCGGGTCTACCCCCGCTGCGTCTACCAGTGCGCGGTAGCCACTCGAGGACTTTATGGCCCTTTCGGCCATCAGTCCGACGAACGATGTGCCAGAATGTGCCCTGCCCACTGCCACTTGAGCTTGGTGACACCTAGGATTATTAAGCAACTGTCATTTTCCTTAGAACATTGAAAATAAAGTTGAGTATCGTACTTTAAACAAACTAAGTAATTTGTTTCCAAATATGTAAATAAAATCTTATTGTGTAAAATGTTACATATCCATCCCATAACTTTAAAAACATTAGTGTCAACATGACATTTGGTCCATGGCCTGTCATACTTGTCATTTTCTCTTACCTCGTCGTCGTCACTCACGTTAACTCACGTAGTACTAGTAATGTCATTGTGTTTGTGTATTCTCTTTGGTCGTCAGTAGTCGTCACATACACTCACACTAATAAACGTGTGTCGTAGAAATCAAGTTAATTAAAATATTGGACTTTGGATTGAATTGTAGGTGATTATTGTACTTGTACGTTCACCTCCATGTACTGTAGTTAGTTAAGTTGTTCAGAAAGATAATATAATTTGTTTTATCCGTAGATAACATTATCAACTCAGTGTCCACTACATTTGCGTTTTGCGAGTGCCTTTCACTGTGAACTCAACCGTTCGGGTCAGCTGTCGTCTGTGTCAAGAGGTAATTATAAAACTTTCCAAAATGCCTAGAAAAGTTTATGTCGTTGGCGTCGGTATGACGAACTTTATTAAGCCGAGTACCGGTGGCGATTATCCAGATCTAGGCAAGGAAGCAGTAGTCGCCGCATTAGCCGATGCACGCATCAAATATGATGATATACAGCAAGTAGTGTGTGGATACGTGTTCGGAGACTCAACGTGCGGACAGAGAGTATTGTACCAAGTGGGTATGACTGGTATCCCTATTTACAATGTTAACAATAACTGTTCTACTGGCTCCAATGCCCTATTTTTGGCGAAGCAACTTATAGAAGGAGGCACTGCTGATGTCATCTTAGCTGTAGGGTTTGAAAAAATGCAGCCAGGAGCACTTGGCGGAGGTAACTTCACAGATAGAACCAATCCCCTGGATAAACACACATTAAAGATGGCAGACATCACCGAATTGGTTGGAGCCCCAATGACCGCACAGTATTTTGGAAATGCAGCTATTGAACATATGAAAAAATATGGCACAACTGAGTTACACTTAGCCAAGATAGCTGCAAAGAATCACCGTCATGGTTGTAAAAACCCCAGGGCACAAGGTAAACGTGAATATACAGTCGAGGAAGTATTAAACTCTAGAAAGATCTATGGTCCTCTTACAAAACTTGAGTGTTGCCCCACTAGTGATGGTGCAGGTGCTGCCGTACTTATGTCCGAGGAAGCAGTTATTAAATATGGCTTACAGTCCAAAGCTGTTGAGATTATTGGTATGGAAATGGCCACAGATACACCTGCTGTTTTCACCGAGAATAGTTTAATGAAAGTAGCTGGTTACGATATGACTGATTTGGCAGCTCGGCGCTTATACCAAAATACTGGTGTGTCTCCGAAGCAGGTTGACGTTGTAGAACTGCACGATTGCTTTGCAGCAAATGAAATGATAACTTATGAAGGCCTTCAGCTATGTGGGGTTGGTGAAGCAGGCAAGTTTATCGATGCAGGTGATAATACTTATGGCGGGAGAGTTGTTGTGAATCCAAGCGGGGGTTTAATAGCCAAGGGCCATCCACTCGGAGCGACTGGACTCGCTCAATGTGCTGAATTAGTCTGGCAACTTCGTGGCGAGGCTGGAGATAGACAGGTTGGTTCAATTATTAGGATAACTGCTTGGGATGAATGTTCTATATCGGGAAACAAGGAGCACACCTCTCGTCTAAATCACAACTTTGGCCATCATTGCGTTTGGTTACCTGGCCCTTGTTTGTGTTTGGTTTTCAAAATTATTAACCTTATAAATTAAATTACCCAGTATTTAAATATTTTACACTTTTACAACTAGTGTCCCTACAGCTATCCATATCTATATGTATAGCTTAGTATGAAATTGGTAGAAAATAGTGAGAGGCATCATGAAACTTTCTTTGGACAACAGTAATGTAAAAATATACTAATTCCTTTTTTCACAACTCATTTAGGCATTATTGTCACTGTCTTGTCAGTCTCGGTAATGAATTATGTGCATGTTAACTACTTATAATGTATGTGCCATCCATATGGGTTTGTTTGTTATAGATTGTAATGTGTATTACATGTATTGTACCACTGTGTATGTGTAGTAGTGTGGGGTGTGTGGGTGACCTTAGAACTCTAATAGGTAATCTATTCTACTTTATAAAAACAACTTAACTCATTGATTAGATAGTAAAATATGTTCAGCAACTATAAATTCGGTAATAAATTGAAAATCTAATAAAAGATTGTTAAAGTCATTGATTAGAATAAAATACAAGATGTATCTTGGATTTTTTTTAAAAATGCACTCACTCAATGTCAAAACTCGTTGTGTAAAAAAGCGCGGGAATTCAAATGATTTTTTTTTAATTACTAAATTAATAATGAGGCACCATAAGGCTAGCCTTTACAATACACGAAAAATACGTTATTCTATTTTTGAACTGGAGGATATTCCATTTTTAAACTATCATGGTCGTTTAAATTGGAATTATTGGGATATTTACCATGAACGTTGGAACTCAAACCAACATACGTGTTAAGTTAGACGAAGTTTCTTTTTTACATTTTATATTTTTAAAATTGATCGTATTTAGTCAAATTTGTAAAATATAATAAATAGCTATTGTGACATTACGTCATTGAATATTGCATAAACAGAATAGGTACACACAATTAAAGTTTAAAAAGTATGTTATGTAAGCATTTACACTTCTATCAACATGTCCGATTTCCGATTCTATTCGCGGTCGGAATAAATATTTACATAAATCATAGGGTTACTTCACCGGTTAGTGACCATTTAAGTGAAGTTTCTATTTTCTAACCTTGAAGACTCCAAATTAACGTGATATTGGTCGCAAACCGGGTAGTGCTCGCAGACGCATAACTACATACACAGATCGGAATTTAGGGGTTTTATGAAGTGATATTTAAGAACTAACTGACATCTTAGTAATTTTTTATGTATTGACGTACATTGCCAGGTGTATAGGATAACATCAACGATTTCGACTCTAACTCAGCACAATTGAAATAGGAGGCTATTATGAATGTTATTATAAAGTGGTCAATTGTTATCTTGCGCCCTCTCATATCTTGACTTGAGTTCATGACCGCATTGAAACATGTTCACCACTTGGATAAATAAATAATGCACATAAATTAATTTAATTGCGACAGGTCATTCACTCAGTAACCAAACGTGGTATTATAAAATACACAAAGATTCACAATTTTATCCTCGACGACGGGTTAGGTAGAGTCGTTTTTATGCTCACATTTCCCCAGTTTTTGTTTGTCCCAAATGGCTGACAAGCCTAGAGCGTCATTGCCTGACGATAGATTACCCGAAGGATAGGGGAATCACCTATTTTTTTGTTTGTGTAAGGCTCGTCTGCCCTTTGATGACCTTCAAGAATGCCTCGTGTAGAGGTGAAACATATGTCGACGTTTTAATGTCTTCTATTTTAGCGAAAATAATGCTATTATTTGAAACAGTTTGAACATCATACTCAACATTGCTTTGTCATGGACTTTCGCCAGGAAACGCCTGATTCTACCCAATATTTTATTCTCAAATCAAACAAATGACAGGTTAAGAAGGTATTAATTTTTTTTATCAATTAGATAATACGATATATTGATAATTATTAATTAAGTATTAACTTATAATCGTTAATTTCGTCAGTCCGTGATTGGTATCATCTAGAATACGTCACTTTGTAAGTTTATTACTTAAATTAAATACATACTATAATATCTAATAGGTACTACTAATACTGTTTCGGTGGCGTGGTCGGTAGTGCAGGAATCAAATATCCACAAATATTTGTTTCGGAGTTTGGGTGTTTTCTATGTATGTATTTAGAAATATATAAGTATGTTTATCAGTTGTCTTAATCCCATAGCACAAGCTTAAAACTTAGTTTGGGCTAGATGACGTTGTGTGAGAATGTCCAAAAATATTTATTTATTATAAAGAGGACTTCGTTGCGATATGTAATTTATATCAACTACCGCATTTTTTGGAACGCTATTTCGTAAGGGTTATGAGAACTTGGCAACGAACATTTTTTTTTTTCATGATTTTTTCGGCTTATTCGATAGCTTATCGTAAGTAGTAAAATCAGTTACGTTTGTAGTTGTGCCAAAAAAAAAAATGACCGGTCGAAAAAATGTCATCGCCCCGAAATGCAACATTTTTTTTTTCATGATTTTTTTTTTTTTTTTTTTTTTCGGCTTATTCGATAGCTTATCGTAAGTAGTAGATAGTAGTAAAATCAGTTACGTTTGTAGTTGTGCAAATAAAACTTTTGACTACACATATCTATAGTAAAAGGATAGTAGATGAATGTAGTAAACTTATTTTCGATTATAGAACTACCGAAAAAAAAATATTGTGTTTAAAAAATTGAATACAGTTGAATTGGTAACAAAGTGCAATAAATTGATATTTAGGGCTTGTACGGTTACTACAAACGCTGAAAACGACCTAAAAAGACCCCTAGAGGTTTGTAGTGGACATATTTTCGTTTGTAGTAGACCAGAAGTTGCCGAAAATAGGTCACTTTATATAAAACTTAAATTTCGGGAAAAGGGTTAAAATACATGATATTTAGGGCTTGTACGATTACTACAAACGCTTAAAACGACCTAGAAGGACCCCTAGAGGTTTGTAGTGGACATATTTTCGTTTGTAGTAGACCAGAAGTTGACGAAAATGGGTCACTTTATATAAAACTCAAGTTACGGACAAAGGGTTCAAAAACATGATATTTAAGGCTTGTACCATTACTACAAACGCTTAAAACGACCTAGAAGGACCCCTAGAGGTTTGTAGTGGACATATTTTCCTTTGTAGTAGACCAGAAGTTGATGAAAATAGGTCACTTTATATAAAACTTAAGTTACGGATAAAGGGTTAAAAAACATGATATTTAGGACTTAAACGATTACTACAAACGTTTAAAACGACCTAGAAGGACCCCTAGATGTTTGTAGTGGACATATTTTCGTTTGTAGTAGACCAGAAGTTGAAGAAAATAGGTTACTTTATGTAAAACTATAGTTTCAGATAAGGGGTTAAAAAACATGATATTTACTGGTTGTACGATTACTACAAACCCTTAAAATGACTTAGAAGCACCCCGAGAGGTTTGTAGTGGACATATTTTCGTTTATAGTAGATCAGAAGTTGACGAAAATAGGTCACTTTATGTAAAACTTAAGTTAGGGATAAAGGGTTAAAAAATCATGTTATTTAGGGCTTGTACAATTACTACAAACGCTTAAACGTAAAGTGATCTATTTTCGTCAATTTCTGGTCTACTACAAACGAAAATATGTCCACTTCAAACCTCTAGGGGTCCTTCTTGGTCATTTTAAACGTTAGTAGTAATTGTACAACCCATAAATATCATGTTTTTTTAACCTTTTATATGAAACTAAAGTTTTACGTAAAGTGACCTATTTTTCGTCAACTTCTGGTCTACTACAAATGAAAATATGTCCACTACAAACCTCTAGGGGTCATTCTAGGTCGTTTTAAGCGTTTGAAGTAACCAGACAAGCCATAAATATGGTGTTTTTTAACCCTTTATCTGAAACTAAAGTTTTACATAAAGTGACCTAATTTCGTCAACTTCTGGTCTACTACAAACGAAAATATGTCCACTACAAACCTCTAGGAGTCCTTCTTGGTCATTTTAAGCGTTTGAAGTTTTCGTACAACCCATAAATATCATGTTTCTTAACCTTTAGTTTTAAACTAAAGTTTTACGTAAAGTGACCTATTTTCGTCAACTTCTGGTCTACGACAAACGAAAATATGTCCACAACAAACCTCTAGGGGTCCTTCTAGGTCGTTTTTAGTGTTTGTAGTAATCGTTCAAGTCCTAAATATCAAGTTTTTAACCCTTTATCGAAAATTTAGGTTTTATATAAAGTGACCTATTTTCGTCAACTTCTGGTCTACTACAAACGAAAATATGTCCACTTCAAACCTCTAGGGGTCCTTCTTGGTCATTTTAAACGTTTGTAGTAATTGTACAACCCATAAATATCATGTTTTTTTAACCTTTTATATGAAACTAAAGTTTTACGTAAAGTGACCTATTTTCGTCAATTTCTGGTCTACTACAAACGAAAATATGTCCACTTCAAACCTCTAGGGGTCCTTCTTGGTCGTTTTAAGCGTTTGTAGTAACCGTACAGGCCCTAAATATATTTTTTTGCACTTTGGTAAGTATTCAATTTTTCAAACACAATTTTTTTTTTGGTAGTACTATAATCGAAAATAAGTTTACTACATTCATCTACTATCCTTTTACTATAGATATGTGTAGTCAAAAGTTTTTATTTGCATTTCGGGGGGATGACATTTTTTCGACCGGTCTTTTTTTTTTTTGGCACAACTACAAACGAAATTGATTTTACTACTATCTACTACTTACGATAAGCTATCGAATAAACCGAAAAAATCATGAAAAAAAATGTTCGGTGCCAAGTTCACATAGCCTTTC
The DNA here is from genome assembly GCA_963556515.1 of Nudaria mundana. Taxonomy (NCBI): domain Eukaryota; kingdom Metazoa; phylum Arthropoda; class Insecta; order Lepidoptera; family Erebidae; genus Nudaria; species Nudaria mundana. Next base: position 17,427,053 of record OY748305.1, on the reverse strand, counting down.
GTAAGGAACGTCTCTAAATAAGTTCGTAGTGTCGTAACGTAACTGCATAATATTAGATGGCATTATGAGTGTATCACACGAATAAAACAAAGTCGCTTTCGTTCCCTATGTGTGTTTAGATCTTTAAAACTATACGCAACGGATTTTGATGCGGTTTTTACCAATGGATAGAGTGATTCTCGGGGAAGGTTTTCGTGTATATAAATTGTCAAACGGACGAAGGCGCTAGTATCTTATAAAAGAATGTCGTTATCAAGAAGTTATCTAAAGTAGTTTATTGCAATTTCGATATCTCGATAATATTTTTAAGCTATTTACTTATGACTTTAACAGTTTTAGGTGATTGCAAAGTCCAAATTCCAAAGTCAATAAATTTTGTTAAAACAAAACCGATTTCAATAGTTTTCTCTTTGATGCCATTGTCAGAACTGTGTGCAATTGAAATGGGACCGTTTAGGAAGCACCTGCTTTCCAATATAAATAGAATCATCAAAATCGGTTCACCCAATTCAAAGTTATGAGGTAACAAACATAACTAGGTATGCAATGCATGCTGCTGTTGCAAAAAAAACTGAGCGAAGTGTTAAATTTTCGAATGACAACGATTAATTTGTTTTGATTTTGAATTTTTAGTGATTATTCCTCGATAGTATGTCCGATTTTAATTTTTTTTGTTCTAAACCACCCTCACGCCACACGTTATCACTGTGGTAAGTTTGAAGGAGATCGGTTCAGGCGTTTAGGAGGCGTATGCGGACGGTATACCTTTCGTTAACATAATATATGTAATCCTAAAATGTTTTGGCACAATGAATTTCGCATACTTTTTTTGGCATAATTATACTTGGTCATAATTGATTTTTAGCAGCATATGTACTGTGGCATAATTATATTTCGGTCTAATTTTAAATATGCATAGTTATAATTTGCACAATGTTTTTAGGCATAGTGTACGGTCGCCTAATACTAGTATATATTACTAAAATTGAACAGGTATAAATTAATGAATTGAATGAAAGATAAAAAAGTAACTTTAACCAGTATTTCTTATAATATATAGTGTCAAAGTAGGTTTAGGTGCGGCGGAGGTGGCTCTTGCGCCACCCCTAAGCCGCCTTTTAATTATTTTACATATATAGTTACTTATTCTGCGTAAGATGATTATGACTATATTCATTATAGTTTGGTTCTGGGGCTGGGTTCGACCCAGCAAATGTTCTTTTCCAGGAGAACGTTCTACCAACTGACCAAGACGAACGTTCCTACTGGAAAAGGACAGTCGCTTTATATGCTAACCTAACCTAACACCTCCGTCATCATCATGATCATATCAGCCCATCAGAAGCCCACTGATGGACATAGTTATCTCCCAATTAGACAGGTCGGAATAGGGTTTTGTATCGAGCCTAATACATACCTTAAAGGACATTATTACTTACATGTTGATTTGAAACTTTAATAACAATATATTTAAGTTTTTAGTTTAAATAATTAACTATTTTTGTCACTATTCAAACCATACAGCGCTTGTAATCATACATAATTTCCAGCGTTGTATGTATTTGTTTTGTTGGTACTAAAACTGAATAGTAACATACCCCAGACTGCATTAATTACAAGTATCTGCTGATCACACAATGATAATACAATAACTTCTACAAATACTCACACTGTTACACTTGTTCTTTATAGTCAATATATGCCCTTCACCACAATTATAAGATCTTCTCAAAATTAACATCTAATGAATTAAGTATATCTCCGTTCAGTTACCTACGAATTATACATAAAATGAAATAAGTATAATAATTGTCGGAATGGTACCATTTGGTAGTAAATTATCGTATCTGCCAAATCTATATATTTAATACGACAATTTGTCTGTCCGTCTGTCGCGTTTTTCAATTATAATTAATAATACATACATTTGCATGAAATATTAAAATATTCTTTTTGTTTTTATATATATTTGAGGCGATACATAGTTGGCTGGGATAACTAGTAATTGTAATAATATCTAATCTTTAAAAACTCAAAACAAACTAAACATTTAAAAACTTAATAAGTCCAATAAGAAATAATATGGTATAACCTTCTGAAGACTTCAATGTAATTGTATAAGCATAAGTATCTAATTTTATTCTGATAAAATTAGATACTTATGCTTATACAAATTACATTGAAGTCTTCAGAACCGTCTTTCGAAATGAACTAATTTTACCGCAATTTTTTTGAGCATTTTGATTAGGTAACCAACTTAAAAACGTACTGATATGCAATCGGTCTGATGATGAAGTCCGTCATTTGTTCTTGGCTTGCCTTTTGTGTATGTATAACTAGTTATGTCCGGGTAAAGGTCTCCTAAAATTTTATGCCAAATGTCATTTCAAATCACTTACGGTGAATCTCACATCTCTGACCTCAGTACCATATAATAATTATATTATCTGTGGTACCATACATACCTAGATATTAATCATGCCTGGCCTGGAAGCATATTACGCACACTTGATCCCATGCCTCGAAAAAAAGAAACCTCGATGTACGCTTCCTCATATATGTTTCTTAAAAACTTGTCTGTTAATCGGCAGGGGCACCACGTATTTGGATTGAACCTTTAATCTTGGTAATATTTTGTGCATGACTTCACTATGCACAAAATATTCAAATTTTTGTGTGTATTGAAAATTAAAACTTATTTTTTTCAATCTGTCAGGTTCCACGCGCCAAGATCGCTCTTCAACACAATCTTGGACTCGGTGGAGCAGTTGTCCTCGCTATGTATCGCAAAGGATTCACCAATGTCACTCCTAATGCCGTCGCGGCAGGCAACGCCGACGAATTCAAGGTCTCCAAATACATGAAGATCCTTGAAGAAGCCATGGAAACCGACTCTGAAAACCTTATCGAAAAAGTTAGAGGCATTTATGGTTTCAAAGTGAAGAATGGTCCTAACGGAGTCGAAGGGTACTGGGTTATTAACGCCAAGGAAGGTAAAGGAAAAGTTACGTTCAACGGTAAAGATAAGCCAGATGTTACGTTTACTATCAATGATGACGATGTAGTTGACCTAATCTCGGGTAAACTGAATCCCCAAAAGGCATTTTTCCAAGGGAAGATCAAAATCCAAGGTAACATGGGCCTCGCAATGAAACTGACTGACTTACAGAAGCAAGCTGCCGGGAGGATTGACTCAATTCGTTCTAAACTGTAAACACTGTTTATAAAACCGGTTTTAGGTTATTACTTGGTTACGGACTTTGTGGTTGGGGCTATTTATAGAATAACCGAATAAACACAGATATTTTAAACTATCTAAGAATCGTTGGATAGTACAATAGTCGCAGATCCCACATTTGCATATTTCAAGTTAAATATTGTATATATTATTAAACAAATCATTCCAAATGATATTTTATAAGCAATAAAATAACACTATAATTGTTATTAAATCAGATTTTTATATATTTCTTGGTTTTATTTGTCAATGAATCAATAAAATAAAAAGTTGCAAGGTGTCAGCTAAACATCTTCTTTTAAGTGTGGGTGTGTGGCTCCATCGTTCATCGATGATTTTGCCAATGTCAAGGTAATGTTTGATAGTTCCCGCACAGAAGAACTAATTACTCCGAGCTAGCTCCAGGTGTGGGACAGCAAAAGAAACGTCGTTGGGTACTGCAAGTGAGATTCTGGACCCAGGTTTTTGTGCAGCGCCAGAGGTAACCTAAAAAGCCGACGACTGATGAATGAAATAAATTGCTCAAAATGACTTACATTTTCACGAATACATAAGTTTATCCTTTTTTGCACTGAACGAATGGCGGTTAATAATGTTCTGGGATGAATATTACGTAAAATGGTCGTTAATGCATCCTTGAGCTTTTGAACACTGGTGCACGCCGTCTTATACAACTCGTTTTTTACGAAGCCCCATAAAAAAATCGAGTGGCGTTAGATCGGGGCTACGAGGTGGCCACTGCGTTGGACCGGCTGGGTACCGAATAGGCGGCTTAAATTGGAACGTGAAAGGTGGCTGTTATGTGGCGGAGCACCATCTTGTTGAAAATGAACTTTTCGTAATTCCGACAGGGGCCATTCGTCCAACTCGTTTTCAAGATGGTTTAAAATGACGTCATTATACATTGCAGAATTCAGTTTCCCTTCATAAAATTCCACCATTATGACTCGATTGGACATTATACCACAGCAACAGTTGAATGAAAAACGAACCTGATGACTTGCCGTAACTCTTAGTGGATTTTCTTTGGACCAAATAGTGGTGATTTTTCGGTTGTACATACCGTTATTGGAAAAATTTTAAAAGTTCCGTATTAAAGTCTTCCACACGTTTAGTGCTAGAAAGATGAAATTATGCACGGGTATGCGTATTTACCATTACTATTCCGACAGTATTACAAATTTTTTTTCTGGGGAACCTCCCCTACAAGTACAAGTGGGGATGTTTTTTTTTTCTCGCGTCAACCCAATCGTGTGGGGTATCAATAGATAGGCATTTAAAAAACATTGGGAGGTTGCTAAAACAATATTTTGATATAATTGTCCGTTTGCGAGATATTAAACTTTAAAGCGCATTTTTTTGTTAATACAGAGCGCCCCTCTAAAATCTAAACGGCTTGGTCGAAGAATCTGAAAAAAATCATGATGGTAGTCCATATAATGAACTTTGAAGAAAAACTATAATGGACCAGATAACTTTGTTAGTTTAGGAGTTACAGCCTATAATGGGTAACTACGGAACCCAAAATTATGCGTGGCCAGACATTATTCTATATTTATAGACTTAGGAACTCACTCAGGCCGTTTGTACGAATATTTTAAGACCAAAATTAGCCAAATCGGTTCAGCTCTCGTTTTTGAGTATTAGCGAGACAAACGAACAGATAGAAGATAGATATATCATAAAACCGGCCAAGTGCGAGTCAGACTTACGTACAAATGGTTCTGTACGAACACGACAAAAACACATTTGTTGTATGGGAGCCCCCTTAAATATTACCTAATTACATATATTCTGTTTTTTGAGTATTTGTTGTTATGGCAGAAACAGAAATACATAAGCTGTGAAAATTTCAACTCTCTAACTATGATGGTTTATGAGATACAGCCTGATGACAGACGGACGGACAACGGAGTCTTAGTAATGGGGTTCCGTTTTACCCTTTGGGTACGGAACCCTAAAAAGTAAAAACCTTACATAATGGCACACTATTATACGAACGACTGATAATAATATATTTACTATATGTAGTCCCTGTTGCCAGCAGGACGCACACACAGACCTAGGTATGTTATAATAGTTAGCCTAACTGGCGAAATGTGGAGGTCTCCTTTAGTACTAAGCACTTGTCCTGGCGAACTTTGTGTCACCTTTCAACGTTTAAACCTTCCCTGAACTTCAGAACATTTTTCAAGACCAAAATTAGTTAAACGGCAATTCAGCAAATTTTATTTATAAGAAGAAGATTAGAAATGTACGAGTATGTACTTATATTATTTGCTTTTAATTTAAACTAAGTATTTGGCCGATGAATTAACTACCACAGCTGTAAATGTAAATAATTGTATGTAGGTATACCCCTGCCACACCGCAGAAATATCAAGACCCGGTGAGGGTAGTTGAAAAATCTCTCCGTATCGACCAACACCGCCTGCTCCAGTCATCCTCTGTGGCCTCATGTAGCGAACTAGGTCGAATTGTCAGGCGATACATTATGGTTGTAAATTAGTTTACGCTTTTAAGTCCCGACATCATAAAAATCCAACAAGATGGAACTCAGTGTTTTACATTATTACTCAGCGTTTATTTACAGGCAGTCATACATAACTTGGCGGCAGACCTGCGCATCCTTACCATGGAAATGTGAGACGCCATGACACAACACAGGTGTGCTCAATTTAAAACCATTCGAAGAGGTGACACGAGTGATGAATAGCACCTGATATCTCACCGCCAGCTTTGCAAAATGTTAAAAAAAGAAGGCGAGTGTTCACCGAAACTGACACCTTTTTGGAAGAATTAGAGTGCGGGATAAATTATGTTCCCAGTTGGGATTATACGTAGCCTCATGTTACGCACTTTACTGGATCAACTATTCAAAGTGTATGCATTTTTAAACCAGAGCTAGTGCAGGGTCACATATACTTCTGAACCTAATAGGGTCTAGCAAGTCCTTCAAGTATATACCTACATAGAATCACTGACACGATTCAGAAGATTTGCCCTGATAACTTAAATTAAAGAACAATAATTTATGCAATCCACTGCAAGACTTACCAAAATTCAAGAAAAAAATGGCAAGACACCTACCACTGACTATGACTTCAGCTACAAATACACTCACTGTCAAAGAATAATTGTGAACGAATGTCCAAATGAATTGTTTTTATTGATAGGCGACTTTAACCACCCTGACTACTGGGCAACATATGGGGACGCCGCCGCTGCCGGTTCTGTGGCTCAATTTATGGGCCCCCTTCAGTTGGGATCCCTGGGTAAAAAGTTAAGTTTACTTAATGAATTTATGGCACTATGTAACTTAAATCAATATAATTATATCACAAACGACAATAATAGGATTCTTGATTTGGTGTTGTCAAATTTGGATACTGTCTCTGTCAGCGAGGTCACGTGTCTGAGTCGTTTGGACAAACCTCATCCGGCTATTTTGGTCAGTATAAGCCCACTGAGTATCGTCTTAAATCTAAAGCACCGTAATTGTAGTCGCCTTAATTTCTTTAAGTGCGATCTTATCCAAATTAAAAGTGAGCTTAACTCTGTTGATTGGTGTGGTATTTTGGACTCACGCGACGTAGATCACTGTACTGACACCTTTTGTGCTACTTTGTTCGAAATAATTAGAAAACATACACCTATGACGTCACCCAAATTTAATTCATTTCCCGTCTGGTATAGTGGAGCGCTTGTTGGGTGCACTAGGGAGAAGAACAAGTATCATAAACTCTTTAAAAAGTTTGGTAACCCTCGCGACTATGATACCTTTTCTATGCTGCGCAGTCGATGCAAGGTCATGGCTAAGGATTGCTATGGTAAATACATACAGTCCACAGAGGAGGCCATCCGAAATGACATTAAATCGTTCTGGAGATTTATTGGAAATAAGAGAGGACAAACATCAATCCCTAATACCATGACATTCGGCGACAGTTCTTCAAGCGGACCTGGCGTGACTGAACTCTTCTCGCGTTATTTTGCCTCGGTTTTTGTTGGGGACTCTGCCGTCAACTCGCACAGTAATCGGGATCTCATGTCAGAGATTGACGAACGGGTTGCATTTTCGCTCACCACAGTCTCTTTTAATGCTCACGACGTCTTACTGAAAATTAAACTACTGGATGGCAGCAAGGGTCCGGGGCCTGATCAGGTACCTCCCTTTTTCATAAAGTCTTGCGCAGCTGAACTGTCGACCCCACTAAACATCCTATTCAATAAATCGCTCGAATCTGGAATATTCCCTAAACGTTGGAAGTCCGCCCACATTATACCGATTTACAAAAGTGGTGACAGATCCTGTTGCGAGAATTATAGGCCTATTAGCATATTGTCTTGTTTTGCGAAGCTTTTCGAATCTTTGGTGTACGTTCATCTTTATGGCCATATAAGGCCGGTACTTGCTGACCAACAGCATGGTTTCATAAAGAATCGGTCCACAGTTACCAATCTTTTAGAATACAAACAATTTTTGTGTAGTTCCTTTGCTGTTGGTGGCCAGGTAGACTCTATATACACCGATTTTTCAAAGGCATTTGATAAAGTATGCCACCGTATACTCTGTCATAAGCTCCTCTCTTATGGTATTCTTGGATGCCTGTTCCGCTGGATCTGCTCATATCTTGAGAGCAGGAGTCAGTTAGTGGCATTGGGGGGCTATACTTCAACGCCAGTAACCATCTCTTCGGGCGTTCCCCAAGGATCGCATCTAGGGCCCCTTTTCTTTATTTTATTTATCAACGACTTAATCGAGAAAGTGTCCTCCAACTGCCTTTTATACGCTGATGACCTAAAAATTTTTAAACTAATTTCTGACGAGTCAGACTGTCTAGTCTTGCAAAGGGATCTGGATACTGTCGTCGAATGGTGTAAGGATAACCAAATGCACTTAAACATTGACAAATGCTTCATAATATCCTTCACCAATAAACGTAATAAGGTGGTCCATGACTATTACATTGATGGCAGGGTCCTTAACCGATCCGGCATCGCTAAGGATTTAGGTATTCTTTTTGACGACAAGCTATCTTTCAAAACACACTATGAGCATATTTTGTCCAAAGCTACTCGGATGCTTGGTTTTGTAATAAGGTCAACCAAAGGATTTAGAGATCCTTATAGTTTTTTGTACCTCTACTTTGCTTTGGTCAGAAGTGTACTTGAGTATGGTGCACCAATATGGTCTCCGAATTATAGGGTGCACATCGATGCAATTGAGAGGGTGCAGAAGAAGTGCCTGAGATTTTTAACTTGCCGGCAACGGCCCGGACGCTCAGACCTTCATTACGAGGACAGATTGGTCAAATATAATGTTCAGGCATTAGAGACGCGTCGTATTTACTTCGACTTGGTGTACTTGCACAAGATACTCCACAGTGTGGTGGACACATCCAATCTATTGTCTCAGATATCTTTTAATATTACATATAGTGCCCGTAGATCGAATCAAATTGGAGTTTTTAGTTAACATGTATATAAGAACAACACATCGTATTTTAACCCGTTAACTAGGATGTGCAGACAGTATAACGAGCTGATGGTAGCCAACAATGAGTTGGACATATTTGTTAAGTTGCCGTCATTTATCAGAGCTTTAAAGGATATCCTTCTCCTGACATTCAGTTTTGAACGCAAATTTTTATAAGCAGCTTACAGACACATAAAGCAGTTTTAGTTAATTTAAGTCTTTTTTTGTATAGGTACTTAACATTTGTTTGAGTGTTTACTTAATTTTAGTTAAATTGTTACTTGTTTTTAGCCAATTAATGGTTTAGCTGAGCGCACATAGTTTACGTTGCAAGCCAGTTCAGTATTATAAAAAATATTTCATATATACTTTTGCCATGCTTGTAATGTGTAATGTGAGCCATAAAAAAAAAAAAAAAAAAAAAAAAAAAAAAAAATACCTTTGCTCCATCGACTTCTACGGCTACAACGTCAGGCAATAGGTAGGTAGGTATATCAGAAAAGCATAATGGGGAAAATAAATGCAAATATTGCGGCAATAACACCTCAAGTGGATAATGTGATAAATACAGGAAGGGAGATGGAATTGTTTTTAGACGAAGAATGTGTTCATTCACGGGATATTTCCATTAATATTGTAGAAATCTCATTGCAGCGACTATTTCAAATTAGTGAAAATATATATAGAAAATTGTCACATAGGTTGAGTGTGAGAAAATATTCTCCAAAGCTGGGAATATGTACCTCCCTCACCTACTAGTAAAACGAGCTCACCTTAGTCGGCGGAATCGTACGGCCGAGCTTGTCCTTTTACGAGTACCTATACCTACAGTAACTACCTACTTATTAACATAAATAAAACAATTGGATATTAAAACAATGGAAAATATGTGATGTTGAATTTTAGATAACAAAGAGAACAGCCAATACAGCCAACAGCTATGGGTGTGTGAACTTAGCAGATCATTGTCCAGCAGATAAAAAAAAGTGAGTTCTTTTCGCATGCAGCTGAGTTCTATAGTTCCTGATAGTTTTTAGAAATAGTTCTGGCGTATTTACCCCAAAAAATATCAATTAAAGAAATGATCTGCTAACTTCCCGTAGCAGATCATGGTCCAGCAAATAAAAAAAAAGTGAGTTCCTTTCGCATGGAGCTGAGTTCTATAGTTCCTGATAGTTTTTAGAAATAGTTCTGGCGTTTTTATCCAAAAAAAATGTATATTAACGAAATGATCTGCTAACTTCCCGTAGCAGATCGTTGTACAGCAGATCAAAAAAAAATTAGTTTATTTTGTTTGTTTATTGGAGCTGAGTTCTGCAGTTCTAGATACTTTTCAAAAATAGTTCTGAACCGTCGTGAGGATGCCAGCGGATCATGTCAGAACTTTGTAAATTTAATAAACACAATTTTTATCGTGAAAATGGAATAAATAATTCGTTATTGTGAAAGGCTAGAACTCTGCAATTTTTAACACATTCGTATGGGACTACAAACTAGAGCTCGTTTCGAGTCCGGAACTCACGTCCAAGTACCAGCAGATCATGTGAGAACCTTCGAAAACTCGAAAAATATCGAAAATTCATGAAGGCTAGAACTCTTTCGCTTTTCACATAGTCGTATGAGAACTACAATCTAGAGCACGATTGCAGTCTGGAACTCGCGTCCCAGTACCAGCAGATCATGTGAGAACGTTTAAAAACTCGAAAAATATCATTTGTATAATATCATTTATATACCTATGTATAATATGTACCTCGGAGGGGCTCGTGGTCTAGTGGTAACTGACAATGTTAACACATTGCAAAGGTTAAGCAACATCGACTCAGGCCGGTCTTAGAATGGGTGACCATTTCTTAAGACACTGAGACCCCTCCGTGCCTCGGAGAGCACGTTAAGCCGTCGGTCCCGGTTGTCATACAAACATCTATGGCAGTCGTTAGCGGTAGTTAGAGCCCTAAATCAAAAATCCGACCGGTCTAACTACAGAACTTCGATATCGCCCATGGGTTGTGAAGGTCAGGTGGCAGTCGTTTCACGGAAAATATATAAGTTCAGCCGAATCGTAGTTAGACTGGAAAGCCGACCCCAACTGAGTTGGGAAAAGGCTCCGTGAATGATGTATAATATGTACCGATGTATTTACAAAAAAAAAGGTTTTTTTTTACTATTTGGTTCGCCAAATTGACGCCGCCCGCCTGGTGGTAAGTCATGACGACGTCTAGCGATTGTGGGCCACTCTCACAGCACACAATACTATAGAGAGTGGCCCTCAACTTGACGACCTACTGATGTGCCTCTTCACGCTCCGCTTAAAGAACCCAGGATTATATGTGGGAGGAAACACGTGCACAGGAAGGGCGTTGTAGGCCACTATCGTTCGGCAAAGAAACGAACGTTTAAAACGTTTGGTTCTCGCGAACATGCTATCCACTGTTTGGGAGTGGCATCTCTGCCTGGCACTCGTTGTTCGTGATCGGAAGGAAGAGGGTGGGATCAGATTGAAGAGGTCTTCAGAACACTCGCCGTGGTAAATACGGTAGAATGCGGCCAAGGATGCTATTGTTCGGCGCTGAGCTAGCGACTCAAGGCTTCTCGTTACCTCCGGACAATCTATAATACGGATAGCCCGTCGCTGCATAGCGTCGAGAGCGTCCAGCAGATACTGCGCGGAGCCGTCCCAGAGGTGAGAGCAGTATTCGACGCAGGGTCTAATCTGCGTCTTGTACAGCAGACACCTCTGGTCCGGTGTAAAGAATCGCTTTACCTTATTCAGTATTTCTAGTTTCCGCGAAGCTAGCCCTATACATCTTTCGATGTAGTTTTTATTATGGAGCTCTCGACGAACGTCAAGGATGTCAAGGTTGTCCTTCATTGGTAAGAATGCATTCTGAAGAGAGGGTAGGGGAAGGAAAGGAGATTTCTTCGCAGTAAATGCACACGCCTGTGTTTTGCGGGCATTGAAATCGACCAGGTATTCGGTACCCCATTGAGAGATACTGTCGAGGTTACGGTTGAGATCAGCCACGAGTCGTCGTTTCTCCTTCTCAATCTCAGATCGCCCCGAGTAACTCCCGTGCAGTGTGCTGTCATCTGCATAGCAATAAATGTTCTCGAGGGATAGCATATCATTGATGTCACCCATTGATCGTTTTGGCCTGAACCCATATTGTTGATCATCGATTAGCAAGTGATCCTCTAGGTATCGCATGAGCTGCTTATTTATAAGCACCTTGCAAATGACTGAGGTGACAGCTATAGGTCTATAGTTGCCTGCATCGGATCGATCCCCTTTCTTGGGGATCGGTTGTACGTTCGCCTCCTTCCAGACCTCCGGCACGAGCCCTGTAGAGTATGACAGGCGGTACAGACGCGTTAATACTGGAGACAACTCAGCTGCACATTTTCGTAGCAACACCGTCGGAATGCCGTCAGGGCCACTGGCTTTCCGCGTGTCGAGTGACCGCAGCACTGCCCGTACATCACATTGCCTGATAACAGTATCAGGCATAGTGTGGCCACAGTTGGCGATGGCGGGGGGCTGCAGGCCACGGTCGTCGACCCGGGAATTAGCCGCAAAGAGGCCACCTCTTGGGCTTTGTGAGCCAGTGTTCCATCTGGGTAACGCAGCGGTGGCAGCGAGGGCTTACAAAATTTAGATTGCACGGCTTTGGCCAGTTGCCAGAGTCCACGGCTGCCCGTGGGATGAGAAGTGAGCTCCTGACCTAGCAGCGCGACGCGCTTGGCATCCGCTCTCTTAAAGGCCCTCTTACTGGTTTATGTGGCCCGGTTGTATGCTGCTTTGAAGTGGCCCATGTTTGGATCGCGTACAGCCCAGGCCCTGATCCAGGCGCGATATGCCGACTGTTTTTGTCGAACAGCTTTGGCGCAATCTCGCCCGAACCAGGGACGGGCTCTGCGGATACTGGCGACATCAGTGAAAGGGATGTAATATTTCATCCCTAAACTGATCTTGCCAGCAATCGCAGAAGCGCTATCCGAAGGAGCCTTTCCTACAAAGTAGCGCTGGCTCCAGGGGACGGAAGCATAATAACCGCGTAGACCGTCCCAATCCGCTGACGAGTAGTGCCATAGTCGTCGTGACGTTTGTACAGGACGTGCAGGAGGTGACACCTTCATGCCAGCGTGAACAACATAGTGGTCGGAACTACTGAACACTGTATTGGGCTGGGCGACTCGTCAGCAGTAGATCCAGCAGAGCGGGCGCGTGATCTGACCTGTCTGGTATCCGGGTGATTCCGCATACCACCTGAGTCAGACCGTGGGAGAGAGCGAACGCATGGGCGGCCCTACCCGCATGATCAGTCTTTAGGGACCCCAGCCATTCAATGTGATGGCCATCAAAGTCCCCCAGAAATACTAGGTCAGCGTTCGGGAACCGCACCTGCGCTTCATCAGCCTTACCACCTGGAGCGGCGATCCAACGTCAGGATTATGCGCAACATGTGGGGCAGCCCCCTGGGGTGGTTGGTCCCAGGCGGGCCCCATGACTGTGTTGCGGGCGGCCGCGGCAAAGCCGTCGCTAAGGGTCTCCCTGGCCGGCGAATTGACCCACACCACCCACACTAGACTCTGTTTTGCCCCCACTGGCCCAATGCCTGATGCACCATACATCGCTCCGGGCCCGGCGGTGCAGCTGCTGAACCCCTAACGCAACCCAACCTGGGCTGGGTTACTTGGGGGGCTTTAGCACAGCTGCACGGTTGTACCCCCCGGACCAACACTACTGTACCACCTGGTACAGTAGTGTTGGTACCCACGTAGGGGCCGAGGCCACTCCATAGGTACCGTAAATTAACGAGCCTCCTCCGTTGATCAGCAGGTGCGCCACAAGCAGGTGAGGTCGCTGGGGCCCTAAAGAGTCCTTTTGCACCGAAGAGTATATAAGTATTTGTATCAGTTTATCTAGTACTCATATCACAAGCTCTGCTTAGTTTGAAACTAGATGCCGTTGTGTGAATTATCTTAACATATTTATTTATTGACTAGCTGTTGCCTGCAGCTCCACCTGCGTGTTACTTTAGATCTACATAACTTTTTTATTTATGAAGCGATTGAAAACCAAACCGCAAATTCAAATCGAAACAAATTATATTCTCTATTATACCATAAAAAATCATCTTAAGATACGAAAATATGACATATTATTTATTATCTTCGTCGTGTGTGATAGTTCATTGAATTGTATGGCGAGCGATATTGTATCTTAAGTTAAAATATTATAGTATCTTAGCCGTGTGCAGCGCCCCTTAGTGAACTCCACTGCGGGTGACGTAACCTGTCCTGAACAGCTCTTCAATCTGATCCCACCCTCTTCCTTCCGATCCCGAACAACGCGTGCCGGGCAGAGATGCCACTCCCACACAGGATAGCATGTTCGCGAGAACCGATCGTTTTAAGCGTTCGTTTCTCTGCCGAACGATAGTGGCCTGGAACGCCCTGCCTGTGCACGTGTTTCCTCCCACATATAACCCTGGGTTATATAAGCGAAGCGTGAAGAGGCACATCAGTAGGTCGTCAAGTTGAAGGCCACTCTCTATAGTTTTGTGTGCTGTGAGAGCGGCCCACAATCACTAGACGGCGTCGCGACTTACCACCAGGCGGGCGGCGTCAAATTTGCGAACCAAATAGTAAAAAAAAAATTGTGTTTATTGAATTTACAACGTTCTGACATGATCCGCTGGCATCCCCACGAGGGTTCAGAACTATCTTTGAAAAGTATCTAGAACTGCAGAACTCAGCTGCGTGCGAAAGGAACTCACTTTCTTTTGATCTGCTGTACAACGATCTGCTACGGGAAGTTAGCTGGTCATTTCGTTAATTGACATTTTTTGGGGTAAAAACGCCAGGACTATTTCTAAAAGCTATCAGGAACTATAGAACTCAGCTGCATGCGAAAGGAACTCCCTTTTTTTTGATCTGCTGGACAATGATCTGCTACGGGAAGTTAGCAGATCATTTCGTTAATTGACATTTTTTGGGGTAAAAACGCCAGAACTATTTCTAAAAACTATCAGGAACTATAGAACTCAGCTGCATGCGAAAGGAAGTCACTTTTTTTTTGATATGCTGGACAATGATCTGCTACGGGAAGTTAGTAGATAATTTCTTTAATTGACTTTTTTTGGGGTAAAAACGCCAGAACTATTTCTAAAAACTATCAGGAACTATAGAACTCAGCTGCATGCGAAAGGAACTCACTTTTTTTTTGATCCGCTGGACAATGATCTGCTACGGGAAGTTAATAGATCATTTCTTTAACCCGTGGCGTGATGTCCGAGCTCCGAGTGCCTACTAGTCCGCTGTTAACACAATTTCTAGTTTTTTTTTTATGTTAGGCTTTCAGAAAAATGAAGATTTCGTCAATTACTACATAATTATATGTGATGAATGATATCTTTTTGGGTTCCTTTTGAGTTAAGATAGCTATTTCTATCATTGAATAAGCAACTAAAACTGACCTGAGCTCGCAATGAGAAGATAATTCTTCATTTTTCGATTTTCCATTCACATGACATGTAATCTTTTTTACATTATATCAAATTTCCGCACTTATTCACTAAACAAACACTTGAACACGTTAGCACAATAAACAATAAACACAGAAACAATACACTAACCACTTGCAACCTATTTCAACGACCTAAAAAACTCATTTGTTTATCTTTATTGACTATTACGGTCGACAGCTACCATTCCCGCCATTTACCAACTGAACTTGGATAGCGACACAGACTAACGGTAGCGCGCGCCGGCGCCACAGAGTAAGGTAATATATGATAAAGTGCCCGAAGCGCCGGCGACGGTAGCCGGTCGGGTCGCCACCGTTCCGTATAACAAACGTGTTTTCAGGTAGTTATAATTATTATTTCAGTGTGTATAATGCATATATCTGGATAGAATTTAATTGACATTTTTTGGGGTAAAAACGCCAGAACTATTTCTAAAAACTATCAGGAACTATAGAACTCAGCTGTATGCGAAAGGAACTCACTTTTTTTTATTTGCTGGACAATGATCTGCTACGAGAAGTTAGCAGATCATTTCTTTAATTGACATTTTTGGGGTAAAAACGCCAGAACTATTTCTAAAAACTATCAGGAACTATAGAACTCAGCTGCATGCGAAAAGAACTCACCTTTTTTTTGATCTGCTGGACAATGATCTGCTAAGTTCACACACATCCAACAGCTTGAGACAGTCTTGATAATGCCTCATGAGTAGGTGAAACATATGTCGACGTTTATAATGTCTTCTATTTAGCGAAATCATTGCAATTATCTATAATTCAACATCATATGCCTGACTCCATTCAGTAATTGGATATTAACTTAAAATTACATTTGTTATTTTATTTGACGCTAGCTGATCACCACGACACCTTCCCCGACTTACGTGGAAACACACATTATCTAGCGGGATAAAGCAGTCTATGTTACTCGGGGATAATGTAGCAGCAGTAAAACAATTTTCAAAATCAGTTCAGTAGTTACGTAGCCAATTCAATTCAGACAATTAGAAATCTTCCCAATTATAGTACCCGGCGATAAATATTGCACATCGACCTTTGGAAAGAGACAATCGGCTAATTTCGGCTTCGAAGAGCGTTATCTCTGTCGCACGAAATACAAACAGTCCGGTATCTATTAGGAGCTGTTAAAACAATTATGATTTGCTTATTTTAATCATTCTTTTTATTACAAAGTTTTTAAAACAAAATACACCAATTTTTCTATTGGTATAATTGAATAATAAATAGTATAAATATAATTAAATCTATAATTGACTCACAAAATGTTACATAGGTAGTGTGCGACAGAGATAATGCTCTACGAAGCTGAAATTAACCGATTGTCTCTTTCCAAAGGTCGATGTGCAATATTTATCGCCGGGTACTGTAATATCTAATATGTATTTGGTATAGAAACATTATGCTAATTATAAAGGCTATTAGATCTGATAAAATACTTATTACACCCAAACTCTGAAACAAACATTAAAATTTGTGGACCACACTTAACTAATATTTGAATCGAACCTATGACCTCAGGAACGGCAGTCGAAAACACATACCACTGCACCACTCAGGCTGTCGACATATGGTACAGCTACTAAAATTGGAAATTAAAAAAATTATTGCAGAAATATAAGAATAATAGACATACATTATTTTCCCACTTTTGGGGTAAATTCCTTACACTGCCACCTTTATTTATATGCAACCACCCAAATCTGCGGAAATTGTTTTATAATTATTAAGTTTGATGTAGGTAAAGCTTCAAGAAAAATAAGTATAATGTTCCATATTATTAGCTAAGTTAATGAGTTAGTACGCCTAGTTCGTCATTGTAAACATTAACTAGGACAAAAACCAAGCGAGAGTTGGAACTTGGGTACTTAAAATAGCTCTATAAGTAGTATAGATATCTGTTTTCCTACTCGTACATTACTGTCTACTAATAAGTAAGTACATAGGTAATAGCTTTAAAAACGATCTCACGATTATCCCGAGGGATGTAAAAGTGACTATCACTGTGCTGGTTATTTGTCACTGTTAACGTCAAATCACTGGAGAAATCACGTGACGGAATATAATCATTTAGTTAGTCACATGATAATTATGTTCGAGTACCTACTTACATTATATTCTAATCTGTTAGTCCCACTGTCACAAACGTGTGTCCGGCTTTTAAAGCATTAAACTAATAGTTTTACTTAGTTGTATGTTCATCTCCATCTTATGTAGTTAGTTACGTTCATCAGAAAGATAATATAATTTGTTTTATCCGTAGATAACATGTTAAGTAGGTAAATAAATAAATATATTAACACTGTGTCCAATACATTTGCGTGTTACAAGTGCTATTCACAGTGATATAAACAGTGCGGATCTGCTATTCCAAAATGCCAAGAAAAGTATATGTTGTTGGCGTCGGTATGACGAACTTTATCAAGCCGAATACTGGTGGTGAATATCCAGATCTAGGCAAGGAAGCAGTAGTCGCCGCATTAGCCGATGCACGCATCAAATATGATAATATACAGCAAGCAGTGTGTGGATACGTGTTCGGAGACTCAACGTGCGGACAGAGAGTGTTGTACCAAGTCGGTATGACTGGTATCCCTATTTACAATGTTAACAATAACGCTGCAACTGGCTCTAACGCCATATTCTTGGCGAAGCAACTTATAGAAGGAGGCACTGCTGATGTCATCTTAGCTGTAGGGTTTGAAAAAATGCAGCCAGGAGCACTTGGTGGAGGTAACTTTACAGATAGAACCAATCCTATGGACAGACATATATATAAGATGGCAGATATCATCGAAATAGCTGAAGCCCCAATGACGGCACAGCTCTTTGGAAATGCAGCTATTGAACATATGAAAAAATATGGCACAACTGAGGTACACCTGGCTAAGATAGCTGCAAAGAATCACCGTCATGGTTTTAAAAACCCCAGGGCACAAGGCAAACGTGAATATACAGTTGAGGAAGTATTAAACTCTAGAAAGATTTATGGTCCTCTTACAAAACTTGAGTGTTGCCCCACTAGTGATGGTGCGAGTGCTGCCGTACTTATGTCCGAGGAAGCAGTGATTAAATATGGCTTACAGTCCAAAGCTGTTGAGATTATTGGTATGGAAATGGTCACAGATACACCTGCTGTTTTCACTGAGAATAGTTTAATGAAAGTAGCTGGTTACGATATGACTGACTTGGCAGCTCGGCGTTTATACCAATATACTGGTGTGTCTCCGAAGCAGGTTGACGTTGTAGAACTGCACGACCGCTTTGCAGCAAATGAAATGATAACTTACGAAGGCCTTCAGCTATGTGGGGTTGGTGAAGCGGGCAAGTTTATCGATGCAGGTGATAATACTTATGGGGGGAGAGTTGTAGTGAATCCAAGCGGAGGTTTAATAGCCAAGGGCCATCCACTCGGAGCGAGTGGACTCGCTCAATGTGCTGAATTAGTCTGGCAACTTCGTGGCGAGGCTGGAGATAGACAGGTTGGTTCAATTATTAGGATAACTCTGCTCGGGATGAACGTTCTGTGTGTGTCACCTGACCTCAGACGGCGCAAATACGTGTAAGTTGGAGTATTTGCGCCGTTTAAGGTTTCCGCTGATGCTGCAGCAGCACTAGCACTGGCACAACCCACTACTAAGAAGGTGAGAAGGTTCTAGCTAGTATCAACGCTCGTTACGTCCCACACTAAATGCTTTCTCATCTTCCATGGCGGCAGCAACAGTCCCTACTAGTCGCGTCAATAAAGCTTTTTCGTCGAAAGTCCTCAGAAACAGCTCCGATTTCATTCATTTTATTTTTAATTTTTGTTTTTTTTTATATTGACCCCATTGTTTTATCATGGACTTTCGCCATGTAACGCCTGATTCCATTCAATTTTTTTATATTATTTAAAATCAGAAATATTTCAGAGGGGGGAAATAATTATTTGTATTGTTTAAACAATAAGTAAATTATTTACATAAGGAAACAAGTTTTTGCATGGTTTTCGTTGAAAAAAACTATTCGTGTATTAATTGTGTTGTTAAGAATATTAGTTAAAAGAGAACCTAGTTAATAACGTGAGATGGGCGGGCATGTTGTCGGAACCGTACAGATTGGAATGTGGGGTGAGGCAGGGGGGGAGGGGTTGAGTTCTCCCTCTATTTTCAATTTGTACATAGATGGACTGATCGAGGCGCTCAGCAAGGAGCATATCGGTTGTTACATAGATGGCGTTTGTTTTAATAACATAAGCTACGCGGATGATATGGTGCTGCTGAGTGCCTCGGTCTGTGGACTAAGAAAACTGTTAAGTATCTGTGAGGGCTATGCGGCTGAACATGGGTTGCTTTACAATGTGAAGAAGAGCCAGTGTATGGTCTTTCAGGGCGGGCGTAGAAAGATATCTGAAGTGCCACCCATTATACTAAATGGTTCACCACTAGTTCGTGTTGACCGATTTAAATACTTAGGGCATATAGTAACGTCAACCTTGAAAGATGATGTGGACATGGAACGGGAGCGAAGGGAGCTGTCGGTCAGAGCGAATATGGTGATTCGTAGGTTTGCCCGGTGTTCAGTTGAAGTTAAATTAACCCTTTTAAGAGCATACCGTACCACACTGTACACCTGCAGCCTGTGGACCAGAAAAAAAATGAAAAATTTAAAAAAAAAAAATTTTGTCTGGCTGTTCAGGCATCACGCAAAAACTACCGGTTCAATTACGATGAAACTTGGTATAATTGTTCTTTAATATCCTGGGCACCACACCGGGTACTTTTTAGCCCGGAAAAGTACATACACTAAAAACAAACTTAATTTTGCGGTTCGATCCCTAGATCCGAGTACTGTATCAACCGCAAATAATAAGTTTGTCGTAGGTTTTTTTTTCTTTTTATATTGGTTTCGCCAAATTGACGCCGCCCGCCTGGTGGTAAGTCGTGACGACGTCTAGCGATTGTGGGTCACTTTCACAGCACACAATACTATATAGAGTGGCCCTCAACTTGACGACCTACTGATGTGCCTCTTCACGCTCCGCTTAAAGAACCCAGGGTTATGTGTGGGAAGAAACACGTGCACAGGCAGGGCGTTCCAGGCCACTTTCGTTCGGCAGAGAAACGAACGTTTAAAACGTTCGGTTCTCGCGAACATGCTATCCACTGTGTGGGAGTTGCATCTTTGCGTTGTTCACGCGTTGTTCGGGATCGGCAGGAAGAGGGTGGGATCAGATTGAAGAGCTCTTCAGTACGGGTTACGTCACCCGCAGTGGAGTTCACTAAGGGGCGTTACACACAGCTAAGATACTAAAATATTTTAACTTAAGATACAATATCGCTCGCCATACAATTCAAAGGACTATCACACACGACGTAGATAATAAATAATATTTCATATTTTCGTATCTTAAGATGAATTTTTATGGTATAATAGAAGATATAATAGATAAACTGGTGTGGGGAGGCTTTATGAACGCAATAAAACCCAAAACAATGGTTTTTAGAACTTATGTCTGTGTGTCTGAATGTTTGAACACGCTAATCTCGGAAACGATTTGATTTTCTGATTTGAATTTGCAGTTTGGTTTTCAATCGCTTCATAAATAAAAAGTTATGTAGATCTAAAGTAACACGCAGGCGGAGCTGCGGGCAACAGCTAGTACATAATAAATCAGTAACTGGTGATCAAGAAAGCCATAACACGCAGGCGGAGCTGCGGGCAACAGCTAGTTATAATAATATAGCAGTCACACTGGAGCGATGAAAGAGCTAAAAGAGGCCTTTTTAGGGTTAACTCAAGAAATATTCACTATAAAATTTTATATTATTACCGAATAATTTCCACGTTTGTGGGTTCTAGTACAGTATTTCACCAACAAATTAAAGTCCAGGTTAGCGTAGGTGCATGTCACTGGATAGATGCAAACTTCAAACATGATCCAAGTTCAAATCCTAGGAAAGTATTTTTTGTTTTTGTTCACAAATTCTTTATTTTCTCAACTGACTTCTAAAAAGGCTTTGAAGGAACCCGTTGTCAACGGACTCCAATCTGTAGCTTTGGACGTGGTCAAAACCTCGGAACACGTTAAAAGGATTTTACTTTTAATTAAAAACCACCGTGAAAATCCGGAAAAAGTGACAGACAAAATTCTAAAGGAAGCTACTGCTGTTGCGGAGAAAGTCGGACTGGACATTACATCAATGCCGCGTATTACGGGGAAACAACGTCATAGAAGCAATCATCCAGCAGAAAGCTCTTCAGAATACTGGAAGAGGTCTTTAGTAATACCATACTTGGATTCAATTATCACGTCCCTTGAAGTACGTTTTGCTGAAGAAAACACGCCATCATTCGCATTATCTAAGTACACCCGGCGCAGATGCAAAAGATGACAACTGAAAATCTGAAACAAACTTGTGAATCTATTGCCCAGTTTTATGATTTACCGAACATAAAGATTGAAATCGAACTTTGGCAGCAATTGTGGCACGATAGGCTTTTTTTTTTCTTTTTTTTTTTTAATACGCGGCTTGTGGCTGCGGCCGCATCTACGTCCATTGCCGAGTGCCTCCGGTAGACACTGAGAGAATTCCCAGTGGTACCCGGCGGACCTTGGCCACTTGTGTGGCCACTGCGTGGTGGTCGGGTGTTACCCCGCATCCTTAGGGTCGGGTTTTATCCCGCGTCGGTGAGTGAAGGCGTGCATGGGGTGAAGCCCCACATCACGCAGCCCTTCTAGCCTGCTTCTGTAAGGACGGTGGGTTGCTAATCCACCGTCCTCAGGCCCCGATCATGGAGGTCGATGGTCCTGGGCGTCACGTATGCGGCGCCCTCGCCGCAGACTTCGGAACTCAGCGGGGAGGATACGCTCCCTCGCCCTTCCGGCCGCCTCCTTCACGAGCATAACCTGCTCGCAGAATGAAACGGCCGCGTTCCACTGGCTCTCGCTAGAGACCATGGCTCGTAGTATGGTCTCCAGCGAGAGAAAATCCACGCCCAGGCCCACTACGAGGTCCCGGCGCTGACTTGCCCACGCTGAGCATTCCACCAACGTGTGAAATACCGTGTCTTCGCCGGAAGCCTCGCAGTGTTGACACGCTGGTGTGACCTCACGATGCATGCGAAACAGATCCTCACCAAAGTTTCCGTGCCCGGTGATGATCTGTGTCGCACGGTACGTGAGGCCACCGTGCTGCCTCTGCAGCCAGTCCTCCATGATCGGTCTCACCGCCGCGATGGTGGTGGTGCCCCACTTAGGTTGCTCAAGTCGCACCTTCCATGTCTCCATGAGATCCTAGCGGAGATGGGACCGCTGGGCCTCGATTTCTCGAGACGCAGGCCTGTGGTCCCGCTCCAGCGCCTCCTTGTCCCACTGAAACAATGACGCAAGAGCTCTCGCTTCCAGGTCCCATGGAGGGGTTGCGGCTAGGAGACATGGAGCCTCTAGAGAGATCGTGCGGTACCCTCTTATTGTCCTGACGGCCAAGGTCCTCAACGATCTGTGCAATATAGCAGCGTTGTTGGCCGTCAGTCTCGCCGCCCATACGGGAGCCCCGTATACGGCCATACTCCGCACGATCCCCAGGTACAGTCTCCTGCAGGAAGCGTTGGGTCCTTTAAGTTGGGCATCAGTCGGTAAGTTATAGCCCTCTCGGATAAATATGCCCCGACAATACGACGGAGGTAGAGAGGCACTTTGTGATATACCAGTGCCTCCCTAACGCAACTCCAGGGTAGGGTGTTAAAGGCGTTGGCAATGTCAAGAGACACCGCCAACACCACCTCGCCCCGTGAAACTGCTTCCTCCGCCAGGGTCTTCACGCGCATGATCGCGCTCACGGTGGACCGTCCCCGACGGAAACCATACTGGTTATCCGCCAGGTCTGGGCCCACACGCGTGAGATGCTCGACGAGGCGTTCCGCGATAATTCGCTCAAAGAGCTTACACACCTCGTCGAGCAGCACGATCGGCCGGTAACCGGACGGTGAGTCCACCGGCCGCCCCGCTTTCCGGATCAGGACCAGTTTCCCCGTCCTCCACACCTTGGGAAACTGGCCCCTTTCGAGGCATGCGCTGAAGAGCCCCCTCAGTCGAGGCCCGAGTTCCTCGAGGGCCAGGACCCATACACGGCCCGGAATGCCGTCGGGTCCAGGGGCGGTGGTTTTCCGGCGACTGAGCCGAAGTACCACCGCTCCTAACTCACCCTCTCTGACTTCGGGTACGTCGTTTTCGCTGCTATCCGCATTGGGCGTCTGAGACGGAGCCATGCGCGGAGGGATGTGCTCTTCCGCGCACGTCGGAAACAGAGAGCCCAAGACCCCCTCCAGCCGATCCGGCTGGAGACTCTGGGTCAGTGGGAGCGCCCTCAGTCGGAGTTTACCTCTGACCTGCAGGTACGGGCGCCCCCATGGGTTCCGCTCCAGGGTCTCCAGGAGCTCCTCGCGTGCTGTCGTCTTAGCCCGCGTGATCGCTTTCTGGAGGGTGCCCTTAGCCTCTCTGTAGGACGCATATAGCTTCGCCTCCTGGGCTGCCGCGTCGTCTGGTCGACGATGCCTCCGGCGAAACCTGGTGTACTGGCGGCGGGCGGAGACGCATGCTGCACGCAGCTGTGCAATCTCCGACGACCACCAGTACACCTGCTTCCTGGCCGGCCCGGGTGTAACCCTAGGCATCGCCGCATCGCAGATTTGCGACATGGCTCTCCTGAACCACTCTGCCTCGGCATCCACGTCAACAGGCCTGTCCGGCGCTGGAATCCAGGCCTGCACGATGGATGCCTCCAGGAGAGCCTCCCGGTCTAATCTCTTGAGCGCCCAACGCAGTTCCGGGGGATTCGGTACCGGCTGTGGAAGGTTAGGTCCCCACCTCCGGAGTGGAGGGTGTGGAGACGCACTCGGACGACCTCGAACCGGATGTATCGGTGGTCCGAGTGCGTCTCCACACCCTCCTCCACGCACCAGCCCATAATACGGCGGGCGAGGGCAGGGGTCGCGAACGTTAAGTCCACGACCGAGCTGACCCCCGACCGCCAAAAGGTGGCAACATTCCCCCGGTTGAGGAGCTCTAGTCCACGTGTAATGGCCCAGTCCTCAAGTAATCTCCCCCTGCCATTGGTTACCCGGGAGCCCCACGCCGTAGACCAGGCGTTAAAGTCTCCCAGGAGAAGGACAGGGCGAGGACGACACGCAGTGAAGACGACGTCGAGCTCAGTGAGCCATAGCTCATACTGAGCGTCGTTAATGTTGTTCGGCGAGATGTATGCGGCCACGACTGCCACCCCTTCATATTCCGCGCAACGCAGCCTCGGCCGTTTGCAATAATTGCAAGCCGCGAGGTGTTTGCGGCGGACCCCCCAAAGATGCAGGCCAAGCCGTCTTGCGCCACCAGGCTTCCCGGGTGGGCATAGGACGGCTCGGCGACCACGACCAGGTCTATGGACCACTGCGCGATGCTCTGGTACAGAAGATCCTGAGCAGCGCGGCAGTGGTTCAAGTTCGCCTGTAGGATGCGATTATGGGTGTCCATTAATGGACGTCCATATCAGCATCCCTCCGCAAATCTGGCCGCGCAGTAGCGGCACCCCCGCTGCCCCCAGCGGACGGACGAGGCTTTGGCCTCATAGTGGCGCAGGAACGGCTGCCGACCCGATGGTCCGCCGTTTTGCCCTCCGCCTCGCATCTGTAGCAGCGAGGCGGTGCGTCACAGGCGTTGGACTTGTGACCGGGCCGGCTGCAGCGGAAGCATCGATCACCCACGGTGTCTTCCACTGCGCACTGCACTCCTACGTGCCCCACCATCATGCACCGGAAACACCTGGTTTCCCGGGCACGCAGGAGGTGCACCTGCGCCCTGAGGAAGCCCCCTATAAGGAGGCTCCGTCCGTCCGCAATTTTAAGTGCCGCCGCAACGGGGCACTGGACGACTGTCGTTCCATGACCGGTGGGGCTGAAGGAGATCTCTCCAGCCTTCACCTGGTCATGGGGACAGCCGCCCGCCTCCACGACGGCGCTCCTCCGTCGTGGCCGCGTCATCCAGGCCCGAGATGCGCAATGCAGCGCATTTGGTGGGTCTGGAGACGCGGACGGCTTCTGGGTCCAGCGTGTCCCTCAGCTTAGCCGCTAGGGCGTCAGCTTTGGGGCCACTGGAGGCGCCGGAGAGCTTGAGTAGGCGAGCCCCGGTGCGAGTGGTCTTGCACCGGAGCCCCCCCGGTATTTCAAGGACCTTAAGGTCCACCGATGCCTTGACCTTCTTCAAAACATCGGCGTACCCCACACCCTTCTCTGCACCCATCGTCGTCACCGTCAGGACGACGGCGGTGGAGCGAGGAGGGCGGGGTCTCTTCGGCGCCTTCGTCGCGGCGGCTTCAGCCGCTTTTTTGGCGGCCTTCTTCCGCCTCTTTTTCTTTTTCGCTCCCGCTACTTCCCATCCCTCCTCTCTGGAAGGATGTGCAACGGGAGCAGAATGGGACGCGAGAGCAGCAGGGGTGGCGCCAGGCCTCCCTTTTCTCCTCGGCTTTGCCGTCGTGGCCGGCTTAGCCGGTGTCCGAGTTGCTGGTGAATCGGACATGGGCGGGGCTGGGCGGGCAGCAGACCTATTTGAACTGGACCCAGGAGCGAGAGCCCCGCTGGCGGCAGCCGCGTACGACAATGCGGGTCGCGCCAGCGGGGGGCGGTATGACCGGTCTTCAAGGACCGCCAGGCGCCTCTCAATCGCCGCCAGAATCTGCATCGGTGTTGGCGCAGTCTGCGGCGGCGATGCAGGAGGCGCTCCGAGCGCACTCCTGGGCGTCGCCATGGCTGCCGGTCTAGCCGTCGGTGGAGGCAGTGAGGGTCCGGTCTTCTGGGTTTCCGGAGGCCCCTTGACTAAAATGGTAAGGTTGACGACCTCCTGTCGTAGGGCTTCCGTCTGCTTCCGGGAGGAGGCGAGCTTAGCAGCCAGGCTCGCTACCTGGTCTCTGAGCTTCGTCTCTTCCTTGGAAATGCTCCGCGCGAGGAGCTCATCGAGAGACAGGTGAGCGTCGGCAATGGCGTCCGACACCACCTTCTTCTTGCCCGGAAGGTTTTTGCCGCCTTTCATGGTGTCAACGATCCGGGCAAGAGCCCCCATCAGCCCTCGCGCGGCCGGCACCTCTTTGTCCCTACCGCTAGGCAGGAATGGCACCGTTATGGTGGGGTTTGGTGCCCGCCCCTTGGTGTCATTTCCGGACTTCCGGACTCGGACCGCCTTGATCGGTGGCTCCTCGCATTCGCTGGAAACCACCGATGTCAACGGACCGTCCTTCGGCACCGGCTGCGCTTTCTTCATTCTTCTCATTCTTCATTCTCTTCTGTTTTCTTCTTTTGAAGTTCGGTCACCCAACCTGCCACTCCGTTATGGTGGTCAGGTTGGGGTCCAGGGCGGACGGCGTGGACGTATACAAAGATCACTTGGGGCCCCACCCCGGCACGATAGGCTTAACCTAACAAATCTAACAGTTGTTGATGTCCTAAAAGAAACAAATTCCTTCTTTCCCGAAACGGAAAAAGCATTAAAAATTTTGATTGCCATTGATGTGTTAGTGATATTGATGGCTTTAGCACCTGATCATAAAGAAATATTTTTCTTGAAACCAGACAAAAATAATGTCTTACAACGAGTTTATTCGACAAAAACCATGTTAATGAAATATCCAAATATTACCAAAAATCATCTCTTCGTCATTCATGTATTCACTGGATGTGACACTACATCTGCTTTTTATAATAAAGGAAAATACTTTCATTAAAAATTTTAATAGTGATCAGAAATTACGTGCAGTAGCTGAAACTTTCATGGTCGAAGAGCAAGCTGAATAAATACTTTTTAATTGAGTTATTTATTGTATTCTCACCATGTATGGTGCTAAAACTGCCCAAAGCTTGAATGAACTGCGATGCAAGCGTTTTATAGCATTAGCTTCAAAAAACAAGAGCATACAACTAAGCTCGTTACCTCAAACAGTGGATGCAGCAAAACAACATATTTAAAGAGTTTACCTGCAAGTTCAACAATGGAAAGATAATGCTTCAATGCCTCCCGAAGATTGGGGTTGGCAAATAGATAATTATTTGAAACCAATCACAATGACACAACCCGGAGCACCAATGAACATTTTGAAAA
The DNA here is from genome assembly GCA_963556515.1 of Nudaria mundana. Taxonomy (NCBI): domain Eukaryota; kingdom Metazoa; phylum Arthropoda; class Insecta; order Lepidoptera; family Erebidae; genus Nudaria; species Nudaria mundana. The sequence goes on along the minus strand of OY748305.1, from coordinate 17,399,668 downwards.
TTATATTTTGCTCTTGCAAAACAGGATGCGGTTCAGCGTGTGGCTGCAGAAAAAGTGGTTTGCATTGCGCACCCGCCTGCATTGTATGCAGTGGAAGTGATTGCGATAATCACCCACCACTTGAAGAAGATGATGGTTTTAATATACAAATAAATGGTCAAAATTAAATGTTCTTTTTGAAAATAATAAAATAATTCACAAAATTACTTATATTTTTTCGAGTTCATAAAACATTATAAAGCTAAAAACTTGTTTCCTTGTATAAATAATTTACATATTGTTTAACAATACAAATAATTATTTCCCCCTCTGCAATATTTCTGATTTTAAATAATATAAAAAAACAAAAATTATCCAAATCGGAGCTGTTTCTGAGGACTTTCGAAGATTGCCTGTTACGGCTTTATTGACTCGACTATACGTCAAACTACGTCAAAATTTGACGTAGAAGAATTTCTTTATAATTGTTTGGTGGAGCGCGTTATTCTCAGAGCTAACTGGTTTGAACTCTAAAACTCTTTTAGTTTTAACTCAATTTGACGAGTGCAGGTATAATATATCATCACGCTACGATCAATGTCGAACTCAGCTACGGCTGTCCGTCCGGGGTTCCGATCCGAGGGTTCCGAGACTTGAACTACGGAACCCTAAAAAGACTGATTGAAATGTTCAAAATCTAAATAACGAATTAGATATTGGTACGTGTATTACCCATTTTTAAATGGGATAGATTGAAATGCACACAAATAATTATCGCTCCTCAATTTTTACAGCAAAAAAAAATTTTTCCCTCTTTTTTTAAAGCAAAATTTTTTTTTTTACTATTACTAGAAACAATTCAAAAATAGGGTCTTGTATTTTTTGTTCAAATGCGTCGAAAAAGATTTTTAATGTACAAAAAATATGATTTGCATATCAAAATATACTGATTGCACAGCCAAACCTACTAAAATCTTAGGGCAATCTGACTTGGATATCTATCCAAGTCGGATTGCCCTACGATTCTATGCTAGAAGACAAATGTACTTAATTAGAGAAAAATAACCACGAAGACTAGACAAATGTTTGAGGTGATTTTTTTAATACTGGTCTTAGATTAATCCGACTTGGATAGGTTTTTTTTTAAACCTATCCACGTGTGCTTCTCCTTCGCCTTAGCCGCCGCCCGGATAGGACTTGGATAGGTTAGGTTAGCTTAGTATTTTTAAATAAATAGCTATGCGTCACGAACTTAAATTTCTGCTAAAATTAATATAAGTATTTTGGCTAAGGAAGGAGGATTATATTATTATATTATATTAGCAGTTAAATTAGTACCCTTTTACCTATTAAAATTAGTAATAGGTATGTATCTAAGTATTTACACTATCAATGGCAATTCGCATTATCTACCACCATAGCTAGCAGGAATTTTGTCTCGAGTTACGAGTTACCAAGAATGCGGAATGCTATTATGATTCACGACGAATAACATTATGTCACTGTAAATACGTAGGTCACACTATAAATTTTGCGTAACTTAAAAAAACAACATGTTAAAACCAAAATATTATGTTTATTGCTTTTCAAAATACTCTCCTTTACATTTTAAACATTTTTTCATGCGATCGAACCATTTTTTAAAACAGGAGGACCACAGATCTGAAGGCATGTTTTCTACGTGCTGATTGAACGCTATCACTGCCTCTTCGGAGTTGGTAAAAGTGAAACCTCTCATCAAATCTTTGATTTTGAGGAAAATACAGAAATCACAGGGTGCTAGGTCGGGGCTATGCGCAGGTAGGGTGACGAGTTGTACTTTTTCGAAAGCTAAAAATGACTTTGTTTTGTTGACCGTGTGTGAAGAAGCGTTGTCATGATGTAGGAGAACGCGGCTTTTGGGTCGTCTTTCGCGAACTTTTTCTAACACCCTGGGTAAACAAATGGTAGAATACCACTCGGCATTAACACTCTTTTGATCTTCAAGGGGATTTTGTACAGATGGGACCCGTAGCTGAGAAAAAGACGCGATCATTTTTTTACCAACATTTCTCGCCTGCCTCACTTTTGTTGGCTTGTTCTCATTTTCAAACACCAATTCACAAGATTGCTGTTTTTTTTCGGGTTCAAAACAATAAATCCACGTTTCGTCTCCTGTAACAATGTCATAAACAGCATTAGAATGTCCGTGGTCGTACTTCAGTAGCATCTGTGAGCACCGCCCGCTTCTGCTCCGCTGTCAGTTCATGAGGCATCCAACGACAACAAAGTTTCCGAACTTTCAATTCTTCGTGTAAAATTTTCTGGATTTGACTCATACCAATCCCCAATAGTCCTCGAATTGTCTCATAGGTTTTCTTCAATTAACCGCTTAACAGTAGCCACATTATTTTCTTTGACGGCAGTTGAAGGCCGCCCTTCACGAAATTCGTCATGTAAAGAAACTCGACCTCTCTCAAATTCAGCAAACCATCGCCTCACGGTGCTCAAACATGGTGCTTCTCTCCTAAAAGCATTTTGAAGACGAGCGGCACAGTCTTGCGGAGAGAGAGAACTTTTAAAATCATAAAAAATCATCACTCTACAATCTTTTCGACTTAATTCCATTTTCGTGGCATACGTAGAACTTTGATGTGTGATAAAAAACAATTGACTAATGATTTCCCGCCAATTGTTTTTTTATTACTAAGAAAGTTGCAACGTTTAAAAAAATATAACATTCGAAATTCAAATAGTTCCGATTAGCTAGAAGTGCAAAATTTTTAGTGTGCCCCATGTATCCCGATAACTCTAATAATATGTAAAGGCAAATAATTTCATTGCCGTCGAATGGCAGCCATGCATGAGAGTCATGACATGATCCGTGCGTTACTTTTGTGCCGGCCCTGGGCCGCGGAATTAAAAAAAAAAGGCTTGCAATGTTTACAACTGTTACCTATAATATGTGTAATAGGTAAGTAAGTATGGCAAAAGGGCAAAACATTGTTTTCGGGGCCAGCTAGTAACTTTATAAAAACCTAGTGGTCGCCCGCGACTTCGTCCGCGTGGTAATTTGGACTTTTTCCCGTTCCCATAGCGCCGCGTCATATTTTGAACAATTCACACAATATCTTTATAAATTGTAGCCTATGTGTTATTCTGATGTATAAGCTATATTATTGTAAAGTTCAACAAACATCCATCCAGCCATACATACATACTTACATACTCACAAACTTTCGCGTTTATAATATTAGTAGGATATACTAGGTTTAAATACTGAATGGTGTCAGGCGTTACCTGGCGAAAGTCCATGATAAAAAATGGAAAATGTGATGTTGAATTTTAGATAATTGCAATGATTTCGCTAAATAGAAGACATTATAAAAGTCGACATTATGTTTCACCTACTCACCTAAGTACTCAAAGAGAGCAGGTACTAACTTACTTTTTACTATATTCCTACGTCGATATTCGACTTATATTTGACGTCTAGCGATTGTGGGCCACTCTCACAGCACACGCTCCGCTTAAAGAACCCAGGGTTATATGTGGGACGAAACACGTGCACAGGCAGGGCGTTCCAGGCCACTATCGTTCGGCAAGGAAGCTATTGTTCGGCGCTGAGCTAGTGGCTCAATGGTTCCCGTTACCTCCGGACAATCTATTATATAATACGTATAGCTCGTCGCTGCATAGCGTCGAGAGCGTCCAGCAAATACTTCGCGGAGCCGTCCCAGAGGTGAGAGCAGTATTCGACGCAGGGTCTAATCTGCGTCTTGTACGGCAGACACCTCTGGTGGGTTGTAAAGAATCGCTTTACCTTATTCGGTATTCCTAGTTTCCGCGAAGCTAGCCCTATACATCCTTCGATGTAGTTTTTATTATTGAGCTCTCGACGAACGTCTATGCCAAGGATGTCAAGGTTGTCCTTCATTGGTAATAATGCATTCTGAAGAGAGGGTAGGGGAAGGAAAGGGGATTTCTTCTCTATATTGCAGGGGTGATAAGAGCCTCGGTCACTTCCTTGACGCATTTGCTTACTGTGGTTTGGCCTAAATATTTGGCCATTCCCACTATTCGCTGGTACACGCACAAAGAACCTATAACATTTAAATCATTAGATAGGTTACAATTTGTCATAGAAAACATTACTAACTACAGTAGATGGAGATGGAGAGACTCCTTTTAGATTAAATATTAAAGCAATTCACATGTAGGTACCATTGCGAATGTTTTCTCACCGGCTAAACTTACGTGAATAAAGATTCGTATAGCTCGATAGCCAGCCTTCGAAATTTGCATTACCGTACGTCAAAATTAAATTCGTGCTCCCAAGTTTCTTTATAAGGTGTCACGTAACGAACGTGTGACGCTACGTTTGCGATACGAAAGTAATTTAAAATCGCTCGTGCTGCTAAAATTAGTTACTTTCACGCACGATAGGGGCGATGTACAAATGTCATACAATTGTTTGTCGATGACGATACGAATACTTTTTCGCAAGTTGTTCGTGCTCGAGCCTCTTCTCTTTGAGACAGTCTTGATAATGCGTCGTGAGTAGGTGAAACATAATGTCGACGTTTATAATGTCTTCTATTTAGCGAAATCATTGCAATTATCTAAAATTCAACATCACATTTTCCATTGTTTTATACTAGGTTTATGTATGTACATAATTCTTTATTATTACCTACTATGGTATCAATTTATCTCCTTTACATCACCGCCATTATAGCAGGTACTTATTACTTATCTTCTCAAAATTAACATTTGATGAATAAAATACATAGGTCTTCTGTATTTTAATTAAACGTAGTTTAGTTAGCATACAAAAGTGACCTTGGAATTTATCCAAATTATACAAATAAATGTTATTCTAATAAATATACTGTCGTTCTCACGGCAACTTATTATACCTCTAGAAACAAAAAGTAGATATTTTATTCTTATTATTAATCGATCATAGCTTTGTCAATTCGTATCTTATTTTGTGGCGGCCCGGGACCATTGTGGTCGCGTATTGTAGCAAAGTAGCATTGTATTTGCACGTAGAAGGCAAATTTTTACAGTTTTCGTAATCTACTAACAAAAAACGCAGTCTGCCTGCTAGCTTGTGACGCGCTGGTGGCTGTTCGCGTGTGTAGTCTCCTAATATTTGACAGATTTAAACTGCGACTTTGTTGCAACATAACATAGCGGCCTATGAGGGGGGGGATGTTGTATTACCTGGATTTAGTTTGTGGGAAGATACTTAGTTCGGGTACTAGGGGACCGCAAAACGAGGGCAGAATTGACCTGGGATGCTTAGTATTCGAGATATGGGTGCTTGGAATCTTGGGTATTTTTGAAGGGATGAGAATTCCCGGGAATTTTTTTGCAGACGAATGGAAACGGTGATGGGTAAGAGTGTACGGATATCAAAAAATGCTTAGAATTTAACTGGGAAGCTCGGTTCTCAGGCTGGGAAATTGGTAAGGTCGGGAGTAACTAAATCCAACTTAACCTAATGCTGATTGTACTCTCCAGTCATTCGGTTTTTTGGTGCCTTTCTGGTGCCACCCTGGCGCGTTGCTTGTGAATTTAGCAGACTACCGATTTTTTTACCAATTGCAGTTGTAATGAAGTAGTATAGCAGCAGCATAGCGTTTTACGTTCATTTACGTGACTTGGGCCTCTGGTTTGTTGGCTGAGAGTTGCTCCTGGAAAAGGAATAACTGATTCTAAGTAAGTCCATCCCTCCCAGGACTGTAGTTTTAGATTCATATTCTGAAGGCATAAAGATTAGACCGACAGGTGCACAAGCTATCTAGTATATTGTGGTGTAATGTTTTTAATTTTGGAAGTTAGGATGTCAATGATAGAAATAAAATATTAATTTGAGCCACTGTATTATTTATTACAAAAGCCCTTAAGACAATATAGGGGAACGGAAGGTCCCCTCTTAGCAAGGTATTAAATTAATCTACTTTTAACCTAGAATATAATTAACGTCTGTCCTAGATACCATATCATCTTTTAATACAGAGTAATAGGTTGGTGTGCTTGGTCAGTAACGATAGATTTTATGTTTAGAAAGATACTGTGGTAATTAAGTGTAATAGATTAATGGATTTCCTAGGATACTTTCCCGGTGAACTACGCCACTCCTGCAATCCGGCAGACACCGTCTCTGTTCCTGTCTCTGCCCACTCCAGGCAGAAGGAAATTGGGTTTCCACCCAGGTAGTATGGTAGTACCGTAAGCCTCCTGTAACAGGAGTTAAAGACTTATTCCATGCATTATGGCCACTGTTATTATCTAAGCGCCTACCCGTCGTGCATATTATATGCCTTACCTTTCGGAGGCGAATATCCAAGCTTCACCCGATTTCCGGTGAATCGTTTGACAGAACTGCAAGCAAGCATATCGTGCAGGTCCCCAGTTAATCCTGGCAGGATCAGGCAAAGATTCCTGTTTAAATTTAGTAAGACAACTCCAGACGCAACACGTGTGCATTCCAACTCAAACCTGTAATAAACGAGAATCCACTGTAAAATTATACAGCACACACGCTAACACACGCCAGCACAACAACATTTTCTCTAAAACTCACGAAACGTCGAAATAAATTACAATAACTTAAATTGTAATATAATAAATGCAGACATTTGTAGTCTGCTTGTAAAAAAGATGGAAGTCTCCCACAAAGAGAATACAATACTACGTAAGAGTCTCCAAGTCCAATGGCCGACGCGCCCTCCGGCGTCCAATCACCGCTCACCTCAAGAGATTTAATGTTGCCAATATATTATTCCAATTTCAACTGGAATTTAAACAGTTGAAATGGAATATCGACAACACAAGTTACTGGCCTATTTATTATTATTAGACGGGAAACGAAATGTCCTTAAAAATAAAACTATTCCAAACCGATTCCACACGAATTTATACTATTTATAGATAAAACCTATAAACAGTTGAGTAGCAGAACTGGTGAAAAAGTCGCCGAACCATATCCAATGCGGCTCCATCAGGCAACACTGCCCGACGAACCCGACGGTGTCTCGTTTTACGCAACAAACGGTGAAAACAGCCTATGACTTAATGAACAAAAAATACAACATTACAGTGGGTATTGAAAATTTAAACTATTTGTTTTTAATCTGTCAGGTGCCACGCGCGAAGATCGCTCTTCAACACAGTCTTGGACTCGGTGGCGCAGCTGTAGTCGCTATGTATCGCAAAGGATTCACCAATGTCACGCCTAATGCCGTCGCGCCAGGCAATCCCGAAGACTTCAAAGTCTACAAAAACATGAAAATCCTTGAAGAAGCCATGGAAAACGACTCAGATAACCTTATCGAAAAATTTAGAGGCATTTATGGTTTCAAAGTGAAGAATGGTCCTAACGGTGTCGAAGGGTACTGGGTTATTAACGCCAAGGAAGGTAAAGGAAAAGTTACGTTCAACGGTAAAGATAAGCCAGATGTTACGTTTACAATCAACGATGACGATGTAGTTGACCTAATCTCGGGTAAACTGAATCCCCAAAAGGCATTTTTCCAAGGGAAGATCAAAATCCAAGGTAACATGGGCCTCGCAATGAAACTGACTGACTTACAGAAGCAAGCTGCCGGGAGGATTGACTCAATTCGTTCTAAACTGTAATCACTGTTTTAAAACCGGTTTTAGGTTATTACTTGGTTACGGACTTTGTGGTTGGGGCTACTTATAGAATAACCGAATAAACACAGATATTTTAAACTAGCTAAGAATCGTTGGATAGTACAATAGTCGCAGTTCCCACATTTGCATATTTCAAGTTAAATATTGTATATATTATTAAACAAATCATTCCAAATAATATTTTATAAGCAATAAAATAACACTATAATTGTTATTAAATCAGATTTTTATATATTTCTTGGTTTTATTTGTCAATGAATCAATAAAATAAACAGTTGCAAGGTGTCAGCTAAACATCTTCTTCTTTTAAGGGTGGGTGTGTGGCTCCATCGTTCATCGATGGTTTTGCCAATGTCAAGGTAATGTTTGATAGTTCCCGCACAGAAGAACTACTTACTCCAAACTAGCTCCAGGTGTGGGACAAGAAAAGAAACGACGTTGGGTACTGCAAGTGAGATTCTGGACCCAGGTTTTTGCGCAGCGCCAGAGGTAGCCCAAAAAGCCATCAACCTCGCGCTCAGCAAAAACCGAACTCATTGTCAATATTGATACATCCGTGTAAGCAGTAGTAACAAACACAAAAATTTCATGTAATGTTGCGGCCAAACGATGTCCGCTTGTGTTGCCGCGAATATTTTCCTAGTGGCCACACGCGCCCCTACTCGCTCCCCTAGTATAACTCGTGTGTGATAAGTTGAGATCTGAGCACTGTGATCTTGGTTCGAGCGCAATCTAATCTTATCACGTACGAGTAGTACTTCACACGTCACGCGTGACCAATGGCAAGGCGAGGCTATATTATTGTAAAGTATCATCAAAATCCGTTCTGTAGTTTTTACGTGAAAGAGTAACAACATTCATACATACAAACTTTCGCATTTGTAATATTAGTAGGATATAGAGGTAGCCTATTTTCAACCGAATTCCAAAAAAGGAGGAGTTAAGGTGTTTGTTACCTCATATCTTTTGACTGGGAGAACAGATTTAGAAAATTATTTTTTTAATTGAAAGGGACTAATTCCCAAGTGGTCCTATTTCATTTTGGTCCCATTCTGACAATAATTTGGTCCCATTTCGGTAATTTGAATTCAGTCGGGTTGTTGAGTCAATTTTTTGACGTGCTTTATTTTTTCCAAGGGCGTGAGCAGAGATATTTTATATGCACAGTTTTCGCCACATACTGTACCTATCTTCTATACTTATAATAAATCTGTAGAAGTGAAAATTCTGTACATTGAAAATATCAAAAAAATAAATGGCAGGGGGTGTTACTAGACCGATACCGAACCCAAAAATGTGATTAAAAACAATTTTTGTCTGTCTGTCTGTTTGTTCAGACATCACGCAAAAACTACCGGTTCGATTACGATGAAACTTGGTATAATTATTCTTTAATATCCTGGGCACCACGCTGGGTACTTATTATCCCGGAAAAGTAGATACAATAAAAAACAAAACTTAATTTTGCGGTTCGATCCCTAGACCCGATTACTGTAATAAGTTTATCGTAGGTTACGTCACCCGCAGTGGAGTTCACTAAGGGGCGCTGCACATGGCTAAGATACTACTAGGTATGCAATGCAGGCTGCTGCTGCATGTTCTAAACCACCATCACGCCACACGTTATCACTGTGGTAAGTTTGAAGGAGATCGGTTCAGGCGTTTAGCAGGAGTATCCGGAGATACGAAATACATGAGTCGCCTAAGATTGAGCTTCGCTCAATAATATTTTATCTTAAGATACAATATCGCTCAACAGCTATACATAATAAATCAGTAACTGGTAATCAAGAAAGATATAACACGCAGGCGGAGCTGCGGGCAACAGCTAGTATACAATAAATCAGTAACTGGTGATCAAGAAAGCTATAACACGCAGGCGGAGCTGCGGGCAACAGCTAGTTATTAAATAAGATTTTAATGAATGATGATGATATTATTATGCTAAGCGAATACTGATACGCGAATACACAACCGTAGTATACCTACCTAGGCCTTACCTATAAATATGTTGTAAGTAGGTACTTACAACATATTTATAGGTAAGTACCTACTTATATGTTTAAATAAGAAAATCAACAAGCCCAAACACGATGGGTTTATCATAAAATTATTGAATCTCCTCCACCTTCTATTATGTCAGTAGGTACTTATTACCATTTTATTTTATCAAGACAAATGAAAAGTCCAAATGTGGGTAATAATAACTAATAATAATCTCCTCTCCAATGAACTCTGATAAGAAGTTAAAATACTGCCATCTATTAGGAAATAATCGGGACAATAGAAACTGTTCATTCATGGGGGATTATAACGTAAAACCATCCAACTGCCATCTATTATGTATTTTTCGCACACATAATATACCGCCATCTATTACGTATTTTTCGCACACAATACACTGCCATCTATTAGGAATTTATCGAAAATTATTTAGATAGTCTTATAGAGGCCTTCAAAACGTCCTCAATTCCTTCTATGTGATGGATCATCTGTACTAGTATAGTATTCTTATATCTGTGACCGTACGTAAACTAATCTATGGATCTCACCGTCATCTATGAAAAGCAACCGAAACTAAAATGTAATTTAAGTACAACGTCATCTACCATTACCTGTAATAAACTTCCATTCCGTGTGTACAAAATGGCTTATTCTTAGGGTTCCGTAGTAAAAGTCTCGGAACCCTTATACTCGTAGTTTCGTCATGTCCGTCCGTTCTCGGCTTTTCTTCCAAACGTTTAGCGCTAAAAATATGAAACTTGCATGGATATCTTTACGTTATTAGTTCGTCATATTGGATTTGTGTATTTACTATTTGTATTGGGCTGTGTATGTGTGTAAGTGGGGATGGTCTCTCGCGTCAACTCCATCATGTGGGGTATTATTAGAAAGGTCTTTAAAAAAAAAATTGTAGGGTGCTTAAATTATTACCTATATGATTTAAGTATCCATTTGTAAAATATTTAACTTTAAAGCGCATTTAAAAATTCATGATAATAGTCTTTAAGAACTATCTAGTGAACTAAGAAGGAAAACTATGGCGAATTAGATACCTGACTCTGTTAGTTCCAGAAGTCATAGAAGCTATTACGGGTGACTAAGGAACCCTATTCTAAGCGTGGCCAGACACGCTCTTGGTCGGATTTTAATACACTGTTAATAGCAGTCGCATAATATGACTCTACCTACCCGTTCGGAGAAACGTTTCTATACTTAAATTATATCCATTGAAAGATATAATTTCATAAATAAGATTCTGTTTGAAAACATTACATCCACATGTCACGTTTAGCTTAAAGTACAAGTGATAGCGTTTACCATTGATACAGCATGTCACATAGGTATACAGAATCAAATCTTTATCTCGAAGGGCTAGACAGAAGAGTGACCGGCGAAATGTGGGCTTAATTTTGCCGGTCGCATTAGCTAGTATTACTTCATAACTGTATTATAAAAAATCAAAGTCGCTCCGTCCCTATGTATGTTTAGATCTTTAAAATTACGCAACGGGTTTTGATACGGTTTTCACCAATGGAGAGACTGGTTCTCGAGGAAGGTTTTTATGTATTTAAATTGTCAAGTGAAAGCCGTGGGCGTCCGCTAGTACGGTATGAAATCAAGTCATATTGCATTCAAACTGCAAAGCAGCTGGAGTGAGTTAAAATCTCGTCCGTCTGTCTACCTTACCTTAGAGTGTACATTAACACTGGAAATACCTTCTGGTGTGTACCAGAGAAGCCCGCAGCAATGGACATAGGAAACAAACTTCGAAACAAACGTTAAAATTTGTGGGCCACACTAATTTAATATTTGAATTAACCCGGAATCGAACCTAGGACCTTAGGGACGGCAGTCGAAAACACATACCACTGCACCACTCAGGTAGTCGACATATGGTACCAGTTACAGGTACTAAAATTGGAAATTAAAAAAGTTTATGGCAGAAATATAAGAATAATAGACATACATTATTTTCCCACTTTTGGGGTAAATTCCTTACACTGCCACCTTTATTTATATGCAACCACCCACATCATCGGAAATTGTTTTATAATTATTAAGTTCGATGTAGGTAAAGCTTCAAGAAAAATAAGGGTGAGATTTAATATCATTAGCTAAGTTAGTGAATTAGTACGCCTAGTTCGTCATTGTAAACATTTACTAAAAACCAAGCGAGAGTTGAAACTTAGGTACTTAAAACAGCTATAAGTAGTGCAGATATCTGTTTTCCTACTTTAGTGTCTACTAGTAAGTAAGTACTTAGGTAATAGCTTTAAAAACGATTTCAAGTTAATCCCGAGTGATACAGAAGTGACTATCACTCACTGTGCATATTATTTGTCACTGGTAACGACAATTGTTGAATCACTGGTAACATAGACCAACGCGGTCGTCGTATACGACGGGACAAGGCATTATGCATTTTCCCGATACATAAAAGTCTGCCATGTTTGGTGCGGGGGGGTCATCGACACGCACACATTCTCAGACGCTCAAACCCAATCGGGTGCCACTACGGAACCCACACATGACAATAAGAATAACACATTAACATTTTCACAAACACATACAAAATCAAAATATCTTTATTCATGTAGGTCACAAAGTAACACTTATGAACGTCAAAAAAAGAAAATGCTTCTACATTTACATTTACCGCCAGATTCGCAAGGCAATAGGTAGAGCCTGTGAGGAAAGAACCTGGCAAGAAAAACTCACGGCCACTCTTTTTATTCGGCAGTAAATACAATGATTCTGTTACAACAATAAAAAGAGGGCAAGGGCAGTACGTGACCATGTGTGGACCAAGTGAACTTAAAAATTATGGATCTCTGTTATTCACAAAAAAGTCAAATACTAGTTAAAGGTGCCACATATACTCAAAGTACCCATACCTAACAATATCATAATAATAATAATTTAACAATAATAAGTGAGTTTCAGCAATAAAACAACATCTCAAACAGAGCCCCTATGTAGCTCGAGTGATGAGCAAGCTGTTACGATGTGTGAACATCGACATTTAACATATTGCGTTTAGTAACAGCACTATATGGAATCTACTAGAACATTAACGGACCGGTTCGAACAATGCAGAAATTCCTTCGCTCATTGTTCTGTGAATCGGTCGAGATTGAATAGATAAGGATCTAGCAACCGACCAATGGCGGCGCGCGCGCGGATATCGATGTGTAGATTGTCGCGTCACTAGACGCCCGGAGTAGGGATTCGGCACGATTACATTACCGGTCCCGAGGTCATATAAACCCGCGCAGATCGGGCGGAGACACGAAATTAGCATAATATAAATCTCTTAACGGCTGCCGTAACCACCGTTAACGAAGTATTGAATTATAATATGTAATATAATATTTAACGAAGTTTTGAACAAGTCTAGTGGTTATAACAGTTGTGCAACTTGTGCAGTTAGTTTTCCGTTCCCGTATATCCGGGGTAAGTGCTGTGAACAGAATAGCTTCTATAATGCCAACCACGCGATCTATAATTAGAATATTACGAAATAGCTATTTCATAGATTATTAGTAAGTTAAAGTAAACCTATAGTTTGTTTAGACTCCGTGAGTGTCCTAGGTTCCGATAGTGGTCAAAGTAATTAATATTTTATCGAAGTAAATATCAAAATCAGGCGGTGCTGAATTTCTTGCCTCAAAATATACGAGAAAACAGTTAGGACGGTGAGGTTAAATAACTCCACCACTAAATGTTATAATTGTATATGTATTGCCTATCTATATATGTTGTCTGTGTAATTTCCTATTTTATAAACTCGTAGGGAATACTAGGATATAGTAACATTGCCCTATCGAATATAATGATAAATTGTTAAAACTATTTCTAGGTTAAATTACTCAACCCCTAAATGCTATAATTATATATGTATTACCTATCTGTATGTTGTCTATGCAATTACCTATTTTATAAACTCGAAGGGAATGATAGGACCTAGTAACATTGCCCTATCAAATATAACGATAAATTGTTAACAATATTTCTACCTAAAATTCTCTTAAGGGGCTAACCACCTACAGCCTTAAGCAGTAAACCATAGTTGTATAATTTTAAATTGTGAATATCAAGAAGGAGAATCCGGGTTAAGATAATTCATCTACCCGACATATTTTATTGTGAAGCCGTACCATTTGGGGCGCGGCCTTAAGCGGGTAACCGTTAAATTTCTAAATTTATATTGTGTTTAACGTAAATTCAAATAGCTAGATCATATTCCACCTATCTGGAATAATGCACTATTATTTAACATTTTATTATCTAGACTGCCATTTAGGGACCGTCATTTTAGGGTTCCCTAATTTAGTGAACCATTATAAAGTTTTAATTGTTAGATGGGAAATACGCATAACGCAGACTCTTTAGGAACTTCGTCTACGATACGTAATAGGTAGAAAAATAATCTTTTGAAATGTACCCACATTTGTGTTGGGCCTATAGCTATATTTTATTATTCTTTCTTTGCTATTTTCTGCCGCCAATCGGAGACCGATATATAGGGATGAGCCAAGTACCTGTCTGTGATTTCCCTGTTCCCATGTTTGTATAATCCTGTGTTATGTGTAATCTTGCCGTGTACCCTCATGTAAATAGTTGTGCAGCGCGTCCGACAATTAGGGAACCTGTACGGCGACTTGCGCGTGGGGCCTACGGCAAGCGGTGCCGAGCCGGTATCTAATCCGTTGCTTGTGTCATTTCCAGAACTTCCTTGGGGTTTAGATAAGCCATATTTGTAAAGAGTACGATTGCTGAGCAACCAGAAGCTGCGCCGTCGCTCCTGTGGCCTTCGACCCGGAGCAACTCGTCAGCTAGAACCAAACTGATTGGAGGACACCAGCGGATCCTGCCGGCTGACCGCCCGTCGCATTGTGAACCCCCAGTTAAGTGCACCGGGCACTTCCGTAAACAGTATTGTGATCCTATACTACCGACACACTCCTAGCTAATTGCATTATATAAACCCTAGGTTCCTGCTATTAAAAGTACGTTAATTGTTTTACGTTGTTTGATTGAACTTCCTAGCACTGGCGCCCGAACTAAAAATAAAGTTTGTCGTAGGTAGGATCACAAATATATTACTGTGAGCGGATGCGCTATTGTATGTGTGTAAGTGTGTCTACTTTTGTGCCTTCCTCCTGAACTGGATCGGGAGCGAATAAAAAACTTAGAAGCTATCCAGTTGCCTCTCATATTCCATAAGGTTAGGCAGGTGGTAAGAGCCCACCAAAAACCTTTGCTTTATTTAAGGACCCACATAATTTTTTTTCTTTTTTCTTCTTTCTTCTAGATTTTTTTAAAATTTTTATAAGCCGCAAGGGTAGACGCACAATTTTGTGTGTGTCCTCCACTTTGTTCTCCAATTTATTTTTCATGTTGATTTTGTGTATGTAATTTCCAGCAGACTCAACGGTCGCAGTATCTTTTTAAATTTTAGCTACCCACATTGGTATTACAAATTGTAAATTTTATTTTCGACAGCTGTTATAATTTTAATTTTAAAGAATTGCTTTTACTTGATATTAGCATACCGAAACGGTTGCTATTTAAATAATTAGGCGATTGTAATTTTATTTTGTGGTAAAGATTTTCAGTCTCTGTTAGTCCATTATCGCACCATGTCGAAACGGAAAATAAAGTAGTAGGTACTTTATTTTACGTTCCGATATGGTTCATCATTCAGTTAAATAAGGCGGAGATAGTCTATGAATTGACTATTAGGGGGGTGGAACCCAAGGATAGAATAAATGATCTAAAAATTCAAATGCAAAAAGCAAAGGACGAATATCAGGCGCATTCGATTACGGAATCAAACTACCCTCTGGCTGAGGATTTGTTAGGAGTAGAAGCCACACTGTCGCGAATTAAGGAGGGGCTGGACGTGCTGGCGGCGGAGCCAGACGCGGACCATAGATCACTGTACGAGCGGACGGGCAGTGCCTTGAATCACATTTATTTTAGGTTCGGTAGAGCAACGAAGCCCGCCTCGAAAGAGGAAAGTGCCGAGCTCGCGATAGTGCGGCAAATTTTTGATAGTTATTCGTCGCGTTTCGTGGTTCTGCCAAAGCCCCCCGCACTTAGGAGCCCCGCGCTTAGGTCACCGTATTTATTAGAACAAAACCCGTTCTCGTTCGACAAAACGCCCCAGGTAGCACCCATGATAGTGGTGGACGAGCCAGCCTCCAACTCAGATATTACACCCGTCGAGCGGATCAAGGTAACATGCGACCGCTCCACTGCCCTTGACATAGTTAAAATCAAATTCGATGGAAAGGGTTGTGGCCGTGCGTTCTTGGAACGTATGGAGGAGGTGCGTTTGGCGAGGGAGATAAGCGACAGGAAATTGTTAGGGTTAGCGACTGAATTCTTCACAGGCGATGCGCTCCATTGGTTCCGTAGCATTAGGTCGTCAATTTCAACATGGCAGCAACTGAGAGAGGCTTTGTTGGAGGACTTTGATCCTCCAAATTACGATGTTAGGTTCCTTGAGGAAATTCATGCGAAGACCCCTAGGGAGAGCAGGAGGCTATAGTAATTTATCTCGCCATCATGCAAGGCATGTTCGCTAGACTCTCCACGCCACTGTCGGAGGCTCAGCAGTTAAATATAATATTCCAGAATATTAGGCCGTGCTACGACGTCTTCATTGCGGGTGGTCCTCCTATTGCATCCCTACGGGAATTGAAACAAAAATGCAAAAGTTACGAGTTCTCCCAGGCGCGCCGCAGCGCAAGGAGCCGACGCAGTCGACAATGGCCCCGGAGTTCAATTATCAGTCCACCAAAAAGGACAAGGGGAAACCATTGGTTCACGCGGGAGTGTCAGCAATGGCAGAGAGGCCAGTTGGGCGACGGGTCCATTGCTTCGGCTGCGGTAAAGGCGGGGTCACCAAGCGCAATTGCCCAGATTGCGCGCCGGGTTACGTGTCTGCAGCAGGGAAAGCTTTCGTCCCATCTTGCGTAAAATGCGGTAGGAGAGGAGTCGCATATAAGAACTGCGACACCTGCAAGGGTGGAGCATCTTCGACCGTGGCTAACCTCCCTTATAGACCACCAAAAAACTAATGTCAGAAGATCGAAGGGGAACTAATAAATTTGATAGTGAGTCCTGGAAGCAGTGGCTCACAACCATTAGATTTTTTTTTTAAACTTATCATGTCTCCTCGATCTTCGACAGTAGGCCTCGTAACGACCCTCGCCCTTATGTAAAGGTGTCTCTCCCAACGTGCAACAGCGAGAAAATTTATGGATTGTTGGATTCGGGTTCTGCCGTATCCATTATAGGTCGTAACGCACATACACAGTTGATAAAGTACGGCGTAAGACTTAATGAGGAGCAGCGAATACCAATCGCAACGGCTTCAGGACAGGCATATAATTCCATAGGTTCGATATCGTTGCCGGTTTCGTTCGAGAGCGACACCAAATATATTTTATTCCATATTATACCTAGCATCGATTCCCTTATGATTTTAGGGATCGACTTTTGGAAATATTTTAATATTTGTCCTAAATTTTTATCGTTAGTAGATTTTTATGTGGACTCCGATCTTAAGGTAGCATCCTTAGATGCGCTATCACATCAGGCCAGCCACGTCAACCCGTATGCTGCTCTCTCATCCACGGAAAGAGTCATAGCCGATAGAGTTATCAAGGATTTCCAGTCCGTTTCTTTCGACTCCATTGGGTTGGGTAGAACTACCGTCATCACACATAGAATAGACACAGGTGACTCGCCTCCCATTAGACAGCGTTCTTACCGGCTATCGCCAGACAAACAAAATATCATTTCGGACCAAGTTAACGGAATGTTGGCGTTAAATGTCATCTCACCTGGAGAAAGTCCTTGGCTGTCACCGGTGCTGGTTATAGGAAAGAAGGATGGCGAACCTCGTTTTTGTCTAGACAGTAGGAAGCTCAACTCCGTGACGAAGAAGGATTCGTACAGTCTGCCATACATATCGGAAATTTTAGATAATCTTAGGGATGCTCGATTCTTTTAGTCTATAGATCTTTCAAAGGCGTTCTGGCAGGTCCCCTTGGATGCGGCTGACATAGAGAAGACCAATCAAAATCGAAGGATGACAGACGAGTGCCCCAGCGGGCCAACCGATCCGTAGGGTTCGACAATGACAAAAACCATTTCAGCGCTGCATGGTCTGTGCAAACTATGAAACGCTTTCCATTCTCTTTATACCACCGCCAATGTTCGAGGGCTACTAGTACAGCCAAGGCTTCACGTTCCGTAACACTGTAGTTACGTTCCGGGCCTGATAAGGAACGACTCATGAATGCTATAGGTCTGTCAACTCCATCTATATTCTGGGTTAACATACCGCCCAGCCCGTAGTCGCTCGCATCTGTGTGCACCTCGAACGGCAGATCTAGATTGGGGCACGCTAATACAGGTGCCTTTATTAAACAATTTTTTAATGTGGTGAAAGAGTCCTGGGCCTCTTCCGTCCACCGAAATGGTGGGGCTCCTCTCTTTGTAGATGTCAATTTGTTTGAGGGCCCCGCTATCGTGCTGAAATCTGGAATGAACCTACGATACCACGACGCTGTACCTAGGAACCGCTTCACGTCCTTCTTACTCGTGGGCGTAGGATACTCCAGGATTGCCTCTACTTTGCAGGGGTCCGTACACAAGCCTTGAGCGTCTACCACATAACCTAAATACTTAAGGCTGTCACGGAAAAATTGACATTTCTCAAAATGTATGGACAAGCTGGCCTTCTTTAATTTTTCCAACACCCTCAGCAACAGTGACACGTGCTCGTCAAACGAGCTGCTAACGATTATTATGTCATCTAAGTAACAAAATACCTTGAGTTCGAACTCAGGGCCGAACAACGTGTCCACCAATCACTGCTGAGTAGCTGGCCCATTGGTCAAACCAAATGCCATCACGTTGAACATAAACGTCGCCGTTATTCTGCACGTAGGGGACCTTCAAGACGTATCACAAGGTTCGCCTTCGATTCTTTTGGCCAGGAATGTACAAGGACGTGGCTAAGTTCACAGCTTCCTGCGAGACCTGTTTGGCATACAAAGCTTCCACTCATTGCACCTTGGGTCAACATGGTAAGCCTAAGAAATGTAGTAGGCCGTTTCAGATGCTGTCAATAGACTTGGTAGGGCCTTTGCCGGTTTCTAGGAAACAAAACGCCTATATATTGGTTGTGTGTTGTTGTTTCTCAAAATATTGCCTAATATTTCCATTGCGCCGTGCTACAGCAGCCAACGTAGTAAAACATCTAGAAGAGGGTGTATTTATGGTTCATGGGGTTCCGGAGGTCATCTTGCAAGATAACGGTGTCCAATTCGTCAGTAAAGAACTGGACACACTCTACAAGAAGTACAGGATACCGAAGGTACACTTTACGCCGAAGTACACACCTCAAGTTAATTTGGTTGAACGCTACAACCGAACGATCGTAACTGCAATTGCCACTTTCGTAGAAGACGATCACAGGACATGGGCTGTACATATATCTCTATATACCTCAGATACAGTTCGCCATCAATAGCGCGGTTAATGAAGTAACGCGTTACTCGCCTGCATTTCTAGTTTATGGCAGGGAATTAGTCACGTGTGGGTCACACTACGATATGGAGGGTGACCCTAGTGATCTAGTTCTTCCTCCAAGAGACGAGTAGGCGGAGAACAAGGGTGTGCTGGCAGCTGTATTTGACAAGGTACAATCCGCTCTTCACCAAAGTCACCTCAAGAGCTCTCAGAGATATAATCTTCGAAGGAAGCCTTCAACATTTGAGGTCGGGGATATAGTTTGGAAACGTACTTACTTCCAGAGCGACAAAGACGCTCGCTTCATGAAGAAACTAGCCCCGAAATATCAAAAGTGCAAGATCATAGCAAAGCGATCTCCATTAGTTTTTACTCTAGAGGACATAGGTAATAGTGTAGGAAATTGGCACGTGAAGGACTTCAAGATGACAAATTCGTTGTATTAATTTATATGTTGTTTGAGGAGCAGCGTCCTAATGGATTCGTTGTTCCATATGTTTTTAGCTTCATCCCATTTATTGTGGCCAGGGCCCCCGTAGTTTTAATCCGATGCCTTATGTTTTTGCTAGGAGCTACGTTTGGATTGGTTTTCCTGTGGACCCACAAATGGGTGGATTGAGGCACACTTCATGCAGTTAGAGTTCATCATTTATAATATATACATGTGGTAGAGTTTTGTGCAGAACTCGAGCTGGGTTGTAGACCACCATCTTCAACTATCGCCGTTATGCGGTCGTTAGGGTTGATGAACCAGACTAATACGCACACAGGGTTCCACCCTGAGGCACGGACCACGTTGTGCCTATATCGTATCTATGTAGTTTAAGTATTAGAAATATATATTTAAGTTTATTGTGGTTAGGAAATTCAGTCTGATCATGTAGAATAAACCACTCCAGTATCAACCGGAGCTGTAGCAGGAAGAACTTCGAGTCCACGCTGTATTAACTGCCGGGGGTAAAAATAAGCCTTCACTGTGTTTTGGGAAGCTTCGTTATGAGAAGTTTTCCCTGTATCTAGAGGAGCCTCATGTCCTCCCTGGGTCCCGAAGCACGTCAGAGCGGTTAGTGACTCTGTTGCCCAGTCGTTTAATTTCAGTTGGACAGGACGTGCCGTCGAAGTAGGCTGGGGCCTAAGTTAACATTTCAACGCGCAAGTTGTACGTCCCATCGTGATAGATAGGGCCGGACAGGGTATGTAAGACTCGTCTTCCTGCCTCCGCGAGAGGAAGACGTTGAGTGTTAGGTAGTATGTAAGGTTGCGAGCATGGAGTTTGAAAGGTTGGATGAATTGGAACTTGCGTCAGTTGTTTCAGGAATGTATCGCAGTTTATAGGCGGATTTTACTGGTTTCCCCAGTTAAAATCCTTCTCCTACATTTAACATATTGCGTTTAGTAACAGCACTATATGGAATCTACTAGAACATTAACGGACCGGTTCGAACAATGCAGAAATTCCTTCACTCATTGTTCTGTGAATCGGTCGAGATTGAATAGATAAGGATCTAGCAACCGACCAATGGCGGCGCGCGCGCGGATATCGATGTGTAGATTGTCGCGTCACTAGACGCCCGGAGTAGGGATTCGGCACGACTCCATTACCGGGCCCGAGGTCATATAAACCCGCGCAGATCGAGCGGAGACACGAAATTGGCATAATAGAAATCTCTTCAACGCACGGCTGCCGTAACCACCGTTAACGAAGTATAGAAATAAAATAATAATAAATAAAATAAAATAACGTTTATTATCTTTGAAATTTTTAGAAAATTATTTAGATTCGTCAAAAGTTGGTGTGACTCTACCGAGGGTTCCAAAATGCAACGAGACTGAGAAGAGCCCTCAAGAAACTCAGTTCGGCTTTTTTCAAAATATTTCATCTTAAATCTAATACAGAGTTATTTAGAAAGGAGCAATTCGTGTTACAACCAGGCAGCCTTGTCATCTAAGAAATCATTAATACTATAATAAGCTTGATGGCACAATTTACTTTTTATTAGTTTTTTAAATTAATTGACAGATAAATTTGCTATTTCGGTTGGCAATGTATTGTACATTCGAATAAAGTTCCCCGCAAAAGAATTACTCGCTTTATGAAGCCTAAATTTAGGAACAGCCAGTTTATCCTTATTTGTTAAGTTTAGATTATGATTATCACTATTTTTCACAAATTTACTTTTGTTCTTGTGGGTATACAATAAAATTTCATAAATATACTGTGAATACACTGTAAGGATGTTAATATGCTTAAACTTATCTCTTAATGACTCCCGAGACCCCATTCCATAGATAGTCCGGACAGCCCTCTTCTGCTACACAAAGATGCATTCAATATCGGCAGCGTTACCCCACAGTAGTATGCCATATGTCATGATACTGTGGAATTAGCTGAAGTAGACAAGACGCGCCGTTTTAATGTCTGTAAGTTGTCGGATCTTTTTGACAGCATAGGCTGCTGAATTAAGCCTGGCCGAAATTTTCCCGATATGAGGCCCCCATTGCAATTTGGAGTCCAACGTTATGACCAGAAAGAGAGTGTCATCGACCAATTCTATTATATCATCCCTAACCTTAACACTGGTTTTAACAAGTCTTACATTAGGTAAGGTGAATCTTACACATTTAGTTTTATTTTCATTTAATAATAAATTATTAGCACAAAACCAGTGGACTATCCTAGAGAGGGCAATGTTTACATCGTCAAGTTCACTCTGTCCACGTTTAACTTTAAATATTAAAGAAGTGTCATCAGCAAACAAAATTATCTCGTGGTCGTCTCTTATGAGGTGAGATCATTAATATATACTAGAAAAAGAAAAGGTCCCAAAATTTAACCCTGCGGTACCACCATTGCTACAGGAGAACCAGGTGACTGTTTACCATTTATCACTACTTTCTGGACCCTATCACTTAAGTAAGAATTGACGAAATTCAAGGCCGTCCCCCGGATTCCGTAATGATCAAGTTTCTTAATTAAAGTCTGGTGCTGAACGCAATCGAAGGCCTTAGATAAGTCACAGAATACACCATAAGCATCATATGACTCATCCCAGGCCCTGTATATACACTCTAATAATTTAATTCCGGCATCAGTGGTGCACCGACCACGAGTGAAACCGAATGAGTGATTTTGTATGTAGTAGTTTATCAACGTTAAAGTGATTTTGCATTTGATTAAGCATAATTTTTTCAAAAATTTTACTAAATGTAGGTAGTACAGAAATGGGACGGAAATTAGACGGATCTGAAGTGCTACCCGATTTAAACAGGGGAATTAATTTACTAGATTTCATTAAATCAGGGAACACACCACTATCAACACAATTATTAAATATTATTACTAGTTCTGGAGCAACCATTTCAATAAAAGAATTTACTAAATACACAGAGATGCCCCAGAGGTCAGCTGTTTTCTTGATATTTAAAGATTTAAAAGTTTTTAAGATAGTTTTTATGTTAACTTTACTGAATTTAAATATAACGTTACAACAAGGAACGTTTGCTTTTAACTAAGATTCTGCAATGGGGGTTGAAGAGCCTAGGGTTTTTGTCAAATCTACAGGAATTCGGGAGAAAAAATTTTCAAATTCGTTAGCGACCTCGAAGTCTGATGTAGTTATTTTACCATTTATATTAAGTATAAAATTATTATCATTTAATTTTTGTTGACCCCTTTCCGCGTTTATAATTTTCCAAATAGATTTAACTTTGTCTGCACTATTGAGAATTTTATCACTTATATATTTTGATTTAGCTGCTAAACAATCTGCTTTAAACTTTTTTGAATAAGTTTTAACATAATCTAGAAATTCAACTGATCTATTAAGCTGTCTTTCTGAGTATAGTTCATAAAGTTTTTGTCTACTTTTGTGTATACCCTCAGTGGCCCATTCACTGAAAGTAGGACTATCACTAATCATGACCTCCTTAGACTTGAATATGGAGCTGAACTCGTTGTAAAAAGAATCAAAAAATAATTTATACATTAGATTTGGATCTAAGCCAGTATCTAAGAATGGAATTTTATTGCAAAGTCCAACCCTCATACGTTCCAAGCGGTCACCAGTTATTGGTCTACATAATATTTTACGTTTTATAACTTTTTCTTTAGTGATTTTAAAAGATGCTATTTGCCCACAATGGTCTGAATCTAGCTTTTTTATAATACCTTTACTTTCTGGCAACATATCGCTGTATATATTATCCAGGCAAGTGGCTATTGTATCACAATATCTAGTAGGCTCCAAAAATAAGTTTGTAAGATTGTGTGATTTAAATAAATTTAAAATATTATAACTCATAGGCGTATTAACAAGTAAATCGACATTAAAATCACCACATACTATTAGGTACTTATTAGTTTTTCCAAGTTTACATAGAACTTTGTCAATAAGTTCCTCAAATTCGCAAAAGGGTGAGGTTCCAGGTTTATACACGCATACTACTATGAATTGCTCCATTTCCACGCACGACAGTTCGACTTTACACTCTAGAGAAAGAGACACAATATCTTTCCGTTCTTTAAATTTAAGTTTTTTATTTAATAACAGTGTAACAGTGAGAAGCCAATCTCACCCACCAGCGGGTTCAGCGGAGGCTCATGAGACAATTATATGGTATCCCAGGGCGCCAGTTCACGTAAGAACGGTGTGTGTGATGATAGGAGAATTCAATAAGGCACAACGGTAAAGAGGGTTCACAGAGAATATATTTATAACCTTATAACAATTAAACAATGGGTATTGAATTTAGTTATTAAGTTTACACAAAAAGATAGGTAGGTAGCTTCTAGCCTACTTCTTAAAATTACAAATGAAAGGTACAGATATTATTTCAATCTTGACTGCCGGTTATGCCGATGGTTCTTGTAACTAGAGTAGACAGTATTATTAATGAAGAACAGGGGATCAGATGTTTATCAAGTACTTCACTTAAATGCTTGGTCCACGCGGTCAGCTGGGATTGTTGGAGTGACGCACGTGCTGTGGTCCTGTGAGCCCAAGACGACCTCGTGTATCCTCGACGTAGATTGATCGGACTTTATACTGTACTGCTCCAGATACGTCGACTACCTTAGAAATTCTGCACCAAGACATCAGACATCAGTAATAAAATCAAGACACGCCCTTCGGAATGCCTAAAACAGAGAAAAAATGCTTCCACGCTGTCCAAGTTGAATAGGAGAGAACGCTCCCAGCTTCTTGAGATCACGTTAGACAGGACGCTTGAACTGTATCGACGATTGTTTCGATTTAATTAATATTGTTTCCAAGTAAAATAACTTCTTTCAGAATAGAATGTAGTAGGTTAAGTAGGCGACAGATGTAGTGTTTGAAGAGATATTATCAATAAAGTCTTGAGCAGTGGAAAGAGACTGACGACAGCTCGCGCTGGCTTTTTATCAACTCCGAGCTGCTTCTAGATTCTTCCTTTCCTGCAAAAACTAGTTCAAACCACTTTTCTACAAGCATAACTTGTCGTTTGTCGAGTTGACATCTATACATCAACTGACACTAATGACGTTCATAATCTCATTACAAACGTTTGTTTACGTTTTGTGAGTGTAATGAAATTACGATGTTACAATATCAAAGATCCCCCCGTATGTTCTGTAATACAAAAAATATCAATATTATCTGAAGTCATTAACAGTTCCAACTCTAACTCTTTGCCATGTGTTAAACAACCAATATTTTGATTCCCTATGTTGATATAATTTACATTTTTTGATTTGGTTTGATTTGGAGGGCATTTTTTAACATAATCAATATTTGTAACTAAATTTAATTCCATAAATTGACTATGTCTGCTAAAGGGTAATATTGCCTCTGTTGTCGTAGAACTTAATTTAAATTACTTGGAACAGATTCCAAAGTCTTAACACTAAATCTACATTGCTCAATAAAAGCAGTTTTGTCAGCCAAGTTCTTGGCTGAAGTGTAAAAATAATTGAATAGCAAACTTGCTATTTGTCTCTTATAATGCTTTGGTAGAACCTAAATACCTACCTTTGTTTACATAAACAATATGTTTGTTATTGTTAAACTTACTGTCAGAAGTTGACAAATTGTATTAGAGGATATAATATTATTTTTTTCTTTTTTTTTTTATATTTAAGTCGACAAATTGACGCCACCCGCCTGATGGTAAGCTGTGGCGACGTCTGGTGATTGTGGGCAACTCTCACAGTACACAGGAATACTATAGAGAGTGACCCTCAACTTGACGACCCAGTAATGTGCGTCTTCACGCTTCGCTTAAAGAACCCAGGGTTATATGTTGGGGGAAACACGTGCGCGGGCAGGACGTTACATGCCACCATCGTTCGGCAGAGAAACGAACGTTTAAAACGCTCAGTTCTCGCGAAGACGGTTTCCACGGTACGAGAGTGACATCTCTGCCCGGCACGCGTTGTTCGGGATCGGAAGGGACTCTTCAGAACACTCACCGTGGTAAATGCGGCCAAGGAAGCAATTGTTCGGCGCTGGGCTAGCGGCTCAAGGCTTCCCGTTACCTCCGGACAATCTATAATGCGAACAGCGCGTCGCTGCATAGCGTCGAGTTCGTCCAATACTTCGCGGAGCCGTCCCAGAGGTGAGAGCAGTATTCGACGCAGGGTCTAATCTGCGTTTTGTACAGCAGACACCTCTGGTGCGGTGTAAAGAATCGCTTTACCTTGTTCAGTATTCCTAGTTTCCGCGAAGCTAGCCCAATACATCTCTCAATGTATTTTGTGTTATTGAGCTCTCGACGTACGTCTATGCCAAGGATGTCTAGATTATCCTTCATTGGTAATGTTGCATTCTGAAGAGTGGGTAGGGGAAAGAAAGGGGATTTTTTCGCTGTAAATGCACACGCCTGTGTTTTGCGGGCATTGAACTCGACCAAGTTCTCGGCACCCCATTGGGAGATACTGTCGAGGGTACGGTCGAGATCAGCCACGAGTCGTCGTCTCTCCTCCTCAATCTCAGATCGCCCTGCCGTCGGACGAACCGAGTAACTCCCGTGCAGTGTGCTGTCATCTGCATAGCAATGAATGTTCCCGAGGGATAGCATATCATTGATATGCAGAAGAAAGAGAGTTGGTGATAGTACGGTTACCTGTTACGGTACCCCGGCATTCACTTGCAAGAAGCGAGAAGCCTGGCCATCGCAGAGGACCCGCACTCGGAGCTCGTTTAAAAAGCTGGCAATCCAGCTGCACAGTTAAGGAGGTAGGCCATATGCCGGAAGCTTGGAAAGGAGCGAAGCATGCCAGACCCTATCGAAAGCTTTGGCGATGTCCAGGCTAATAGCCAAGGACTCGCCGTACTTTTCCATAGCCTCACCCCATACATGCGTGACGAATGCCAGGAGGTCACCCGTTGATCGTTTTGGCCTGAAGCCATATTGCCGATCATTGATTAGCGAGTGATCCTCCAGGTATCGCATGAGCTGCTTATTGATAAGGAGCTCAAGCACCTTGCAAATGACTGAGGTGACAGCTATGGGTCGATAGTTGCCTGGATCGGAGCGATCCCCTTTCTTGGGGATCGGTTGTACGTTCGCCTCTTTCCAGACCTCCGGCACGAGCCCTGTACAGTATGACAGGCGGTGCAGACGCGTTAGTACTGGAGACAACTCAGCGGCACATTTTCGTAACACCACCGCCGGAATGCCGTCAGGGCCACTGGTTTTCCGCGTGTCGAGCGACCGCAGCACTGCCCGTACATCACATTGCCTGATAACAATATCAGGCATAGTGTGGCCACAGTTGGCGATGGCGGGGGGCTGCAGGCCACGGTCATCGCCGCGGGAATTAGCCGCAAAGAGGTCTGCGAGCATGTGCGCCTTCTCTTGGGCTTTGTGAGCCAGTGATCCATCAGGAAAACGCAGTGGTGGCAGCGAGGGTTGGCAAAAATTTGACTGTAGGGCTTTGGCCAGTTGCCAGTATCCACGGCTGCCCGTGGGGTGGGATGTGAGCTCCTGACCAAGCCGCGCGACGCGCTGGGCATCCGCTCTCTTGAAGGCCCTCTTGCTGAACCTAGTGGCCCTATTGTACGCTGCTTTGAGGCGGTTCACATTCGGGTCACGTGCCGCCCGAGCCGCCCGAACCAGGGGCGAGCTTTGCGGATGCTGGCGACATCAGTGAAAGGGATATAATATTCTATCCCTAGACTGATCTCGCCAGCAACGGCAGCAGCGCTATCCGAAGGCGCCTTCCCTACAAAACAGCGTTGGCTCCACGGGACGGACGCAAAGTAATCGCGGAGGCCGTCCCAGTCTGCCAACGAGTAGTGCCATAGTCGTCGAGTCATTTGTTCAGCACGAGCAGGCGGTGGCACTTGGAAGCTGGCGTGCACCACACAGTGGTCGGAAGTGCCCAGTGGGGCACGTACCGACACACTGTACTCGGCTGGGCGACTCGTCAGCAGTAGATCCAGCAAGGCGGGCGTGTGGTCTGACCTGTCAGGTGTCCGGGTGATCCCCTGTACCATCTGGGTCAGCCCGTGGGAGAGAGCGAATGCATGGGCGGATCGTCCCGCATGATCGGTCCTAAGGGACCCCAGCCACGCAACGTGATGACCGTTAAAGTCCCCCAGGAAAACCAGGTCAGCGTTCGGGAACCGCACCTGCGCATCGTCAGCCATTTCGCTGAGGTATTCGAAAAGCCTTGTTGTCCCAGTGTCCCCTGTGTGTGAGCGGTAGACGCACACGTAGATCTGGCTCATAGAGCCATGATCCACGTGCAGCCAAAGGACGGAGTAGGAGGGGTTCTCTAGACAGCGCAACCGGCGGCAGCAGACATCCGCCCTAACGAACACGCACACTCCGGCTTTGTCGCGGAATTGTTCCTCAATGACATAACCCGGGTAACTGAGGTAAAACGTGTCGTCAGGGCGGCGTATCTGTGTCCGTAAGGAACATCACAGAAGGCCGTGCCGTCTCTAGGTGATGGTGGACGGTATCGAGGTTCGCATGGAGTCCGCGGATATTCGCGAACTCCACCTCAAAAGGAATCGACTTTGTGGGGTTTCTAGAGGCCGCTGTGTACCGCTTATAACTTTGTTGCACTGTCATGATGAGATATAGAAAAGCGTGAAGACAGGGCGTCATTTGGTGCGGCAATAAGTGACAAAGTGCAGAGGCTAGCTTCGTCTAGAACCGTGTGGCTAGGTCGGAGCCGACCCGACGGACGGAAAGGCTCCCAAACCCCCCTGATGCAAGGCCGCCGCTACCCCACACCGGTTACCACCCGGAGCGGCGACCCCACATCAGGATTATGCGCAACATGTGAGGCATCCTCCTGGGGTGGTTGGTCCCAGGCGGGCCCCATGACTATGTTGTGGGCGGCCGCGGCAACGCCGTTGCTAAGGGTCTCCCTGGCCGGCGAATCGACCCACACCACCCACACTAGACTCCGCTTCGCCCCCACTGGACCCCTGCCTGCCGAACCATACATCGCCCTGGGCCCGGCAGTGCAGCTGCTGAACCCCTAACGCAACCCAGCCTGGGCTGGGTTACTTGGGGGGCTTTAGCACAGCTGCACGGTGGTACCCCCCGGACCAACACTGTTGTACCACCTGGTATCCACGTAGGGGCCGAAGCCACCACATGGGTACCGTAATATACGAACCTCGTCCGTTAGTCAGCAGGTGCACCACTAGCAGGTGAGGTCGCTGGGGCCCGATAGATGTAAGAAGGGCCCCTTTGCACCCACTTCCGTAAACAGTATATGTGATCCTATTCTACCGACACACTATTAGCTACTAGTATTATATAAACCCTAGGTTCCCTGCCAATAAAGTAACGTTAATTGTTTTACGTCGTTTAATTTACTTCCTAGCAGGGGCCGTATCACTGTTTACGGAAGTGCCCGGTGCACTTAACTGGGGGTCCACAATGCGACGGGCGGTCGGCCAGCAGGATCCGCTGGTGTCCTCCAATCAGTTTGGTTTTAGCTGACGAGTTGCTCCGGGTCGAAGGCCACAGGAGCGACGGCGCAGCTTCTGGTTGCTCAGCAATCGTACTCTTCACAAATATGGCTTATCTAAGCCCCAAGGTAGTTCTGGAAATGACACAAGCAACGGATTAGATACCGGCTCGGCACCGCTTGCCGTAGGCCCCATACGCAAATCGCCGTACAGGTTCACTAGTTGTCGGACGCGCTGCACAATTATTTACATGAGGGTACACGGCAAGGTAACACAGGATTATACAAGCATGGGAACAGGGAAGACACAGACATGGACACAGAGAGGTAGTTGGCTCATCCCTATATATCGGTCTCCGACTGGCGGCAGAAAATCTCAATGCAAGAATTAACTAATAATAAAATAATAAAATTTAGCTCTAAGCCGTTAATCTTTTGAAATAAGCCTTAATCTTTTGAAATGTGGGTACATTTCAAAAGATTATTTTTCTACCTATTACGTATCGGAGACGAAGTTCCTAAGAGTCTGCGTTATGCGTATTTCCCATCTAACAATTAAAACTTTATGACGGTTCACTATATTAGGGAATCCTAAAATGACGGACCCTAAATGGCAGTCAGGATAATAAAATGTTATATAATAGTGCATATTCCAGATAGGTAGAATATGACCTAGATATATGACTTTACGTTAAACACAATATAAATTTAGAAAAATAACGGTTTCCCGCTTAAGGCCGCGCCCCAAATGGTACGGCTTCACTATAAAATATGTCGGGTAGTTGAATTATCCTAACCCGGATTATCCTACTTGATATTCACAATTTAAAATTATAATACTATGGTTTACTGCTTAAGGCCGTAGGTGAATGGCCCTTAAGTGAATTTTAGGTAAAAATATTGTTAACAATTTATCGTTATATTCGATAGGGCAATTTTACTAGGTGCTATCATTCCCTACGAGTTTATAAAATAGGTAATTGCATAGACAACGTATATAGATAGGTAATAATTATATAATCATAGCATTTAGGGTGGAGTAATTTAACCTAGAAATAGTTTTAACAATTTATCATTATATTCGATAGGGCAATGTTACTAGGTGCTAGCATTCCCTACGAGTTTATAAAAAGAAGTAATTACGTATACAACATATATATACAATACATACATAATTATCGCATTTAGGCGTGGAGTAATTTAACTTCACCGTCCTAAATGTTTTCTCCTATATTTTGTGGCAAGTAATTCAGCATCGTCTGATTTTGATATTTACTTCGATAAAAGTTTATAAAATAGGTAATTACATTATACGCGATTGAAACTACAATAACTGTGGCTCGAATCACCTCGGAGTCTAAACAACTATAGGTTTACCTTAAGTTACTAATAATCTATGAAGTAGCTATTTGGTAATATTCTAACTATGGATCGAGCGGTGGACGTTATACGTAAGCTATTCTGTTCACAGCACTTACCCCGTATTTTCGGGAACCACAATTAACTGCACAAGTGGCACCACTATTAAATAATAATATCAATCCAAATCTATTCTGTCTGAATTACTTGGTCAAATCTATTATTTTAAAAGTTATAATTTAATACTTCGTTAACGGTGGTTACGGCAGTTGTCCGTTAATGAGATTTCTATTATGCTAATTCTGTGTCTCCGCTCGCTCTGCGCGGACTTATATGACCTCGGGACAGGTAATGGAGTCGTACCGGCCCCTACTCCGGGCGTCTAGTGCCGCGGCAATCTACGTATCGATGCCCGCGCGCGCCTCGCTATTGGCTAGCCGGATAATCCTTATTGGTACGATCTCGCCCGGCTCACAGGACAATGAGCGAAGGAATTTCTTCATTGTCCGAACCGGTCCGCTAATATTCTAGTAGCTTCCAAAAAGTGTTGTTACCAAACGCAAAATGTGTAATATCGATGTTCACACATCGTAACAACAGTATTGTGATCCTATACTACCGACACACTCCTAACTAATTGCATTATATAAACCCTAGGTTCCTGCTATTAAAAGTACGTTAATTGTTTTACGTTGTTTGATTAAACTTCCTAGCAGGGGCCGTATCAAAGCAACTCATTGCCATTTCTCTGTATCGTTTAGATAATCTTTAATAGTATAATATGCCTTTTTTAAGAGGTGTGTCTTAACAGCCACTTTGAATTTATTCAAATGAAGGTTCATAATGTTTAGAGGAATTTTGTTATAAAAACGCACACCAAATCCTGCAAAGGAGTCATGATACATTATACATTTTGCATCATAACACTATAATGACAAGACAAAAAGTTACCGGGTCACTTTTGATGTAACAGTGTCGATACACGTTATCGATAAATTTGATAAATCGACTAGGAAAAATCAGGTTTCAAAAATGTCACAATGGTGGATGTCGTTTATGAAAACAAGACTTTTTTACTATTTATAAATATATAAATAAGTATTATTTAGTAAAATTACAATATTTACAATATTCGTGGAACAATTCATTGACGTCGTCACTGACTGAATACTTCCCAGAATGCTGGCAGCAATGACCACCCGGAAAGTAACGTTCAAGAAGTAAGACCAAAAATATTAACATCTGTGGGTTCCTTACGCCTACAACAGAAATTTCTGCAACCACCAGTAAAATTCATAACCTTGGTTGTATCCAAAACTTTTGTAGGATCATTTTGGTTTGTGCAAATATTATAAGTTCGAATATCGCAAACACCGCTCGCCACTGTTCACAACAGCCGTTGCTATCCAGAGATATCTCTAGCTAAAAAAATTATTAAGATTGGATTTTGGTATGGGTATTAACCAGTTTCAACATTTTGTACGATATAATATAAAAATCTGTGACTGTGATTGAAGGAGAAAAAGTGGACCAAGTGAAAGAGTTGAACAGTTGAGTGTGAAATATAAACATTTTATTGTTATGGGAGATTTTAACTTGTATTCGAGTAATGATAATACCAAGAGTTACTTTAATTATTTTATGACATTTTGCGAATTTGCTCAGTTGAATGAAATACCTAATTGTAACGACAGACAGTTGGATTTAGTGTTGTGCTCGTCGGGTATGTGTTCGCGTTATGACGTGCGCGTATCCATAGTGGACGAGGCCGCTGTACCGGTGGACCGCCACCACCCGCCACTCGCCGTGAACATACGACTTAACGCTAGCGCATGTATGGGGTTGGCAGATGGGTCCATAAATTATAGCCCGCGCGGTATAAAATTAGAGCCTCAATGGAATTTTAATAAAACAAACTTTAATTTATTGTATTGTTTACTTGCGTCGGCCAACTGGGAACCAATATTTGAATTACGGGATCCAGATGAAGCACTTGCATATTTTTATAACATTATAAATAGCATTTTTACGGAGTGCGTACCTAACAGCCCACACCAGTAAACTCAAGGTACATGTACCCAGAATGGTACACAAAAGAAATAATATCCGATATAAAACTAAAAGCGAAGCTACATAAGAAGTATAAAATTACTAAATTACGTAGTGATTATGACGCTTTTAAGGCATGTAGGGCGCGAATTAAAATATGTATAGACCGCGAGTGTAAAAATTATGAAGACCGGGTACAGAGTCGCCTAGTTGAGGATCCCAAGTCATTTTGGAATTTCATTAGGTCAAAAAATTCTTCAAGCAATAGTAAGACAATCCTAAAGGGGGGGGGGGGGGCGGTTTTACCGGTATCAGAATGCGCGTCAGAATTTGCGGAGTATTTTTATTCTGTGTACAACGCACAGCGGGCGCGTCTCGATGTGGATGAGGCTATGGCGTCTGGTGGCGTGGACAGCGCTCGCATTCACATCCCGCAGTTAACTACGGTCCAGGTAAGGGCTGCTCTCACTCGTCTTAAGCCAAAACGATCGGCGGGCCCGGATGGTATACCGGTTTTCGTTATGCGAGATTGTCGTTGTGTGTTGGCGGAGCCGCTTACACATCTATATAATATATGCTTAAGTAAATCGTATTTCCCAGAAGCATGGAAAGTAACCCGGGTTGTACCTATACCGAAAGGGGGAAGCGGATCGTCGGTGGAGTCTTATAGACCCATTGCCATTTTGTCGACCCCAGCAAAGGTGTTCGAGTCAGCCGTTCAGCAAAGTTTCCTGCAGCAAGTCACACCGCAACTGTCAGATGCTCAACATGGTTTTCGACCTGCGCGTAGTACGGCTAGTAATCTATTGAATAGTATGGTGTATCTGGTCCCGAATGTGGATGCAGGGTTACAAGTCGATGTGGCCTCCTTTGATTTTAAGAAAGCTTTCGATTTGGTGGATAACGACATCCTACTTTCGAAGCTGGCTCAAGTCGGTTGCACACCAAAACTGCTAAAGTTTTTTGCCAGTTATATGCGGGACAGACAGCAGTATGTGGAGTTCGGTGGATATCGATCTGAGCCTTATTTTACAAGGTCAGGAGTAAGTCAAGGTTCAAATTTAGGGCCGCTGGAGTTCCTGATAATGATAAATGACTTGCCAGGAGTTGTTAGGGACGCCAAGTGTTTGCTTTTCGCGGATGACCTTAAACTGCTCTTGACTATTGAGAGTGAGGATGACTGCAAACGCCTCCAGCAGGATGTGGATCGTGTGGTGGAGTGGAGTTTTACTAACAGGCTTCATTTTAATACTACAAAATGTTTAATATTGACATTTAGCCGTGCAAGTGCACCTATCCATTACAGTTATGACATGGAGGGCGTGGTAATGGAAAGCGTTAAATCAGTGAGGGATTTGGGCGTTCGTATGGACAGTCAGCTGACATTCCGTGAGCACATGACTGATATCTGCAAAAGAGCGTACACACGGCTTGGATTTGTACTTCGTAGGGCAGGGAAATTTTCATATTTGTAAGCCAGTGGCTTACAAAGCCGCCGGCTTGCCGCACAAAGAAGCCGCTGGCATGGCCGCCGGGCTGTGCCGGCGGGTAGCGCGGGGTGCCGGCGTCATTTCTTACATACATGACTGTCACAACCGGAATGATGCTTGGCGGCTATGCGCGGCCTAAGCCGGCGGCTTGTATTGCCGGCGGAAGTGCCGCTCGGCATAAACCCGGCGGCACTGCCGCCGGCACTGTGTGTAGCAGCTTTTATACTGTGATTATTGCAAATAAATAGGTTTAAAAAGAGATGTAATTTGATTAAATACTAGATACAAATTAAAGGTAAAAACATCTTCTTTTGAACTTTTAAACTTGATGTAGCAGATCGCTTTTACAGCAAAAAAACTGAACATTTTAGTGTAATGTCATATCAGCCGCGTAACTGGATCTAGTCTAGTGAGTTGTCAACCGCCGGGCGCCACTGGACCGCCGGGCGCCACTGGAAATACGTTCTGCTTGTAACCAGAGACGCCCGGCAACGGATGTTAGAGCGGCCGCGGCCTTAGGCCGCGGAACTAAAAAAAAAAAAGTGAGTTGTCAATACACCAATTTGTTTTATTCCTAACTTATGATCCATAGGCCCTATCATATGAGCGAGGGGAACGCCTGTGAAGGCGGCGCGCGGCGGGCGGCGGCGTGCGGTGTGACTGGTAACGACAAATCGCTGGAGAAATCACGTGACGGAATATAATCATTTAGTTCAGTCATATGATAATTATGTTCGAGTACCTACTTACATTATATTGTAATCTGTTCTGGTTCACACAGTCACAAACGTGTGTCGGGCTTTAAACTAATAGTTCTACTTAGTTCTATGTTCACCTTCATCTTGTGTAGTTAGTTACGTTCTTCAGAAAGATAATATCATTTGTTTTATCCGTAGAGAATATTTTAAGTATCAAATAATTAAATAGGCAAATAAATAAATATATTAACACTGTGTCCAATACATTTGCGTGTTACAAGTGCTATTCACAGGGATATCAACAGTGCGGATCTGCTATCCAAAATGCAAAGAAAAGTATATGTTGTTGGCGTCGGTATGACGAACTTTATCAAGCCGAATACTGGTGGTGAATATCCAGATCTAGGCAAGGAAGCAGTAGTCGCCGCATTGGCCGATGCACGCATCAAATATGATGATGTACAGCAAGCAGTGTGTGGATACGTGTTCGGAGACTCAACGTGCGGACAGAGAGTGTTGTACCAAGTCGGTATGACTGGTATCCCTATTTACAATGTTAACAATAACTGTTCAACTGGCTCTAATGCCATATTCTTGGCGAAGCAACTTATAGAAGGAGGCACTGCTGATGTCATCTTAGCTGTAGGGTTTGAAAAAATGCAGCCAGGAGCACTTGGTGGAGGTAACTTTACAGATAGAACCAATCCTATGGACAGACATATATATAAGATGGCAGATATCATCGAAATAGCTGACGCCCCAATGACGGCACAGCTCTTTGGAAATGCAGCTATTGAACATATGAAAAAATATGGCACAACTGAGGTACACCTGGCTAAGATAGCTGCAAAGAATCACCGTCATGGTTTTAAAAACCCCAGGGCACAAGGCAAACGTGAATATACAGTCGACGAAGTATTAAACTCTACAAAGATCTATGGTCCTCTTACAAAACTTGAGTGTTGCCCCACTAGTGATGGTGCAGGTGCTGCCGTACTTATGTCCGAGGAAGCAGTGATTAAATATGGCTTACAGTCCAAAGCTGTTGAGATTATTGGTATGGAAATGGCCACAGATACACCTGCTGTTTTCACTGAGAATAGTTTAATGAAAGTAGCTGGTTACGATATGACTGACTTGGCAGCTCGACGTTTATACCAATATACTGGTGTGTCTCCGAAGCAGGTTGACGTTGTAGAACTGCACGACTGCTTTGCAGCAAATGAAATGATAACTTACGAAGGCCTTCAGCTATGTGGGGTTGGTGAAGCGGGCAAGTTTATCGATGCAGGTGATAATACTTATGGCGGGAGAGTTGTTGTGAATCCAAGCGGGGGTTTAATAGCCAAGGGCCATCCACTCGGAGCGACTGGACTCGCTCAATGTGCTGAATTAGTCTGGCAACTTCGTGGCGAGGCTGGAGATAGACAGGTTGGTTCAATTATTAGGATAACTCTGCTTGGGATGAACGTTCTATGTGTGTTATATTACCTGACCTCAGACGTTGGTAATACGTGTAAGTTGGAGTAGTTGCGCCGTTTAAGGTTTCCGCTGATGCTGCAGCAGCGCTAGCACTGGCACAACCCGCTATACTAAGAAGATGAGAAGGCTCTAGCTAGTATCAACCCTCGTTAGTCGTTACGTCCCACACTAAATGTCTTCTTATCTTCCATGGCAGCAACAACAGTCCCCCAGGTACGTTTCAGTCCCTTTGTTGCTATTCCGATATAACATCACGCTACGAGCATGTCGAAGTCAGTAGCAATAAAAAAAAATAATAATAATGAATTAATACGGCTGTCTGTCCGGGGGTTCCGATCCGAGGGTTCCAAGATTTGTACTACGGAACCCTAAAAAGACTGATTGAAATGTTAAAAATCCAAATAACGATTTAGATCTTGGTGCTGGATAAATATAAATGTACAGCAAATACTTATCGCTCCTCAATTTTTACAGCAAATATTCTTTTCCCATGCAAATAAACCAATTGCTTAAGAGCCATTTCACGTTTTCGCACGATTTTCTAATATTTTGAGCTCCTAAATTACCATAGTCTGTAATAACTAGAAGTTATTGAATATGCGCAAAAAATGGGCCAAGCTTTCGTGTTGACGTTTAATGTAACACGTTTACTAAAAATAACTTATTTGATCTATAGTAATCAATTTCCCACAAGCATTTTATTGAAAAACGGCGCAGAGTTGATTTCAGAGTCGTATTTCTATCAAAAATACTTTTAAATTGAGTTTAAAAAAAAATACATAAAGCATTGGATATATATTTTAATCGTCATTTAATGTAACAGATTATTGAATTGTATTATAATTATTTAGTGAAAAAATAAACCATTGGGCCAATTTTTGAGTTTAACATCGCAATTTAATCGTGATTTTTGGTTTAAATACACAGTAATTACAAAAATAAAATTATTCCAAAATAAACTAAGTTCATTAGAGAACCGATTTCTGCAGTAATATAGGAAATTCTTGCATATACTTTGTCAAAATATTGATATAACTTCAATCGAAATTACAATAAAATACGATACACAAGTGGGCACAGTACTAAGACGGCGCATTTTGTGAAATGGCTCTTAACAATACTAGTACCTACTAGAAATAATAAAAAATAGGCCATTGTATTTTTTGTTCAAATGCGTTAAAAAATATATTTAATGTACAAAAAATATGATTTGCATATCAAAATATACTGATTGCACAACAAACCTACTAAACTCTTAGGGTAATCCGACTTGGATATCTATCCAAGTCGGATTGCCCTAAGATTTTATGCTAGAAGACAAAACTTAATTAGAGAAAAATAACCACGGAGAATAGACAAATGTTTGAGGTGATTTTTTTTTAATACCTAGAATTGGTATTAGATTAATCCGACTTGGATATGTTAGGTTAGCTTAGTATTTTTAAAGAAATATAGCGTCAAGAACTTAAATTGCTTAGATTTTGAGCTAAATATTTGCTGCGCAATCAGTATTTTGGCTTAGGAAGGGGATTTATTTAAGGAGTTTTTTGATTAGCAATTAAATACTACCCCTTTACCTATTAAAATTAATAATAGGTACCTAGGTATTTACTATCAATGGCAATTCGCAGTATCTACCACCATAGCTAGCAGGAATGTTGTCTCGATTTACGAGTTACCAAGAATGCTATACGATGCACGACGAACAACATTATGTCATCAGCCATGACCAAGGGCGTAGCAAGGATTCCATCAAGGGGGGGCAGACCTAATCCTAAAATAAATCGGGGGAGGGGTGAGCACCCCCCCTAAAGGGGTAAAACCTGGAGTCGCCCCCCTTGAAAAGGGGGGATATAAAGTTACCTGGCGAAAGTCTTTTTTAAATCCGCGGCCGCACTATATCCATTGCCGAGCGCCTCTGGTACGCACTAAAAAAACATTCCGCGCCCGGCGGACCATGGCCACCTGTGTGGCCCCTGCGTGGTGGTCGGATTTTACCCCGCATCCTTGGAGTCGGGTTTTATCCCGCATCGGTGAGTGCACAACGCACTACACATCTCACCGAGCTGGCCCGAGCCAGCTAGGGGAAGTTATGGCCCTCTCGGATAAATATGCCCCGACAATACGACGGAGGTAGAGAGGCACTCCGTGGTAGATCAGTGCCTCTTCGACGCTGCTAGCCGCGTTGGGCGTCTAAGACCAAGCAATGCCCGGAGGGATGTGCTCCTCCTCAGCTGATCCGGCTGGAGAATCTGCGTCAGTGGGAGCGCCCTCGGTCGGAGTTTACCTCTGATCTCAGTGGCGCTCCAGGGTCTCTAGGAGCTCCTCGCGGGCTGATGACGGCAAGACTAAATTGAAAGCATACATTTGAAAAACTTCCATATACCTATCCAGTTTTCAATTAATACTGCTCTTCAGAAATTGCACAATGATGCAGGTACGCAACGGGCGACACTTGCACCACAGAATCCACAGATGAGAATGAGAAAGAATTTGATTATTTCTTCAACTAAATGTGCTTGCACTTTTGCACTACCCTTCCCGGCCTCGCCTGTCGTGTTCGACACAAGTGCTATACGAGGTGGTGACACCTACAGAAAGCGCAGTATAGTCATCCCATTCCATGTAAAAATTCGTGTCCCTTCGTCCAGCATACTCACAATGGAATCCTGATATTTCATGAATGCCAACAAATTGTTCTGAAATACAGCATACTCATCACCTCTGTTTGTGGAATCTGTGTGCGCTTCAACCATAATTCATACTTCAAAACATTGTGCCCAAATAGTGCCCAAAAAGTAAAAACGGTGCTCTAAAAACTCCGGAGTATAGGCTTCGTTCAGTGAGTATGCTGGGCGTAGGTTTTACGCCCAGCATACTCACTTCACTACGTGAATACGGAGCAAGAAATGCGTTGCGTCGGTGACGTCACACAAATCAGTAAAAAAACGTCAACCGACGACAAGAAAACACTCAAAACTAAACAAAATATCCGGAAACAGTGGACGCATGCCATCGGCAAATCAGTTTAATCCGTTGCGTGCCGCGTGAAACTGCATGCGGTCACTGTACTTGATAGCCGATGGAACTTCGGACCACATTTCCGAAGTTTGGTCCCCAAGGTGACACAGGCATCGGTCGCGCTTTCGCGACTGATGCCCAACCTAAAGGGACCCAACACTTCCTGAAGGAGACTGTACCTGGGGATCGTGCGGAGTATGGCCCTATACGGGGCTCCCGTATGGAAGGCGGTTGACGGCCAACAACTCAACGCACCTTAACAGACCGTTGAGGACCTTGGCCGTCAAAACAATAAGGGGCTACCGCACGATCTCCGGAGAGGCTGCATGTCTCCTAGCCGGGACCCCTCCATGGGACCTAGACGCGAGAGCCCTTGCGTCATTGTTCCAATGGCGCAAGGAGGCGCTGGAGCGGGACCACAGGCCTGCGTCTCGAGAAATCGATGACCAGCGGTCCCAACTCCGCCAGGATCTCATGGAGTCATGGAGAGTGCGACTTGAGCAACCCAAGTGGGGTACCACCATCATCGCGGCGGTGAGACCGATCATGGACGATTGGCTGCAGAGGCAGCATGGTGACCTCACATATCGTGCGACGCAGATCGTTACTGGGCATGGATGCTTCGGTAGCTATCTGTTTCGCATCCATCGTGAGGTTACACCCCGGTGTCAACACTGTGAGGTTTCCGACGACGACACCGCACTCCACACGTTGGTGGAGTGCTCAGCGTGGGCGAGTCAGCGCCGGGACCTCGTAGTGGGTCTGGGCGTAGATACCCTCTCGCTGGAGACCATGCTTCAAGCCATGGTCTACAGCGGGAGTAGGTGGAACGCGGCCGTTTCCTTCTGCGAGCAAGTCATGCTCGCGAAGGAGGCGGCCGAGAGGGAGAGGGAGCGTACCCTCCCCACCGAGTTCCGTAGTCAGGGGCGTGGGCACCGCAGACACTACTACGCCCAAGACCATCGACCTCCATGATCGGGGCCTGAGGACGGCGGGATCGCCACCCGTCGTCCTTACAGAAGCAGGCTAGAAGGGTTGCGTGCTGCGGGGCCTTTGCCCCATAGCACGCAACCAGATTCACTCACTGACGCGGGATAAAACCCTACCCCAACGACGCGGGATTCTCATCCCGACCCAACCCTCGCAGAGACCACAGAGGTGGTCAGTCCGCCGGGCGTCACTGGAAATACGTTCTGCTTGTAACTAGAGACGCCTGGCAACGGACGTTAGAGCGGCCCCTTAAAAAAAAACGCGTTCACCGTATCCGGATTTTTTATTTAGTTTTGAGTGTTTTCTTGTCGTGAGTTGACGTGTTTTGCATGGAGATTGACGAACATATTTTTATTGTTAGATAGTTGCTTGTTGGAAGATGAAGAAAAACGTAAAACTAAACGTAGAATGTGGGTTCATAATATCAATTTCAAGCGACCAATATTTGGAGAGTATCATTCATTATTTGTTGCCGATTTTTTTTCATGACGAAGAAAGATTTTTTTATTACATTCACATGTCAAGAGGTAAATTCATGAATTTATATGGTTTACTCAAACTCCATTTTACGAAACAAAATACAACATGCTGTGGGTCCAGAAGAAAGACTTGTAGTATGTTTAAGGTATGTTTATTGCAATAAGGAAATTAAAAAGGAAAAATATTTTTTTTTAAATCTTATGGAATTGGAGAAGTTAGTTACATCCAGAAGAGGTTCTCGTTCTGTTATCTCGTCGTGGGATTTTTTCATGTGCCAGACTAGATTCTGCAAACATAGAGTGCGGTGTCGGTTCAACTGCATGAACACAAAACCAACACGTGCGCAGCGGGTGATGCCAGTGGCGAACTGATTTGTGTGACGACACCGTCACGCAACGCATTTTTTGTTCATAAATGGCTTTCGATGCGGCCAGTGCGGATAGTGGACGCAGCGCTGGCTGTGTAAAATCATACAAAGCAAACTAAAATCCGTTGCGTGCCGTGCGTGCGGTGGGTCCGGCGCGGGCCAATGGACGCGCACCTTAAATGGTTTTCTAGGTCAAAAGTCAAGCGAAAATTGGACTGATATTGGGCACTATTTCAAGCACAATTTCAAGTACCTATAGCTCGTTCGTTATTCGCGTAGTAAAGCAAGTATGCTGGGC
The DNA here is from genome assembly GCA_963556515.1 of Nudaria mundana. Taxonomy (NCBI): domain Eukaryota; kingdom Metazoa; phylum Arthropoda; class Insecta; order Lepidoptera; family Erebidae; genus Nudaria; species Nudaria mundana. The sequence goes on along the minus strand of OY748305.1, from coordinate 17,358,339 downwards.
GTAAAACCTACGCCTGAACGAAGCCTATAACTCTGGAGTTATTACAGCACCGTTTTTTCTTTTTGGGCGCCATTTGGCACTATTTGGGCACAATGTTTAAGTATGAATTATGGTTGAAGCGCACACAGATTCCACAAACGGAGGTGAGTATGCTGGGCGAAACCTTAGTCCAGCATACTCATCGTACTATGGCTGTAATTTCTTAAGTATAAGAGCACTATTTTTTTCCTTTGGGCACTAAATAGTACTATTTCAGAACAATTTGTTGGCATTCATGAAATATCAGGATTCCATGGTGAGTATGCTGGACGAAGGGACACAAAAATTCCAGGAAGTGAATATATTTTGAGATGCGATACTGCCGCGTTGCTTCCATTATTGAATTTTGCTTTTGTCGTTTCTTATCCTTTCTTATTAAATTTATTTCAAAATATTAACAAACGGGTTTATGAGTATTCTAGCTAACTCTATGTTATACTATAACATAGAGTAGAGACTCGTAGGGGGGGCAGGTGCCCCCCTCCTCCCTGCCTGTACCTGGCTACGCCCATGGCCATGACAGTCATGACTTGATCCGCGCGATACTTTTGAACTGGCCTTGGGCCGCGGAATTTAAAAAAAATACTTTCAAAGTGTAACTATTACCTATAATAATGTATAATAGGCATTGAGTTATTATTACTACGTAGTAATAATAACTCAATGATAATAGCTAAGTATGGCAAAAGGGTAAAACATTGTTTTCGGGGTCAGTTAGTAACTTAATAAAAAATATAGGTACTAGGTTTATTTATGTCCCTACATAATTCTTTATTATTACCTACTATTGTATCAATTTATCTCCTTTACATCACCGCCATTATAGCAAATACTTATTACTTATCTTCTCAAAATTAACATTTAATGAATAAAGTACAAAGGTCTTATGTATTTTAATTAAACGTTTAGTTAGCATACTAAAGTGGTTTTGGAATTTATCCAAATTACACAAATAAATGTTATTCTAATAAGTATAATGTCGTTCTCACGGCAACTTATTATACCTCTAGAAATAAAAATTTGGTATTTTTTTCTTATTATTAATCGGTCATAGCTTTGTCAATTCGTATCTTATTTGTGGCGGCCCTGGACCAAGTCGCATATTTGAATTGTGGCAAAGTAGCATTGTATTTGCACGTAGAAGGCAAATTTTTACAGTTTTTGTAGTCTACTAAAACAAAACGCAGGGGGCATGGGGGCTGGATATTGTATTAACTGGCTATATTTTGTAGCGTTTTACGTTCATTTAAGTGACATGGGCCCCTGGTTTGTTGGCTGAGCATTGCTCCAAAGGAATAGCCGATACTAAGCAAGTCCGTCCCTCCCAGGACTGTCGTTTTTGCTATTCGTATTCTGTAGGCATAAAGATTAGATCGACAGGTGCACCAGCTATCTAGTATGTTTTGGTGGGTATTGAAATTTTTTTTTAATCTGTCAGGTGCCACGCGCGAAGATTGCTCTTCAACACAATCTTGGACTCGGTGGCGCAGCTGTAGTCGCTATGTATCGCAAAGGATTCACCAATGTCACTCCTAATGCCGTCGCGACAGTCTTCAAATAGGTACATGAAAATCCTTGAAGAAGCGATGGAAATAGAGTCAGAGAATCTTATCGAAAAAGTTCGAGGTATTTATGGTTTCAAAGTGAAGAACGGCCCCAACGGTATGGAAGGGTACTGGGTTATTAACGCCAAGGAGGGTAAAGGGAAAGTTACGTAAAATAAAATAAAATAAAAACTGCCTTTGTAGAGTATTACTTATAAGTTACGAAAAATGAATGCAATTCTTTTTTGGTAACCAGTTACGAACAGAGAAAAATAATCCCATTCAGGTTACGAAAACCAGTTACAAAAACGGAAATCTAATTCCGTTGTCGTAGCTAGTTACGAAACGAGAAAAAAAAAATTATGTTCGTTAGCTGGTTACGAAACCTGAGTTACGAATATGAATGGAACCTAAATAATTGTTATATTTATTTACAATAAGAATTACAATATACAAAATAAACATAATTATAGACTAAAAATATTTACATTACAAAATATCGTTTAAAAAATCCTCCGCGTCATTGCCGACTGGGAAGGTTCCCAGAATACTGGCTATGTTGCCACGTTGGATGGCGATACTTATTCTTTGGGCCAGAAAATAGCCAGCCTTCTGGTCCTGAGAAGCATCGATTAGGCGTTTAGCAATGTCTCTATAAAGGCGGCGAGCACTCGGACCCCATGACCCCAGTGTCTCAACCCCAAACGGCTCAAATATGTAATCACCTGCTAGGTTAGCATATTTACGCCGTTTAAAGCCTTCAGCCGATGCAGCAGCAGCGCCGGCACATCCGGATGTGCTTGGAAGGTGTGAAGGTGCTAAGGTGTCAACGCATGTAGCGTCCCACACCAAAGGCCTTCCCATCTTCCACGGTAGCAACGACATACCGTCCGGTCTCTTTCCATCGCTTCGTGCTAAACCATTTGGTTCACGTACGGCCGGAAGACCTGCGGTGGAAAGAGCCCTACGAATTATGTCGTTTAGAATAGCGTGCCGAGGTATACGACCTGCGCTTCTGCTACAAGAAAGGCCATGGTGTCCCAGATTATCGACGGCTACTCCACAGGTGCAATGATGCGGGGTTACACAAGGTGTAGCCAGCCGAAGGCAAGTGGCAATGCGGAAGGTTGTGTCGTCCAACATTATACCGATGTTGGGCGATGGGAGCGCCTGGATCCATAACCCTGACTCCCATTCTCCAACAGCTAGTAGGCGTGCACGCTCTGAAATATTGACAGAAGTGGCAATTAGTGTATTAATTCTCAATTTACAGAGCGGTGAATCCCACAGTCGCTGTGAGCCTAGGCGTGAGGGCAGGTCAGTGTCGGGGCAAGACATCCTCCAAGCATTTATGGCATCGGTCTTGCATCGCACCTCGGAATCAATCAGTGTATTTGACAAAATTTTCCTGACTAATTCTTCGGTGCTATGGACCGACGACAGAAATGCTGGCAGACTGACATCTGTGACTCTACGAATACCTAGCCCGCCCAAGCGAACTGGAAGAGACGCTTGGACCCAGGCCCGGTCATTAATATTTACATTTAAAATTTTACACAAAGAATAAATTAACCTAATTAATTAAATTAATAAATTACCTAAATAATTAACTTTTTATATTTGGTTTTATTTAGGTTATTAGTTACTACTTGTTTATGGACATTGATTGATATAACCTATGTAACATCCTGTACATGATACGAATAATGGAATAAATGTAAGAAAGAATGGAATAAATGAAAAAAATAATGAAAGAATGAATAAAAATATCGAAGAAGGAAGAATAAATGGAATGGATATTAGGTACCGTAAAACGGGGTGAATAGAAACAATCCGAACTTTCAAACCGACTTTAGTAATATAAATTCTAAATTTAGGGTAATAAAGCTGCTTTCATTGTGGGAGTATTATGTTATTTTACAACCTAATTACAATTTTAATGGCAAATTATTATCTACTTAGGAGAAACAGACAAAAAACTAGTCAATTTCTATTTGCCCGGAATACGGGGTCAATAGATACGACGTATGGGGTTAATAGAGAAAAGTGACAGGGTTGTCAAAATATTTTATGTTGATTATGTCATTTCATTGTACCTACTAAATAATTAAAATAAATTGATTAAGTATATTTTAAAACATATTCCGATATTTAAAATGAATAGCCTTAACATCTACGTTTTATACAGGCCATACAATCATTTTAGAAGTCATGTAAAAAGGTGACAGTCCTAGCAAAAATATTTCTATTGACCCCTTTCCTGTTTCTATTCAATTCCTTCGCATTTCTATTTACCCTTTTGTCGTTTCCATTCACCCCTACTACATTTCTAATCACCCCTCAGCCGTATCTATTCACCTCGGAATTATGAAAAATCGAGGCATAAATATTTTTTATATGAATTTGCACAAAACATGAACATATTTGAATAACTCACCTTTGCAATTAATTCACATAAACATGTACTGAAAATCATAACAGTGGAAAAGTATTTGTGTTTTTGTGCAATATGTGTAGCAGATTCCACCAAGTGCCATCAATCGACAGTATAAATAACATTATAAGTACGTATTAGGTATGTACTAAATTAGATTTTTAGGTAGGCTATATAAGTTCCTAGGTACTTCTTGGTTTTATTTGTCAATCAGAACATCCGCGGCATCGCCCGTGTTGTTTCCCCTTTCCCAATTCCGACAGGAACACAGACAGACAGACATATATCACGCGTTTATTCCTGAAGGGGCAGGCAAATATGCATTACACACCCACAATTAGCCAGTGAAGTGATTTTGTCAGTCCCACGTAATAGGGGGAAGCCTATTACCGATACCGGGCACTATACTCGTAGAATATTGAAAATCACTGTGTTATTCATCAGTTTTTATCAGGAAATATGTTACATACCTACCACTAATAGGCAAGCGGCAAACCCCCGAAAAAGTGCGTAGAAATGAAAATGACTGACCAATCACTAAAAATGTGATTGCGCCTATACTAAAGTTAAAAAAAGTTTTACTTTTTGTAAACCTTGGACCAAAAGGTGTCAATTGGTAAGAAAACAAAATCTGTGCCGGTGGGCTATTAATTGTAATGAACAAATTAATTTGTTAACTGATAAAAAGTAGGTTTTCATATTTGAAAATTATTTCTAAGGGTAAAACGGGCAAAATAAGACACTTTTACATTTTTTTTATCTCGGCGAGTTTTGATTGAATTCAAAAAAATCCTGCGGCGGAATACTTCTCAGATCTTAATCTTCAACTGACTATTTTTCAAAATGAGAAAATATACATTTTTCACATCGTAAAATCTATTTATACCACTTTTTTTGTTTGCCACTTGCCTATAAAGAGAATCCCAGCAGTCCAAGCATGATATAAAAGTCTTAGCTCAAGGTGTCAGCTTCACTTCATTCCAGATTACTTATTGTCAAAATTGATACATCCGTTTGAGCGAGCAGGAGGAACAAACACAAAAATATGAAGAAGGAACGCCTTTCGGCATAGAGACGTGAATTGTTTGTATGTATGTGTTTATGTGTTTGCCGGTTTCTTTGTGTGCTGTGAATCTGTATCAGACTGCACGAACCCGCACGGGTTACCCGGCTGCACCCTTATTAGATAACCGGCGAGAGTGAGTTTCTAAGTCTATAGTTATTAGTTAATTCTTCAGAGTGCGTACCGCCTGGGGCGCCCGGCAATGGACGCCAAACCAGGGCTGCAAAAAAATTGTTTATAGTTACCAGTATAATTATATTGTATAATCTATGGTAAGAATTTTACTAACAAAATAATTTTGCTCAAAGAACTTGAAACCAAGCCTTAAAATCCAAAAAAAAAACAAATTAATTGAAGTGGAAGTTTAGTATATTTCATGATAGATGGCGTTGTACTCAAATTACGTTTTAGTTTTGGTTGCTGTGCATAGATGGCGGTGCAATCTACATACTAACCTTAACTGTACCAGTACTCATAATATCTTTTTACATTAAACAACAATGAACTTGAAGCGGCATTATATAAATAATGGGAAGCATGGGAAGGTAGTAAGTACTTTCACTTGACAGATTGCATGTAAAAAATTATAGCTCAATTTTCATAATTTTCACGAGTTAGGTAGGTACTCGATGTTAACTGGGATCCTTTTAACTACAATTTAAAGAAAATTGTTCGAGCCATTTTTGAGAAGAAATAAATAAATATAATAAATATTTTAAGACAATTCACACAACGCCATCTAGTCTCAAACTAAGCAGAGCTTGTGATATGAGTACTAGATACACTGATATAAATACTTATATACATTTTTTTTGTAAAAACATTCATATTATACATAGGAAACATCCAGACTTCGGTACAAACGTTTGTGTCATCACACAAAGTTTGTCCCGACCGGGAATCGAACCCGAGACTCCGGGGTCTAAAGCAGATACACTATACCGACCACGCTACTGAAGCAGTCGATCAATAAAACACTGGTGTTTATTTTATTTTACACACGGTCTGCTTAATAGGTTCAAGTGGGGGCTGACTCTTTGGAGATACTAAGGGCCGGCGGCATCACGCGGTGTTCCGTGGCATGGTACTCGTAGGTTGTGCTTCGGCATGCCGTGGCATTCTACTGAAAGCCCAGCCACTTTGGCATCAATCAGTTTTGCTCCGCGCGGATTCGAAGTTGGTTGTATCGTTATGGTTGACTGGGATTTAGTATTAATAGCACTTCTAACTAAAGATGAAGAGAGACAAATGAGAACGGCTAATTTGACAAGATAAGAGAGAGAAGAAGATTTGAAAAGACATTTCTGGGTGCATAATTTGTGGGGAACAAGATCTGTGAATTCAGCCGCAGCATCCCGCGGCATGCCGGGGCGCGTCGCGTCATGCCACAGCATCCTGCGGCGTCGTGGTATCGATATAAAGTAACATGAACTCTAAGATCGTTGAAATAAGATTCAAAATAACTTGATTAGTAATAAAATCCTTTGCCATGCCATGCCGTGCCGTGCCGGCAGTGAGCGCCGGCCCTAACTGTTCAATTAGTCTAAAATAGAAATTGCATGGGAATCGGATACGAAACAATGATTAAAGATTTTAGTTTGCAGTAAAAACAAATGAAAAGAAATAAAACACGTCTATTGGAAATCATTTCATTTTATTGCTCCACAAGGTAGGTACTTATAAGCATTTTCATTTCCAAGTAAAAACACACTTACGAACCCACATGTTACGAACATAGTGTGTAGATAACAAAACATTATGTTTTCATTTATTTATAATCTTATATTTCTAATCTATCAGGTACTTTACAATATACAAATGATGGTTCACTGTTCAAAATTGAGAGAAATAATGATTTTGCATAATCCAAAAATCCTATATAATGAATGCTTCGCAGACACCACGTTTCTGATATAGACACACACAATTCATAATCAGGCTGTTCCTCTAAATAATACAGTCACAAATAATGTTACAAACAAACTATCTCGTATCCCTGTAACTTATAATTACATAAAATATATAATATAGGCTCTTCAAGACCATAACCTTTGCCGCCAGCAATGGCTAAGAAATAAAAAAAAATAACACAATCAAATCAAAATCAAAATCAAAATATCTTTATTCATGTAGGTCACAAAGTAACACTTATGAACGTCAAAACAAGAAAATGCTTCTACATTTACATTTACCGCCAGATTCAAGAACAAGATAAGATAAGATAAGAACAAGATAAATTATTAAAAATTTGAAACAAAATTACGATTTTGACCATCGTTTTGGCAGTTTCGTCGGATAAAAACAGGCAAGACTACAGATAAGTTGTCCGTAACTTCTTAAATATGATATTTAAAAATCACATCTACAGAAAAGTCGTCATTTAAAATGTGTTATTTCTCGCGTAACTTTTGGAAGGGAACTTTATCAATAAAATGGCGCCATTTTGTTTTTTCTTTACAAAACTCTTGTGTATTTAGCATATTATTAATCATAGCCTTAAATGGGGAGTATTCAGAACCAAACAAAGGTTCAAATTACGACGTGTAATATTTTATTGCCATTCCTTTTAAGACTGCCAGCGTTTTTAACAATTATTGGCACAAAACAAAACAGCATTCCTCTTATATAAAAAAATATAATATTCTGAATGTCCACTTTCAAGAAAATATTATTTCAGCCATTATGATAACATTTCTATCTAGGAATGGCCATAAAATATACATTCTAGGTACTTACCAGAGATAACAATCAAATATTTTTCAAATATTGCTAAATAAGTGAGCAAAATACTAAAAAACGCCATCGGGCGAAAGCAAGCAATTTTTTAAGATTATTAGGTAAGTGATCAAACGAGGTGATTTAACGAGTTGCCTTATAAATGTTCGGTAAAAATAAAAATAATAAAATGAAATAGTTGTACAAATCACGGATTCGAAAGGTTTTATAATGAGTTTCAAGGTTTTATTCAAACAGATTCAAACCAATCAACAGTTTGAACGAAAATTCGCATATTCATACACTATTGCCTGAGTTGACACATAGATCAAGTGATCGATGTGTCAACTCAGGTGATTTTATAAAGAAATCTCATTCTAAAAGCACTGTATTTATGTAGGTGAATATTTCTATTCACCACGTTCGATCGATTTTTTTATATACTCACGGCAACTTTTGCGACTTCCACAATTTATAGTATTTCAACTGTTGTATAACAATCAAACATGAGATCACAGAGTATCGTACCCTGGCGAATCACCAATAACGTGAGACACTTATTTAGTTCTCCTGCCGTTGAACTAGAGCTGCCAAACCTCATTCACAAAAACTTATTAGTCTAAAAGTTGTATTCTTGTGTTAAAACGTATTGCGCTCTTGCGTCTGTCTGAAAGACGTCATACATATAAATCGCAAAATCAATATCTTAAGCACGATCTATGTGGCCTATAATCATTGTTTTTGCGATTATATGCCATTCTAAAATTAAAACACTTGTTGTTGTTGTTAAATTTGTCCATAGGGACAGGCTAAGGTTATTTCAACCATACTGCCAATTCTTCAGTGTATCTGAGTATCTGGGAGCCCGATTTTTGCGGAGCGCCAGAGGTAACCTAAAAAGGCACCAGCCCACGCGCTCTGCAAAAATCGAACTCTAAAACACTTGTTTCTTAGAATACAATTGTCAATGTCAAAGTTTTATGAATAAGGAGGTTTATAGTTCACAACGTAAAATTCAAGAATATTTTTAAAGTTTACGACAGCCTGGCAACACCATACAAAGCATTTCGTACCGTATAAATTAAAACAAATATTTACATGTTGTCTCACTGCCTTGAGACATATTTAAAAAAAATACAACTCCATCGAAATAAAAAGCATACAACCTACTGAGTGTCTTTAGATAATATGATATACATATAATAACATAAATAGCATGTTAAGTTCTTTAGCACCAACTATTATATAAATTTTGCAATAAGACAGTGAGAGAATAAATAAATTGAAACTTTTCCATCGATACAGTATATCTACGCTAATGTAATTAAAGCGTTTAAGGTTAAAATGGCTTAGCCATTAATTTGTCAACATTAAAATAAATGCCAATCTAAAAAAATCAATTTCATTGTAAAAACATCAAAGAGAAAAAATAATAAGTAGGTACTTATTAAAATAAATAAAATTCAAAATTAATAAATCAAAATATTTGCCAATAAATACTATATATATACATTTTAATCACTAAGTTAGCCAAGCCAAAAAAATAGTAGCACCAAAATTATCCAACAACTTAGTAGGTACTGATAGAAAAGTTTCATTAACATATATACATATCGACATATATATAATATATGTATGTATATGAGGTACCTTAATATACAATTGTATAATGACATGGAGTCATATTCTAATGTATACTAATGTTTTAAACAATAAGTTATTCTTATTACACACTCACTTATGGTACCTACATTGAATAATAATAATATATATAATATTAAATGGTAATATAATTTTTCAGAGTCTCTGACTAGAGATAACTTATTCTAAAACTGAAACCTTATTTTATAACAACTATACTATATAACATAGCACTTGTTAAAGAAAAAAAATATAGTCAGAAGGAAAATATTTTCGACTTTTCTACAAGTTGAGCTTGATAAAGTGATTTTGAAATTATATTTCACAATTTATGTCTCTACCGCATCACATTTAGCACACTGAAAATAAATAAAAATGATGCAACCAATATTTTTGTAATTGTCGATACTACGAAGGACTATTATTATATAATTAATAAAAAAAAAAGTTTATGTAGTCGACAGTGATTTCATGTCAAAAACAAATCAACACAACAATTTTTGCAACAAAATAATTTTCAATGTGTCACTAGAATTTTTTCCTACGGTTTTTAGGAACAAATTAATGAAAATTAATTTAATTGCGTTCATGAAAATTAAAAAAAAAAACCTTAGTAAGCTTAGTCTAATATGTATTTGTTTTTTTTGTAATTGTCCAGTTCACTAGCTTACTCTGTATAGTATTTGTATAGTTATTGAAAAATATAGATGCCGTTGTTCCGGTACGAATATACTATTAATAAATGTATCATATCTTACGACAAAATGTAAAAAAAGACTTAGAATAATAGTCACAAAAATGTACTTTATATCAGTGTGTCTAGTATCAGTTTCTGACGTTAATTTGCACGATATACGTTTTCGCGTTTTCGTATTCAACATACATTTCACACCAGCGCCCCTAGCGGTAACGTCAGGGAACTGTGTGAAATTTATGGAGGAATACGAAAACGTATTTTGAGCAAATTAACGTAAGGAACTGGTACTATAGACACACAGAAAGGATAGACACTTCGACCAGTTACAATTTTGATTTCTTTTCGGTCATATTTTGTGTGCACAAAATTGTCCAAATTTAAACTATTCGTACCAGAAAAATACAATTTTTGAAGTTTTCTATAAGATAATTACTTAAGACATTATCATTTGATGTAGATAAATATACGCTAAAGCGTATAAAACATAAAAATACACGTCAAAAATTGACACAACAACCGAATACAAATTACCGAAACGGGACCGAATAGTCGAATTGAAAACCTCCTCCATTTTTGGAAGTCCGTTGAAAAATATGCACTAAGTCTAAATTCAAGGTAACTTACTTTTTTTAATCAGTATCCTTTTATCTCTTACCGGCCATGGTACCAACTTTAATTATAAGAACACTTCGTTCATAAACACGTAATCTTTTAACAACAACATACAATCACTTTGAATAAATTAAAATGCTAGCACATGATAGCACAATATCTTAAAATTTAAATGACAAATTAAATTATATTTGTGATGATTATAATAATAATTTGAATTGTAGTATCGACTGAATTAAATAAACTAAAGATATTACTTTTGTCTCCAGGTTTTTTTTTATTGTAATATTGACTTTAAATGATGGTCTACTTACTACAAAAAATTACGTCAGACTTCAAAAGAGACAACGTATCAACAACCAACAATTTATTTTCTCATATTAAAACCTAAGAAGTCGATAAATATCGGGCAGTGATAAATTCACTATTTTTCTTTTCGAATCTACGAAAATCGAGTGTCTTAAATACTTTTTTCTTAATTCCAATAGATTTTTTTTATTTACAATGAGGTAGAATGTGGGATGCTCCCTTTTTAAATACAATTTTGTTAGCCTGGACTAAGATATTTTTTTGTAACCAGTATCTTATCTTATTACTTACGATGTATTTATTTGACGCTTTATTTACCTTTTTCTGAATTAGCTTCAATAATGCCAAAGAAATTATTATTTAATTTAAATTCAGGGATGAATCTCGCCATATAGTCGGATCGATATAAATTATAGTACATGTTTTATGAATGAACCTATACAACACAATAATTTCCAAATTACTATGACATTTTCATTTTCCTCCGTGTAAAGACTTACGAGTAAAATTCCATATATTTTTCATACAAGGAATGAGGTATGATGCATGTATGTATGTATGTATGAGTTTAGAATTACTATTTGGTATGGCTGAGGTTTTATACAGAGTTATTTATTTAAATCAAATTACTTAATTTAATTAAACGTTTTTCAAATACGTCGTTGTTACTATATGGAATATTTTTGAAATTATTTTTTCCAAACATATTTATTTAATATTTTTGTATTGATAGTGTAATAACGACGCAAATACTTTTTCTACTATGTATCGAAGTATGAAGTTTTCAGTAAGTATAGAGTTATTAGACAAGATATAAACTTAAAATGCAGTTATTGCGTATTGTATGTACATAGCTATTGCAAAACTCTTAGAAATAACCCTGTATAAATTATGCTTATAGTTTTAATAACTATTTTACTATATTACATAATGTGAGTATTTTGTTAATAAGGTATGAAACGTACTGAATTATTGAGGTTATAGGTATGACAAGGTATCAGACGTACCCTTAGAATGGCACACTTAGAAGACGACACTACTAGAAAAAACTGTATATTGTACAAAAAACTAATTTCATAAAACTGTACTTGATATGATTATGTACAATGTTTTACTGCATCATTCTAATATAATCCGTGGTCTAAATCGATACTATAATCGAATAACACAAGTTCTGATGATGGCAACATCGAAGTTATCCGTCGCCAGATAAAATCATTTACAACAGTATAAATAGAAAGAGGTCTATAAAGACTCAGTTTCAAAGATCAACAATATTCCAAATAGAGAAATAAAAACATATTTACACAGTGCTCTAAATATCTCAGCACCTCGTAACTTTGTACTGTGAAGACGCAATGTCACTGAGTGTTCATCGCGAGTCACTTTAAACGCAACCGGGTGATGACACGGGTAGGTCAACATGGCGGAGTTTCCACTTCTTGTTTCAGTTGCGACGGAATACACAAAGGCTCGTCACCCACCATCGCTTGTTCTCTTCGATTGATTTCAGCCTCCCGTTGATCAAGTCTCGCTTCACGCCTTAGGAGTTCCCCTTCACGTTCGTCTAACAGTCTAGCGCGTTCTGTGAGTCTAGCTTCTGCATCTAGCAGTCTCGCCGCTAGCTCCGAGTCGCTGTGTGGAGGCGGGGACGTTGATGAGGTAACATCGTCGATAGGTGGCGTTAGCGGTTTCAACGATACATTAGGTTGAAAATCACGTTCGTAACTTGTACAGTCAGCTACACGGACTACTCTTTCCGGGTGTTGTAGTATTGGCTCTCGTTTGTCCCATGGTCTGAAGGCTGACAGCGCTCTATAGTTGATTGCTGCGTAAGGGTCGAGTAGTAAGGTATACGTTGTGTAATCCTCGGCTCGCACTTTCTTTGGTGGTGACTCCGGAGGCTCTTGTTTGCACACCACTGGTTCTATCACCTGAAATTAAAAGAAATAATATACGTTAATACATGTAGGTATTTATAATGGAGAGCGAGAATTACAGTTTTATTACAAGGTTCCATCATCGATGACATAGGAAATTTTTGATTACCATACTATAATGGTGCTATCGAATCACTAAATCTATTGCTGGTTTAAAAGATACTAGTTATCCCAGCGAACTTTGTATCGCCTCAAATATTAAGAAAAAAAAAAGAAAATTTTTATATTTCATGCAAATGTATGTTTTATTAATTATAATTGAAAAACGCGACGGACGGACAGACAGACAAATTGTCGTATTAAATATATAGATATAAACGAATAGGAGGAGTGACTTAGTTTTATACCATGTAAAGATTAATAAATATCCAGGGTTATCGGATATCAAAAATACACGTCAAAAATTGACATAACAACCGATTACCGAAATGGGACCAAATTGATATGGAACCACTTGGGAAGCAGCAGTTTTCATTAAAAAAAAATTCAAAATCGGTTCATCCAGTTCAGAGATATGAGGTAACAAACATGTAAAAAAAACATACAGTCGAATTGAGAACCTCCTCTTTTGGAAGTCGGTTGAAAATAAAATAAATGGTGGACCTGTTTTCACTAATACATTTTTAATATTTTTCCAAATATTCCAAAGCTGAAAAGTTTGTTTGATTGGAACGTAATTGAGTTAATATTCAGAACTACATAACTATTAACCATGGACCTATTATAAGAGAGGACATGCCCTATGCAACTGTGCACAGTGCAATCTTTAAGTAGGCACTGACGCCATAAAATTTGGACGTGATTTCCAAAAGTTGGCGTGGCTTATCAGTGTATTTTATTTAGGCTTTCGTACATGTATATTCTGTGACAGATCAGTAATTTTTGTGGAAATAAAAGGATACAAGAAGATAAAAATGAAGTGTTGTGTCATGTAAAAAATATTCAGATAGACGTTTTGATGCTAAGGATCGCATCACATTTCATGCAGTAATTTTATTTGTATTTTTTCACCAACTCTACTCTTATAATATCTCTATGCTATTAACTCAATGTATTGGCAAGTATTATTCCAAAATCTGTGGTATAGGTATGTGTTGACAGAACAGATGATAACTATGCATAAGCAAATGCAATTTTTTTTTATTTTTTTTTTTATTTTATATTTAGGTCGACAAATTGACGCCACTCGCCTGATGGTAAGCTGAGGCGACGTCTGGCAATTGAGGGCGACTCTCACAGTACACAGGAATACTATAGAGAGTGGCCCTCAACTTGACGACCCTGTAATGTGCCTCTTCACGCTTCGCTTAAAGAGCCCAGGGTTATATGTTGGAGGAAACACGTGCGCAGGCAGGGCGTTCCAAGCCACCATCGTTCGGCAGAGAAACGATCGTTTAAAACGCTCGGTTCTCGCGAAGACGGTTTCCACGGTATGAGGGTGACATCTCTGCCCGGCACGCGTTGTTCGGGATCGGAAGGGACAGGGTGGGATCAGGTTGAAGAGCTCTTCAGAACACTCACCGTGGTAAATACGGTAGAACGCGGCCAAGGAATCAATTGTTCGGCGCTGGGCTAGCGGCTCAAGGCTTCCCGTTACCTCCGGACAGTCTATAATGCGAACAGCGCGTCGCTGCATAGCGTCGAGTGCGTCCAGCAAATACTTCGCGGAGCCGTCCCAGAGGTGAGAGCAGTATTCAACGCAGGGTCTAATCTGCGTTTTGTACAGCAGACACCTCTGGTGCGGTGTAAAGAATCGCTTTACCTTGTTCAGTATTCCTAGTTTCCGCGAAGCTAGCCCAATACATCTCTCAATGTATTTTGTGTTATTGAGCTCTCGACGAACGTCTATGCCAAGGATGTCTAGATTGTCCTTCATTGGTAATATTGCATTCTGAAGAGTGGGTAGGGGAAGGAAAGGGGATTTTTTCGCTGTAAATGCACACGCCTGTGTTTTGTGGGCATTGAACTCGACCAAGTTCTCGGCACCCCATTGGGAGATACTGTCGAGGTTTCGGTCGAGATCACCCACGAGATGTCGTCTCTCCTCCTCTATCACAGATCGCCCCGCCGTCGGACGAACCGAGTAACTCCCGTGCAATGTACTGTCATCTGCATAGCAATGAATGTTCCCGAGGGAAAGCATATCATTGATATGCAGAAGAAAGAGAGTTGGTGACAGTACGGACCCCTGCGGTACCCCGGCATTCACTTGCAAAAAGCGAGAAGCCTGGCCATCGCAGAGGACCCGCACTCGGCGCTCGTTTAAAAAACTGGCAATCCAGCTGCACAGTTGAGGAGGTAGACCATATGCCGGAAGCTTGGAAAGGAGCGAAGCATGCCAGACCCTATCGAAAGCTTTGGCGATGTCCAGGCTAATAGCCAAGGACTCGCCGAACTTTTCCATAGTCTCACCCCATACATGCGTGACGAATGCCAGAAGGTCACCCGTTGATCGTTTTGGCCTGAAGCCATATTGCCGATCATTGATTAGCGAGTGATCCTCCAGGTATCGCATGAGCTGCTTATTAATAAGAAGCTCGAGCACCTTGCAAATGACTGAGGTGACAGCTATGGGTCGATAGTTGCCTGGATCGGATCGATCCCCTTTCTTGGGGATCGGTTGTACATTCGCCTCCTTCCAGGCCTCCGGCACGAGGCCCGTAGAGTATGACAGGCGGTACAGACGCGTTAATACTGGAGACAACTCAGCAGCACATTTTCGTAGCACCACCGCCGGAATGCCGTCAGGGCCACTGGCTTTCCGCGTGTCGAGTGACCGCAGCACTGCCCGTACATCACATTGCCTGATAACAATATCAGGCATAGTGTGGCCACAGTTGGCGATGGCGGGGGGCTGCAGGCAACGGTCATCGACCCGGGAATTAGCCGCAAAGAGGTCTGCGAGCATGTCCGCCTTCTCTTGGGCTTTGTGAGCCAGTGATCCATCAGGAAAACGCAGTGGTGGCAGCGAGGGTTGACAAAAATTTGACTGTACGGCTTTGGCCAGTTGCCAGTATCCACGGCTGCCCGTGGGATGGGATGTGAGCTCCTGACCAAGCCGCGCGACGCGCTGGGCATCCGCTCTCTTGAAGGCCCTCTTGCTGAACCTAGTGGCCCGATTGTACGCTGCTTTGAGGCGGTTCACGTTCGGGTCACGTGCCGCCCGAGCCCTGACCCAGGCGCGATATGCCGACTGTTTTTTCTGGACAGCCTCGGCACATTCACGCCCGAACCAGGAGCGAGCTTTGCGGATGCTGGCGACATCAGTGAAAGGGATATAATATTCTATCCCTAGACTGATCTCGCCAGCAATGGCAGCAGCGCTATCCGAAGGCGCCTTCCCTACAAAGCAGCGCTGGCTCCACGGGACGGACGCAAAGTAATCGCGGAGACCGTCCCAGTCTGCCGACGAGTAGTGCCATAGTCGTCGAGTAATTTGTTCAGCACGAGCAGGCGGTGGCACTTGGAAGCTGGCGTGCACCACACAGTGGTCGGATGTGCCCAGTGGGGCGCGTACCGACACACGGTACTCGGCTGGGCGACTCGTCAGCAGTAGATCCAGCAAGGCGGGCGTGTGGTCTGACCTGTCAGGTATCCGGGTGATCCCCCGTACCATCTGGGTCAGCCCGTGGGAGAGAGCGAATGCATGGGCGGTTCGTCCCGCATGATCGGTCCTAAGGGACCCCAGCCACTCAACGTGATGACCGTTAAAGTCCCCCAGGAAAACCAGGTCAGCGTTCGGGAACCGCACCTGCGCATCGTCAGCCATCTCGCTGAGGTATTCGAAAAGCCTTGTTGTCCCAGTGTCCCCTGTGTGGGAGCGGTAGACGCACACGTAGATCTGGCTCATGGAGCCATGATCCACGTGCAGCCAAAGGACGGAGTAGGAGGGGTTCTCCAGACAGCGCAACCGACGGCAGCAAACATCCGCCCTAACGAACACGCACACCCCGGCTTTATCGCGGAATTGTTCCTCAATGATATAGCCCGGGTAACAGAGGTACGACGTGTCGTCAGGGCGGCGTATCTGTGTCTCCGTTAGGAACATCACAGAAGGCCGTGCCGACTCCAGGTGATAATGGACGGTATCGAGGTTTGCATGGAGTCCGCTGATATTCGCGAACTCCACCTCAAACGAAGTCAACTTTGTGGGGTTTCTAGGGGCCGCTGTGTACCGTCTATTCTCTTGTTGCACTGTCATTGTGAAATATGGGGAAGCGTGAAGACAGGGCGATATTTGGTGCGGCAGTAAGTGACAAAGTGCAGAGGCTACCTTCGTCTAGAACCGTGTGGTTAGGTCGGAGCCGACCCGCCGGACGGAAGGGCTCCCAAACCCCCCTGATGCAAGGCCGCCGCTACCCCACACCGGTTACCACCCGGAGCGGCGACCCCACAACAGGATTATGCGCAACATGTGGGGCAGCCTACTGGGGTGGTTGGTCCCAGGCGGGCCCCATGACTATGTTGCGGGTGGCCGCGGCAACGCCGTTGCTAAGGGTCTCCCTGGCCGGCGAATCGACCCACACCACCCACACTAGACTCCGCTTCGCCCCCACTGGACCCCTGCCTGCCGCACCATACACCGCCCCGGGCCCGGCATGCAGCTGCTGAACCCCTAACGCAACCCAGGCTGGGCTGGGTTACTTGGGGGGCTTTAGCACAGCTGCACGGTGGTACCCCCCCGGACCAACACTGTTGTACCACCTGGTATCCACGTAGGGGCCAAAGCCACCACATGGGTACCGTAATATACGAACCTCGTCCGTTAATCAGCAGGTGCGCCACTAGCAGGTGAGGTCGCTGGGGCCCGATAGATGTAAGAAGGGCCCCTTTGCACCCTTTGCACAATTTAAATATAAATGTAAATATGACTTCCCCGCTCACTATTAAAGTGTATAATATTTATTACATTTCTTCCTGTAAATGATATAATAGTAAAACACGTTAAGGATACTGAGGTCTGGCTACATAATTATGCAAATAATAGTCGAGACGCGTCATCAGATTTCAGAAAAAAAAATTACACTGTTCTTTTTTTCTAACACGGAATGTGCTATCCCATTTTTTGAAAATGGAACAACATCATACGTGTCCCGCGCGATAAATTATTCAAACTTTTTTTTATAGCAATAAACAAGATCTTTTTTTTTGCTGAAAGGTCTGTCGCTTAAATATGTAGTACTATTCCCTAGTCTGTGGATTAGAGAAATGAAAAATCTGAGACTGGATTTCAACAAACGTCACGTTCCTTTTAGAGGCAATCTTCTGACCAATTGATCTACCAAAACCGCAGCCGAAGATATCGAAATAGAGCTCCATTTAGGTCTTAGGGCCACAACGTCAGATCAATCTATCTACCGAGTAGAGATACCTATTTCAAATTCCATAAATTTATAAAAAAACACGTCAAAAATTTAACAACAACCGACTTCAAATGGGACCAAATAATTGTCGGAATTGGACCAAATAATTGTCGGAATGGAACCAAATAATAGTCGCAATGGAACCAAATAATTGTCGGAATGGGACCAAATAATTGTCGGAATGGGACCAAATAATTGTCGGAATGGGACCAAATAATTATCGGAATGGAACCAAATAATTGTCGGAATGGAACCAAATAATTGTCGGAATGGGACCAAATAATTGTCGGAATGGAACCAAATTAAAATGAGACCACTTCGGAAGTAGTAGCTTTCATTTTAAAAATATCAAAATCGGTTCACCCAGTCCAGATATATGAAAGAAATACATACAGTAAAATTACCTCCTCCTTTTTAGGAAGTGGGTTGAAAATATAATCTATATATTTAATACGACAATTTGTCTGTCTGTCTGTCTGTCCGTCCGTCGCGTTTTTATTTTTTTTATTTTTTATTATATATTATAATCTTCGCTGGGATAACTAGTACACATAATTATGTTCTTTTCTAGTAGTTCGTTATTGCCTCTATCCCACTACTACACAACAATATGCAAATGAAATACAAACCTTATAAGATAACATCGTGTCTATTGAAACCTCTGTTTAGACTGTCGATATAAGAAACTGATTAGACTTGCTAGTCGACTATTATACAGTTGTAATTTGTAAATCCGATACATCCCGAGACGTTATCCTCGAGGTTAGGAGAACGAGGCATTAATACGTAAATCGAAGTCAAAAGGGTCAGATCTATGACGTCAATGGTTATCTGTAAGTATGACTATGGAACAATATCAGACGCTCATATCGTATTATACAGCCAAAAATATTGTGTTTTGTCTATTGTCCTCCATCTTTGTTTTATAGATAAAACGCTGCCTACTATAATTTCCAATCTTTGTGTCTTTGATAAGGTAAATTATTATTTGTAGATACAAATATTAGGTATCTACTTAGAACTAAACTACTCGAAAAATTGACAATTCATTCACTACTGGGCTGACGAGAAATCAACATATCAACCTATTAGGTTACCTCTGGCGCTGGGCATAAATCCAGGCCCAAACGCTCAATTGCAATACCGAACAACGTTTCCTTGTCCCGCACCGCGAACTAGTTCAGAGTAACTAGTTCTTCTGTGCGGGAAAAATCAAGCATATCTTGACATTGGCGAAATCAGCGATGAGCATCGATGGAGCCACGTTTTTAAAACTAGTGGTTCTGTGAACAGTAGATCTCGCGTTATTTTCGCATTTTCCCCCCATTTCTCCCCCATTTTCCCCCCAATCGAAAAATCCCTTAGACAAAAGTAGCGCCTTGCAACAAAGAACACATGTGCTAAATTTCATGAAAATCGGCTGAAAAATGCATTTCCCCCCATTTTCCCCCCAATCGATAAATCCCTTAGACAAAAGTTGCGCCATCCAACAAAGAACCATGAGCCGCTTAGAGGAATACAAATACATAGTAACAAAACAATCCAGATTTGAATATGTACAAATGACGGCCTTGTCACTAGAAAGTGATTTCTTAAAATGTAGAAATCCACCATCGCAGTCTAGGTAGGTAGGTAGGTATAGGTTTAGTTAGGAGACCGAGATAGACTCAGCTGTAAGAAATGCAGAATAATGTAAATAACAAACTATATATACCGTCTATAAAAAAAGAAAGTTTTGGCGATGTTATTGTCTATGGAAGGTTCAAGGTGTCAAGGAATGGTAAGTTTGGTACAAATTATCACGTTAGGTATTTCAGTTATTTTCATAATCCAGTATAAGTGGTGGCTGATATTGTATTTTCCTGTCTTTCATAGAAAACTTACGTCATATCCGCCGGACGTGTATCTATACTAATATTATAAAGCAGAAGAGTTTGAAGAAGGCTTGAGGAAGGCTATTATAGGCTATATATCACGCTAATCTGAACAGGAGCGGAGCAGCAGTGAAATATGTTTCAAAAACGGGGAAAATGTATTTCTTATTAGAACTTCCGTTACGTGCGCTGGCCAGCCGGTTAATGTTATGGTAAAATGATGTACTAAAGAATTGTTTCTCGTTTATAAGTTAAAAAAAAAGTTCCCGATGGCATATATCTATCTTTTAAGGTTAACTCGCTATAACATAAAATAGCGAATCAAATTCCTTCTAAAATAATTATTTGCGAAGCTAGATGTTATTACGGGTGATGGGAACCAAACTAATACAAAAAAAAAATATTTTGTAAATAAATAAACATTTTTGGACATGCTCACACAACGTCATCTAGCCCAAACTAAGCTATAAACTTGTGCTATGGGATAGATCCCATAGCACAAGTTTACTACTGATATACATACTTATACACGTTGATTTTATTACCGTCAGCACTACGCAAGGGTTCGCTTGTATATTTCTAAATACATACATACATACATAGAAAACACCCAAACTCCGACACAAAAATTTATGGATACTACAATATGAATAATTTACTATTCTATTCATGAGTTACATACTTATTCCAAACTATTTCAATACATTTATTATGAACGTAAACAAGAGAAGAAGAGAATGACAGTTGATTTGACATTTTGGCGCCAAATAATTTTTGATTATGGAACCTCGTACCTAGTGGTCTGGTAGCACTATGGATGGACGGTGCCTTTGATCCTTCATCCTTGTTTTGTTAGAGTATGTTACAATGAAAACTTTTGATTAAGACATACTAACTTACTAACAGAATTCAAATAGGTATATAATTATGTTATTTGTGAATTAATAGTTCAATAATAAGTAGTAGTTAGTGAGGATTTCATCTTGTATAAATTCAACGGTATCAGTTGAACACATTCGTGTTACATAATGCAGGTGTAACGAAGAGCGGGGGCTGAAGGTAGACATTGCCCGTTAGCGCCTCGCCGAGAGGGCCCTGGCTCTGCGCCACCCTGCAGAGAGTGTGAGTGAGTAGTGTGAGGCTTGGATGTAGGTCGCGGCCAGGCCGCAGACAACCCCCAGACGCCAACCTCGCCCTGCTCTGACGCACAACTCACTGCCAAGAAGTACCGCGTATAGTCGCGTAAAATTGTTAACTTGTGCTTTGTGCTCAGATAAGGGCAGGGCAGTTATAATATATAAACGAGTACTTGGTGGGTGTGTTATTTTTGAATTTATGAAGTCGGTGTGTTGCAGAGTAGAGAGGTACCGTTCATTCCAAACAATCTGTATTCTCATGAAGCAAGATAAATAAGACTCCTATATCGAAGGCATGGGCCATAAAATACTTATCATACGATTGCGACAAAATGGCGTCGAGCATGTTCAAAACATTGGCTCCAAAACAATGTTGATAATGAGAGAACCCCACCGGTTTCCATCGAGACTCATCTGCGGAACGTGTGCTAAGATAACCAGGAACGGAAGAGCTCTGTTGGCGGTTGCCCCCTTTTCTAACACTTTGTAGTAAGGGCGTGATGTGTGTAGGTGAATAGGCTTTCTCGGATCAAGGTATGATGGGCGCGTGTGCGCGGCTCAACTAATATATTTCGGCCTACTTGCAATTTGCCAACTGTTTTTTATGGCGGCACGTGCCTACATTAACTATCGTACCTACTTTTCTTGTCATCATTATCCATGTTTCCTTGAACCGCCTCCATTTCTCTACTCTACTAGCGACCCTCCCTATTTATAGTGAATAATGTTGCTATATTGAAGCGTATCTGAGCGTAGGGACCTCCAAAATCAACCTGATTGTCTTATTTATGGCGCTTATCGGCGGAAACTACGATTATAAATATGAAAACTCGAACGTTACTAGTATAAATGTAGTTTAAAAAGTGCGTTTTAGGTTTTAGATACGATTCTTGGCAGTTTTTACCTTTTGGAATAAGCACATAAGTTATGAATCTACCGCTCTTGCCCGGGAGAGCTGGGAGAGCAGATGAGAAAAAAAAGTAACGTGGATTTTTTTATGAAATTTGATGAATGTCAGTTTAAAAAAGAACGAGTGTTCTACGACAAAAAGTTAAACTGTGATGTTAACGTAACGGTAACGTGCGTAAAGTTTTACTTTAAAAATGTCAGCTAATGGCATGGCCTTAGTGTTATTTCTCTATATAAAATTACCTAAATTGATGATGTTCCAAAAATCAAACAAAAAAATAGAATTTTTTTCCATAAACATACGGGAAGTGTTGTAAGCAGTTTCTTTTAAATACATTTTGACATGTTTGACAGTTAACGTAATGCGATTTTGATTTGTAGATTCTAAATTTGATTTGTTTTGTAAATAGGTCATGTCTGACATGTAACTTTTGCAACATTCGCAGACACTGGCCAGCGATAAAAAATTGAATGTTGTCTTTAGGTGCAAATTCTTTATTTAAAAACAATTCTTTTTTTATCACTGCTAAATAGGTGGCGTACGCTCAACTGTAGAAAAACAAATATTCAGATTGAACGTACGTACTGATGAACTGTATGTGATACGTAGGTCACACTATAAGTTTTGCGTAACTTAAAAAAACAACATGTTAAAACCAAAATATGATGTTTATTGCTTTTTTGTGGTCCTCCTGGTTTAAAATGTAAAGGATACTCTCCTTTACATTTTAAACATTTTTTCATGCGATCGAACCATTTTTTAAAACAGGAGGACCACAGATCTGAAGGCATGTTTTCTACGTGCTGATTGAACGCTATCCCTGCCCCTTCGGAGTTGGTAAAAGTGAAACCTCTCATCAAATCTTTGATTTTGGGAAAAATACAGAAATACCAGGGTGCTAGGTCGGTGCTATGCGCAGGATGGGTGACGAGTTGTACTTTTTCGGAAGCTTTGTTTTGTTGGCCGTGTGTGAAGAAGCGTTGTCATGATGTAGGAGAACGCGGCTTTAGGGTCGTCTTTCGCGAACTTTTTCTAACACCCTGGGTAAACAAATGGTAGAATACCACTCAGCATTAGCACTCTTTTGATCTTCAAGTGGAATTGTACAGATGGGACCCGTAGCTGAGAAAAAAAACACGATCATTTTTTTACCAACGTTTCTCGCCAGCCTCACTTTTGTTGGCCTGTTCTCATTTTCAAGCACCCATTCACAAGATTGCTGTTTTTTTTTCGGGTTTAAAACTATAAATCCACGTTTCGTCTCCTGTGACAATGTCATAAACAGCATTAAAATGTCCGTGGTCGTACTTCAGTAGCATCTGTGAGCACCATTCCACGCGAGCCCGCTTCTGCTCCGCTGTCAGTTCATGAGGGATCCAACGACAACAAATTTTCCGAACTTTCAATTCTTCGTGTAAAATTTTCTGGATTTGACTCATACCAATCCCCAATAGTCCTCGAATTGTCTCATAGGTAATCCGTGGGTTTTCTTCAATTAACCGCTTAACAGTAGCCACATTATTTTCGTTGACGGCAGTTAAAGGCCGCCCTTCACGATATTCGTCATGTAAAGAAACTCGACCTCTCTCAAATTCAGCAAACCATCGCCTCACGGTGCTCAAACAAGGTGCTTCTCTCCCAAAAGCATTTTGAAGACGAGCGACACAGTCTTGCGGAGAGAGAGAACTTTTAAAATTATAAAAAATCATCGCTTAAACTCTTTTCGACTTAATTCCATTTTCGTTGCAAACGTAGAACTTTGATGTGTGATAAAAAACAATTGACAAATGATTTCCCGCCAATTGTTTTTTTTAGTACTAAGAAGGTTGCAACGTTTAAAAAAATATAACATTCGAAATTCAAATAGTTCAGATTAGCTAGAAGTGCAAAACTTTTAGTGTGCCCCATGTATATGCCCCATTTTGAGGAGTTCAGGAATCTAACAATGTCTTCAGAGCCCAAGTCAACCTAAACCAGCTCAATCTACTTGAATAAAGTGGTTCTGAAGCCTGAAGGTAGGTAAATCAAAAAATAAAGCAGAAGAGGGACAGAAACCATACTGTACGTTGTGACCTGATAAAAGAAAGTTCAGTCTCTCGAAACTTTTTGACCAATGATGTGCTTGATAATCTTGATATTGCTAAAGTGATATATTTCTCTAAAGTCCTCATTGGTCGAAAAACTAAAGTCTGTTTATTTACTTTACTTTACATAGTAAGTATCAATATCAAGGTTATGTAAATGAGTGTTACATTTATGTCACATAGTATATCAGTAGCATATCTTAGGGATTATCTTTCAAAATGTATGAAATATCAATGACCTTCATCTGTCATTGTGCGCTTATAAAACTAGATATAATAGATATTATGATAATTTAAAATATATCCGCCGTTCCAAAAGTAAAGATTTATTTATTTAATTTATTGAGCGAAGCGAGCGTAGCGAGCTGAGCTCCTTATCAGGTGACTCCAATGCAACTCGGTGTACAATTGTTTCTCGACAACTACCCAACCGATTTTTATGATTTTTCCACTCAAAAATCAAGCATTCTTAGGAGCAGGTTTTGTTCGAGACCGAATTTTGATTTAAGACCCTCGAAAAAGGTTATTGACCCAAAATATGTCAACAACCGATTTTCATGATTTTTTCACTCAAAAATCAAGTATTCTCAGGAGCATGTTTAGTTAGAGACCGAATTTTGATTTAGAACCCTCAAAAATAGTTATTGACCAAAAATATGACAATAGTCGCTTCGCTCAATTGCATGCTGCAGCGCAGTACCACGGTAGCGACCGCAGCTCCTAGTTTATTTATTTATGTACACACAAGAAGATAAAAGAGCGAAAATAATAAAAACAAGGATAGAGTTACAGTACGAATGCACCACTTATTTTAAAAGAAATCTCTTCCAGTGTGCTAGGGGAAGGAAATGCTTGGTTGAATAAGTTTGTTGTGTGCGTAGGTTAATTTGCTTTATTTTATAGATAGATGTAGATGATATAGGTACGCATGAAGTATAAATACGATAAATTTAAATAGCAGGCTCTATAACTGAGTTGCCATAGTGACTAAACAATTTTTGGGTGAGCGCAGAATATAAAAATATCTATTACGCAAGTCTCAGTCGCGCCCAAAGGGTGGAGGTGGCCAGACACCACCCTTCGACCGACCAAGGTCAACCAAACAGTCTGCGTTGTACTTGCCAGAGAAATTCTACTTATATCAACCAGAAAATAAGATTCGATTTCGTATACTAACAATTCCCCATTCAATTTAAAGTTGTGATGCTTCTGAATAAGATTGGATTTAGGTTGTGTTATGCCACTTGTAGTACTAGAGTAGTCAGGCAATCAATGAGTTTCCAACCTTGTATGAGTTATGTAGGAAACGGGCGTGCTTACGTGGCATTTAGTTGAACACAACCCAAAACAAACCTTTGAACGATATTAACGAAAACTAGGACTAGGATAATTCATGCTTTCGATTGTCAGAACTTGGTTGGTGGAACTTTTTTGAAAAAAAAAAAAAAAACTCAATTGAACACACCTCTGATGTTGCCATAAAGCGAAACCGGTCAGCGTTTACCAATAATAAAAATATCTGTGGAATAGTGTACTGAGTTTTTTTCATAAATGTATTACTAGGACTAGGAGTTTTCAACTAATTTATCAAAACTACGGTACTAACTAAAACTTTGTTCAAAATACCTTTGCATGGTAGAGAATTGAATTTTCTCCATTTTTGCAACAATTTTTATTGCTTTTAGCCATCGTAGCGTGATGTTATCGTATCCTGTACGTAGCTTTTCCCACTATTGCGAACGAGTAAATTCTAAGAATAGAGCGTTCAAACAAACAACTTTATAATTGAGCGAAACGAGCCGAAGGCAAGCGGAGCTCCCATGGAGCAGGTTAAATGTAAAATGTTCGAATGTTCGTTTCTCAGCAACCTCTTGACCGATAACTAAAATTTTTTCACCTAAATTAATAGCTGATTTCAATTAAGGTCGTGACGAAGCTCAAATATTAATAAAAAAAAAGGAACGCTTCGCTCAATACGAAGCCGCGCTCTGTTTACAGCAGCGTAGCTTTACCTAGTATTAAGTATAGATTCAGTTGTTTTTACGTAACCCTAAAGGTAAAAATATTTTACAACCTACGGAGAAATAAAAGTTTTATCGCTTTTATTGCGGAACGACTATTGATATTGATTTTAGCTGTTTTGAACGTAACCGCTCTCACTTTATAGAATTTGTTGGATTTATTCAGCTGAATCTGGTGAGCAATGAGGAATAGTTTTGGTGATGATCAAATTGGTGATCATCGAGGAATGTCTCAAAAACACGCGTCCTGTCGGACATATCAGTAGTGTCAAAAGTTAACACATTATTTGACATGTTCACCGCATGAATGATGATGTTAATTGCCATCTAGCCCAAACTTATGTTATTGAATCTAGGTTACTGATAAACGCACTTATACAGTGTTACATAAGGGTTATATCAACCTGAAGACACCCCCATCAGCTGGTCGCCCAGATCGCCTTTCGATATGTGTCGACCGCCAAACAAGAAAAAAAAAGTGTCTTCGGGTGGATAACCCGATAATAATATGTACAACCTGTATTTATTTATTTATTAATGGCTCACGTAGAAGTAAAGTAGGAATGAAATAATTTTTATACTGAACTGGCTTGCAACGTTTAACGATCATAACTTAACAAATATGTCAAAAAGCTACGGTGCAACAACGTCACTATGCAAATGATTTTTATTTTAGGACCTTACTTCTTAGGTCACCTTAAGGGCCCTAAGATCTCCGTCGTGGGAATCCTTCACACCCATTTTTACTTTTACATGTCGATTTTGAAATTTTGTGTTTCCCATAAGCTCACCTTCTAGAAAATGTGTCTGTATGTACGTATGTATGGAGAGCTACAGCCCGCAAATTATGGCCGATTTCGCTTAAATTTAGCAGAACCGTGTATTTCAATAGTGGTACAGCTGACGGGAAAGCTCGGAGTTAAAAGGATCCCCTATCATCGAGCATAATCGGCATATCTACCCATGAAAATTAAATATTAAGAATTTTTCCAATTTTTACATGCAATTTTACAAGTGAAAGTCCCATGATGGTCTATTTATTTTCTTTTTTATTATTATAATTTTTGTATTTAAAGGATTAATATACATATTAAGTTTCAATCACAGATTATGATTTAGTTTTAATCGGAGCGTAAATAAGTACAACGTACAAAATGTCAAGCCGTTCGCACGATATTATAATATCCATTTTTAAATGCCACTTAGATTAGCCGATATTGATCAATCTAATGGATTATGTTATAAATGATGGACAATGACCGAGCACTGGCCAGTAGCCATTAGAACCGACATTATCAAGAGATAGGTAAGCTAAAAGCATCAATTTCAATTGTTGTATAGGTACAACTAGAAAACATGCAATCACGCTTTTCCATCGGGGACATTGTAAATAGTAGTATTCATCATTCTTTTCAAAAAGTGGCGTTTTGTTCCTACATAAGTGCGCCTAAACTAGCTCTTTTTTGTTCAGAGACTTTTTAGCGGGCAATAATGAGATTCGAATTTGGAACATGAATCTTTCATAATAATCCGACCGAAAAAAAAACAAAACGCGCGAACTTTTTTCATCGCTAGTATACATATATCACGTATTTCATGACAAGGGAGTCAAATGATATATTGTTGTCAAAGGCGCTATTTTGAATCCAGACCGAAGCGAAGGATGCTAGAGTAGAATCCCGAGCATAACGAGGGTTTCTAAAGTAGAGTTCTGAGAGTTGCGATGGATTTAAAGTACGTCGCCTGAGAAAAAAATTTACTGTCGAATCGTTACTTTTCATCGCCTATAAAAAAAGAACTAGCGATGTAAAGAGATCGCGCGTTTTGTTTTTTTTTTTTCATTAAATTACTATGAAAGATTCATGTTCTAAATTCAAATCTCATTATTGCCCGCTAAAAAGTCTCAGAACAAAAAAGAGCTACTTCAGGCGCACTTATGTAGGAACAAAACGCCACTTTTTAAATAACTTTTTCAAATAATTACACCCTTTATACTAATAGGTACCCCAATGTGTGTTTACAGACCTACACAGCCGCTATGTTGAAAGACTGTTATTCTCATATATTCTACACTACGTTTTACGGGAAGTTCCGTAAAAACTATAATAAGTCTGCGTAAGAACGACGCTTTGTATTGGATGGGGCATTATCTGTACTAATATAATATTCCTTTATCTATGCCTGAAGGTAGAAACAACATCTTATACTAGCGGCACACTATGATTGCCGTTTTGATATATGAAAATAGTGACTTGGAATATCAATTTACTATCAAACAACCGAATATCTATACCTAATCCTACAGGTATGTGTCGATCGCATCGATATCAACTTAACAAAAAACTGTTTCCCAAATTATTTAATTATTACCACGTGTTAGTCAACCGATCAGAAAGTTAGTGGTATCAGCTAACCTCTGATTGGTCGCACTTCGAAAACATGGCCATTGAACCAGGAGACTCGTGTAAGTAATAAAATCAGAGCTGTAAACAACTTCTTAGAGCGTCGTGTACATTTTTTATGGTGTTACATTTTGCATACGACACTTCAGAATGTTAATTGATCTGTTTTGTTCGTGAGGTGATCTTGTAAGACAGTACCTACGTTGCAGTTTGCAGTATTGTGTAATTGACATGTTTATGTCCGGTGGGCTTGTAGATGCAACTGTGACACCAGAGAACTTGTGTGTAAATATTTATTTTGTACTATCTGATAGTATTTTTAGGGTTCCGTAGACAAACGACCAGTTCAATACAACAGAAATGATTTTTTGCCTTTTAAAGGTCTCAAAGTGCCTCTTTGGAGGACCTTCTAAGTTTATATAGATAACAAGCTGTCACGGCGAACTTCGTACCGCATTCATTTTTCAAATGTTCCGCATAATTTTATTTTTCTTTCATAAGATCCTTCTCCTGATAATTACGAACACAACAAAAATAGAATAAGCGAAATCGGTCCAGCCGTTCACGCGTGATGTCGTGACCAAGGGAAATAGGGATTCATTTTTATATATTAGAGATGGTACGGAACCCTTCGTCCGCGAGTCCGACTCGCACTTGACCGGTTTTTTAGTTCTCACATTGTAATGTATAGCTCAAAGATGTTATGAAATCAGAGCTTCGCGTGCATAATACGTTTGCCCTATGTATCAACAATATGTATGTCAACAATACAACACATTTTCTATCTTTTTATATAGATAGGAGGACAAATAAATAGGAGAATACATACTTAGATCATCGCCACCATCTACTGACTCTTTACCCAACCTAGTTGCGTACGGCTTTCTAGTCTAACTACGAAGTGGCTACGATCTGACCTCTACACCCCATTAGATATATCGAAGTTATGTTTCTTAGACCAGTCGGATTTTTCAGGGCTCCAACTACCTGTAACGACTGCCAAGCAACCGTATCGTATGGCAACCGGGACCGAACGGCTTAGTGTGCTATCAAATACTTGAATAAATTTGGAAAATTGACTCACTCTTTTCTTTAATAAAATTAGAAAATACCAAGATTAGTTAAATTCTTCGAAGATGACTGTTACCATCATGGTACATTATCCCGCTACCAAAGATGATCTCAGAATCATGAATAAAGACAGAAGAATTCACTTCGCTAATTAGTAAATATTTCGTTTCCGAACTTCCGCTGTATAAATATAATATAGTTTGAAAAATAATAATATTTTGGTAAATGGCCAAATCGTATCAAATGTGACTCTTGGTCCTCTCACGGGAGTACTTACTAGAAAACATGTCATAATAACAGCGCCGGATGTTTTCCCGGATGTCACATTTCGGGAATAAAGATTCCGAATAATTGTCCCTTCACATCTTACCTTTGATGTGTTTGAATGATAAATTAGTTTGCTTAATAACTGAGTTCTTAATAATTTAAACAAGTACACATGAAATGTTAGATATGTGGCAAATGTCATATTTTCCCGCCAACCGCCATCTTGATAATCTCTTACGTTTAGTTTAGCTAGCTTGTTCGTAAATATAACGTAGATAATGTTGTTTTTACAAAAATAAAATTTACTTAAAATATTTTAACTGTGTTAATTTTTTGCTAATAATTTTTTGTTAATAATTTGCTATGTACGTCTGTCTGTATGAGTGTTCCGGGCTTTTTTTTTTTAGTTCCGCGACTAAGGCCGCGGCCGCTCTAACGTCCGTTGCCGGGCGTCTCTGGTTACAAGCAGAACGTATTTCCAGTGGCGCCCGGCGGACTTTGTCCACCTCAGTGGTCTCTGCGGGGGTTGGGTCGGGATGAGAATCCCGCGTCGTTGGGGTAGGGTTTTCTCCCGCGTCAGTGAGTGAATCTGGTTGCGTGCTATGGGGCAAAGGCCCCGCAGCACGCAACCCTTCTAGCGTGCTTCTGTAAGGACGACGGGTGGCGATCCCGCCGTCCTCAGGCCCCGATCATGGAGGTCGATGGTCTTGGGCGTAGATGAGTCTGCGGCGCCCTCGCCGCTGACTATGGAACTCGGCGGGGAGGGTACGCTCCCTCTCCCTCTCGGCCGCCTCCTTCGCGAGCACGACTTGCTCGCAGAAGGACACGGCCGCGTTCCACCTACTCCCGCTGGAGACCATGGCTTGAAGCATGGTCTCCAGCGAGAGGGT
The DNA here is from genome assembly GCA_963556515.1 of Nudaria mundana. NCBI lineage: Eukaryota > Metazoa > Arthropoda > Insecta > Lepidoptera > Erebidae > Nudaria > Nudaria mundana. The sequence goes on along the minus strand of OY748305.1, from coordinate 17,327,327 downwards.
ATCCACGCCCAGACCCACTACGAGGTCCCGGCGCTGACTCACCCACGCTGAGCACTCCACCAACGTGTGGAGTACGGTGTCGTCGTCGGAAACCTCGCAGTGTTGACACCGGGGTGTGACCTCACGATGGATGCGAAACAGATAGCTACCGAAGCATCCATGCCCGGTAACGATCTGCGTCGCACGATACGTGAGGTCACCATGCTGCCTCTGCAGCCAATCGTCCATGATCGGTCTCACCGCCGCGATGATGGTGGCACCCCACTTGGGTTGCTCAAGTCGCACCCTCCATGACTCCATGAGATCCTGTCGGAGTTGGGACTGCCGGTCACCGATTTCTCGAGACGCAGGCCTGTGGTCCCGCTCCAGCGTCTCCTTGCGCCATTGGAACAATGACGCAAGGGCTCTCGCTTCCAGGTCCCATGGAGGGGTCCCGGCTAGGAGACATGCAGCCTCTCCGGAGATCGTGCGGTAGCCCCTTATTGTTTTGACGGCCAAGGTCCTCAACGGTCTGTTAAGGAGCGTTGAGTTGTTGGCCGTCAACCGCACCGCCCATACGGGAGCCCCGTATATATATATACTCCGCACGATCCCCAGGTACAGTCTCCCGCAGGAAGCGTTGGGTCCCTTTAGGTTGGGCATCAGTCGCGAAAGCGCGACCGATGCCTGTGTCACCTTGGGGACCAAACTTCGGAAATGTGGTTTTCGCAAAAAAAAAACTCTGTTTCAATGTTTGTTAAACAGATTTGGATAAAATTAGTACCGTTATTAACACACAGGATTTTTATCTGGGTTCTGTAGAAAATTGAGAATGAGAATATTTACGGCCTCAATCGCGGGAATCACGTCAATGTGAATTTTCTTTTATATTTTCAACCGACTTCCAAATAAAAGGAGGAAATCCTCAATTTAACTGTATGTTTCTTTTTGTTTGTTACTTCGTATCTCTGGATTGATTGAACCGAATTTGATTTTTTTTAAATGATAACTACTACTTTCCGACTGGTCCCATTTCAATTTGGTCCCATTCCGACAATTATTTGACCCCATTTCGGTAATTAGAAGTAGGTTGTTGTGCCAATTTTTGACGTGTATTTTTTAAATGTCATTTTGCGAGTGTGTCGTTTTACGTCATAATTTCATTTCGCGAATCTCTCCTTTCCATTTTAAATCTATTGAATATTGTTGGACATTGTTGGACATTCTCACACAACGTCATCTAGCCCAAACTAAGCTATAAGCTTGTGCTATGGGATCTAGACAACTGATAAACATACTTAAATATTTCTAAATACATACATAACATACTCGTACATAAAAAAACACTCAAACTCCGAAACAAACATTTGTGGATCACACAAATATTGGATTCGAACCGGGAATCGAACCCGAGACTCCAGAGTCGAAAGCCGATTTAACTACCGACCACACCACCGAAGCAGTTTTTAATACTTTTTAAATAAAGCCATAATCATACATAACGATTGTATTGTGAAACTGTTTCTATTCAAACATTCAATAAGGAATAGCTATAACGTTAGCCGGCGGCTGGTACGAAACCGATAAATTATCGCATAGTTCTAGTTAGACAGCCCCGTTCGCAAAATGTTTCAATGGAATTCACTAATGGCATTCCGAAAGGCCCTTTGGATTATTAGTAAGCATCGGTAAAGCTTGTTATTAGAAGTGTAACCGTTCCAAAGAGTATTTTGTAGTCCACAGACAAACTGTGAATACAGTTTTGTGGGACATAGTATTAAATTATAAGCAATAATATGTACTTAATAAATAAATAAAAAATAGTTGTAGGTAATATTTTAATCTCTCTGACAAACTTTAAATTCCTGGTTATGTTTCACCACGGAGTCCGATTTTTGCTGAGCGCATGGCTGGTGGCTTTTTAGGTTACCCCTGGCGCTCCGCAAAAATCGGGCTCCCAGATACTCACATACCGAACAACGTTTCTTCGCCCCCTTTTCTGTAAGAACAACAATGACTAGCGAAATGTAATTAGCGCTTCTGTCTACCCTTACCGAGTAATAAGACGTCTTTTTAGGGTTCCGTACCCAAAGGGTAAACCTGGAACCCTATTACTGAGACTTCGCTGTCCGTCCGTCTTGCGCTGTATCTCATGAACCGTGATATTAAGAAAGTTGAAATTTTCACAGATTATTTGTGTTATCTGTCTATAACAACAAATACTAAAAAACAAAATATAATAAATATTTTTTCTTTTTAAAATGCACACACATGTGAATGCACTTTAGCAATTGAATAAATGTAGAAAAAAATCACAATTTCAAGTAAAAGTATTTACGTTCCGCAGGTTAAACAATCGTTGTGTAATCACCACGGGCAAGTAAACAATGCAGTAATTGCGATAACAAACCAATCGCTCTGAAGTCTAGGCTGTATGCTAGACTCACAAGGTCATGTGTCATTAGTTAACTGCCAGTAATCACGCTAAGCTTTTGTCTGAAAAACTCTAATTATACCTTGTAACTAATGTCAGTGTCATTTTGACGTAAATTTTAGCGGGAAGAAAAAAGCACAGTGCCTACCTACCTTCTAGGTGTTTGTACTTTGTGCATTGTTAGATACAAAAAGATGCAAAGCTTTATTTAGCTTTATTAAATTAAAACTAGCTTCTAATGTTTTTTTAGCACGACGTTCTCTAACGCGTCTTACGGGTAGTGCGATTTAGTAGAAATCGTCACGTTACGCTTATCGGTGGTTCCCAGCCGGTGGTCCGCAGAAGCCAAAATATGGTCCGCTCTTTTTTTTTTTAATTTACCGTCGGCGTCGTTAGTAAAACGAAAAGTAACAATAACTCAGGTTGAGTTGTGTGTTGTAAAGAACTTCGATCCTGACGGGGGGGTCACCCGACCGCACAATTTATTTTATAAGGATTTCAATGACGTTATGAGGATTAAGTGTGAAAATTACATCGATTATCTAGAAAATGCTGGCTGTTATAAACACCGAGATGAAACGTTACATTTATAAAAATTGCTAGTGATGCAATTATGCCACACATCTTTTGTTGTCAACATCCTATGTTGTGATAGTTGATAGTTGTGTAACGCTATTGTAGGACAAAGGACACGTGTACTAGGGGACATACTGTCTAGTCGAACAATAACTATTAGGTAACATTACATGTTTTATTATTGAACTTTCATGTATTAACTTCACATTCATTGATTATGAAGTAAAACAAATTTATTTATAAGATATGACAGCGTCGTTCGCACGCTATTAATATGTAACTAGGAACCTACCTCATGCGACGCCCGTAAGCGATTCCCTTTCTTAGAATCAGCAGATCGTAACTCTTGGAAAATCTACCTAAGCGCAATGGCCATGTGTTTATGATGCTCATTTCACAATATTTTAAAGGTCGTTATCCTAGAACAGGCAGTATAAATAAAACAATACAAATATCTCAAATCTGGTGTAGGCTAACGTCGATTTGTCAATCGCCAATGACAAAGATAAAGTGAGGAGATTACGCTAATTATCTCAGGTCTTTGCGACTTGCCAAATAATGAAAACATTTTAAGTTCTCCGAGGAACGTTCATGCAAATCACGACAAGCTTTTGTCAAGTTATCGTAGCTGTCAACAATGTCATAAGTCAAAATGACAGATGGCCGTGATATTGGAGTCCGCCATTTTAGGCGCTGATTGTAAGAAGAGATATCGTAAGAATATCTATGTATTTTATTTTGATTTATAATCTTAATAGTGCCATTATGCTATTCAACTCTACATATAATAGAACATACTTATAATGTTTTGTGCTTGGTGTAAGTACTACTGCTTACATACAGGTTACTGAGTTACATACATAGTATATACCTTTTATTGTCTGACGTTTCGACCAGGTTACATCCTTACAGTGTATTCACAGTATATTTATGAAATTTTATTGTATACCCACAAGAACAAAAGTAAGTTTGTGAATAATAGTGATAATCATAATCTAAACTTAAGAAATAAGGATAAACTGGCTGTTCCTAAATTTAGGCTTCATAAAGTGAGTAATTCTTTTGCGGGGAACTTTATTCGAATGTACAATACATTGCCAACCGAAATAGCAAATTTATCAATGTCAACTGTCAATAAATTTAAAAAACTATTAAAAAGTAAATTGTGCCATAAAGCTTATTATAGTATTAATGATTTCTTAGATGACAAGGCGGCCTGGTTGTAACAACGTAACGAATTGCTCCTTTCTAAATAACTCTGTATTAGATTTAAGATGAAATATTTTGAAAAAAGCCGAGCTGAGTTTCTTGAGGGCTCTTCTCAGTCTCGTTGCATTTTGGAACCCTCGGTAGAGTCACACCATCTTCTGACGAATCTAAATAATTTTCTGAAAATTTCAAAGATAATAAACGTTATTTTGTTTTATTTTACACTGGCAGTGGTTACAGGCTACTACACAAATATTAAAATAATGCTATATATAGGTACATACTACATCTCGTTTCAGTCTTTGTTGCCAAACTTCTCCGAAACCGCTGGATCGATTTTTATAATTTTTTTGTGCATTGGTCTGAGAAAACTTCGTAAAAAACTTGTTTTTAAACCACTAATACGTAAGTATAAGTACTACATATTCCCTAATGTGCCCGTAGTGATAAAGGTCTACCAATGGCAAAACAACGCTTGTCGGGTTAGCATCAGCATAAGTTAGTTTTTTTTTAATAAAAACCAAGATAAGTATATTAATTAATACAATCTTGAATGAAAAATTGGCCCTTGTACCTAATTCCGAGAATTCCATCGAAATCATTCATGTAGACAATTTATTATAACTTTCAGAGAGAGATACCTAATGTTTACAAGAAAATTTTTGGCAAGAAGCAAAGGTGCCACTATCATTCGGCTAATGATTCAGAGATGGTCGCGTGTATGGCACGCGGGATATCATTCCACACTTTGGTATGTTGGCAGCCTTGCCAATATGACATTAAAAACCTTTAAGCGCGAAAATCCACAAAACCCGAAAATTTGTGAACACTACTAAATACACGTGGAGAAAACGAAATTATCTTAAAACAGTACATAAAAGCAAAGATTTTATTGAAAATGTATTAAAATTTACTACAATCAAAATCTCATTAAACATTTTAACTGGTTCTTTGTACCTCCGTCGCAGAATCATTATCATTACTCGGCTCGAAGAATAACATCATTCATCGAATACAAACGATAAAACTCGCTTGTCGAAACATTCATCACTACATAATTAGTCATGGACCATCAACGTAAATCGTAAAATAGGAACGTTCCCATTAAAACTGAAGATAATTCAGGTGGCACAATGACTCAGAGCTCACCGCTCGCTGCGTGTGCCAAGTGATCAGTAAAAAAAAACAATGCGGATCTTAGTTTAAATTTAGACGAATTTGGTCGTCGTGTTTAATTTCTGATTTTACGGGCAGTAAAGATGAATTTGTAATGATTTCGTAGAATATTAGAATGATTGAGGTTTAGCATTCTCAATTTAATAGCACCTACGTCTTGCCTCGTCGCCCTTTTTATTCCTAGAGCATTTTAACTCATTGCGGCTTCAGTCCTGCCGTTTTAGAAATTAACCGGCACAAACAGACAGACTTTAGTATTTTTTTTTTTTTTTTTTTTTTTATATTTAGGTCGACAAATTGACGCCACCCGCCTGATGGTAAGCTGAGGCGACGTCTGGCAATTGAGGGCGACTCTCACAGTACACAGGAATACTATAGAGAGTGGCCCTCAACTTGACGACCCAGTAATGTGCCTCTTCACGCTTCGCTTAAAGAGCCCAGGGTTATATGTTGGAGGAAACACGTGCGCAGGCAGGGCGTTCCAAGCCACCATCGTTCGGCAGAGAAACGATCGTTTAAAACGCTCGGTTCTCGCGAAGACGGTTTCCACGGTATGAGGGTGACATCTCTGGCCGGCACGCGTTGTTCGGGATCGGAAGGGAGAGGGTGGGATCAGGTTGACGAGCTCTTCAGAACACTCACCGTGGTAAATACGGTAGAACGCGGCCAAGGAAGCAATTGTTCGGCGCTGGGCTAGCGGCTCAAGGCTTCCCGTTACCTCCGGACAGTCTATAATGCGAACAGCGCGTCGCTGCATAGCGTCGAGTGCGTCCAGCAAATACTTCGCGGAGCCGTCCCAGAGGTGAGAGCAGTATTCAACGCAGGGTCTAATCTGCGTTTTGTACAGCAGACACCTCTGGTGCGGTGTAAAGAATCGTTTTACCTTGTTCAGTATTCCTAGTTTCCGCGAAGCTAGCCCAATACATCTCTCAATGTATTTTGTGTTATTGAGCTCTCGACGAACGTCTATGCCAAGGATGTCTAGATTGTCCTTCATTGGTAATATTGCATTCTGAAGAGTGGGTAGGGGAAGGAAAGGGGATTTTTTCGCTGTAAATGCACACGCCTGTGTTTTGTGGGCATTGAACTCGACCAAGTTCTCGGCACCCCATTGGGAGATACTGTCGAGGTTTCGGTCGAGATCACCCACGAGATGTCGTCTCTCCTCCTCTATCACAGATCGCCCCGCCGTCGGACGAACCGAGTAACTCCCGTGCAATGTACTGTCATCTGCATAGCAATGAATGTTCCCGAGGGAAAGCATATCATTGGTGACAGTACGGACCCCTGCGGTACCCCGGCATTCACTTGCAAGAAGCGAGAAGCCTGGCCATCGCAGAGGACCCGCACTCGGCGCTCGTTTAAAAAACTGGCAATCCAGCTGCACAGTTGAGGAGGTAGACCTTATGCCGGAAGCTTGGAAAGGAGCGAAGCATGCCAGACCCTATCGAAAGCTTTGGCGATGTCCAGGCTAATAGCCAAGGACTCGCCGAACTTTTCCATAGCCTCACCCCATACATGCGTGACGAATGCCAGGAGGTCACCCGTTGATCGTTTTGGCCTGAAGCCATATTGCCGATCATTGATTAGCGAGTGATCCTCCAGGTATCGCATGAGCTGCTTATTAATAAGAAGCTCGAGCACCTTGCAAATGACTGAGGTGACAGCTATGGGTCGATAGTTGCCTGGATCGGATCGATCCCCTTTCTTGGGGATCGGTTGTACGTTCGCCTCCTTCCAGGCCTCCGGCACGAGGCCTGTAGAGTATGACAGGCGGTACAGACGCGTTAATACTGGAGACAACTCAGCAGCACATTTTCGTAGCACCACCGCCGGAATGCCGTCAGGGCCACTGGCTTTCCGCGTGTCGAGTGACCGCAGCACTGCCCGTACATCACATTGCCTGATAACAATATCAGGCATAGTGTGGCCACAGTTGGCGATGGCGGGGGGCTGCAGGCCACGGTCATCGACCCGGGAATTAGCCGCAAAGAGGTCTGCGAGCATGTCCGCCTTCTCTTGGGCTTTGTGAGCCAGTGATCCGTCAGGAAAACGCAGTGGTGGCAGCGAGGGTTGACAAAAATTTGACTGTACGGCTTTGGCCAGTTGCCAGTATCCACGGCTGCCCGTGGGATGGGATGTGAGCTCCTGACCAAGCCGCGCGACGCGCTGGGCATCCGCTCTCTTGAAGGCCCTCTTGCTGAACCTGGTGGCCCGATTGTACGCTGCTTTGAGGCGGTTCACGTTCGGGTCACGTGCCGCCCGAGCCCTGACCCAGGCGCGATATGCCGACTGTTTTTTCTGGACAGCCTCGGCACATTCACGCCCGAACCAGGGGCGAGCTTTGCGGATGCTGGCGACATCAGTGAAAGGGATATAATATTCTATCCCTAGACTGATCTCGCCAGCAATGGCAGCAGCGCTATCCGAAGGCGCCTTCCCTACAAAGCAGCGCTGGCTCCACGGGACGGACGCAAAGTAATCGCGGAGACCGTCCCAGTCTGCCGACGAGTAGTGCCATAGTCGTCGAGTCATTTGTTCAGCACGAGCAGGTGGTGGCACTTGGAAGCTGGCGTGCACCACACAGTGGTCGGAAGTGCCCAGTGGGGCGCGTACCGACACACTGTACTCGGGCGACTCGTCAGCAGTAGATCCAGCAAGGCGGGCGTGTGGTCTGACCTGTCAGGTATCCGGGTGATCCCCCGTACCATCTGGGTCAGCCCGTGGGAGAGAGCGAATGCATGGGCGGTTCGTCCCGCATGATCGGTCCTAAGGGACCCCAGCCACTCAACGTGATGACCGTTAAAGTCCCCCAAGAAAACCAAGTCAGCGTTCGGGAACCGCACCTGCGCATCGTCAGCCATCTCGCTGAGGTATTCGAAAAGCCTTGTTGTCCCAGTGTCCCCTGTGTGGGAGCGGTAGACGCACACGTAGATCTGGCTCATGGAGCCATGATCCACGTGCAGCCAAAGGACGGAGTAGGAGGGGTTCTCCAGACAGCGCAACCGGCGGCAGCAAACATCCGCCCTAACGAACACGCACACCCCGGCTTTATCGCGGAATTGTTCCTCAATGATATAGCCCGGGTAACAGAGGTACGACGTGTCGTCAGGGCGGCGTATCTGTGTCTCCGTTAGGAACATCACAGAAGGCCGTGCCGACTCCAGGTGATGGTGGACGGTATCGAGGTTTGCATGGAGTCCGCGGATATTCGCGAACTCCACCTCAAACGAAGTCAACTTTGTGGGGTTTCTAGGGGCCGCTGTGTACCGTCTATTATATTGTTGCACTGTCATTGTGAAATATGGGGAAGCGTGAAGACAGGGCGATATTTGGTGCGGCAGTAAGTGACAAAGTGCAGAGGCTAGCTTCGTCTAGAACCGTGTGGTTAGGTCGGAGCCGACCCGCCGGACGGAAGGGCTCCCAAACCCCCCTGATGCAAGGCCGCCGCTACCCCACACCGGTTACCACCCGGAGCGGCGACCCCACAACAGGATTATGCGCAACATGTGGGGCAGCCTACTGGGGTGGTTGGTCCCAGGCGGGCCCCATGACTATGTTGCGGGCGGCCGCGGCAACGCCGTTGCTAAGGGTCTCCCTGGCCGGCGAATCGACCCACACCACCCACACTAGACTCCGCTTCGCCCCCACTGGACCCCTGCCTGCCGCACCATACACCCGGCCCGGCAGTGCAGCTGCTGAACCCCTAACGCAACCCAGCCTGGGCTGGGTTACTTGGGGGGCTTTAGCACAGCTGCACGGTGGTACCCCCCCGGACCAACACTGTTGTACCACCTGGTATCCACGTAGGGGCCAAAGTCACCACATGGGTACCGTAATATCGAACCTCGTCCGTTAATCAGCAGGTGCGCCACTAGCAGGTGAGGTCGCTGGGGCCCGATAGATGTAAGAAGGGCCCCTTTGCACCCAAGAAGGGCCCCTTTGCACCCAAAGTATGCAAAGCACAAAAGTATGTAAGTAACTACCGTAAATACTTTCATACGTATTTAGTGAAAAGCTGTTTTGGAATTTAAAATAGACATTTCAATTTTATTTATTTGTTTAGTTACTATCCATATTTGCGGAATTCTAAAATTAATAATTATAAATTTCATATCAAATAAAATATCGCAAAATAAATAGTTTGTTTTGGGTTTTTAAGGACAGTTGTCCTTACGTAATTAATAATTAATAAAAAAAAGTGAGAGATATGTTTGATCAAGAAGTATTAAACATAGTATTTAGCTAAATAACATGCTAAAACTATGCAATAATCAATAATCTACCTGAGTTTCTTGCTGGTATCTTCTCAGGAGAACCAACTTACCGAACCAGCGAAAGAATCATTTTCTAATGCTTATTTATGTATGTATTTTTATAATATTGCCTGACATAAAATTGTAAAATTTTGACATTCATATGTGCTCTTTATGTGCCTAAACTGAATAAACGAAATTGATACCTTGATTGCAAGCTTGCAATGTCACAATGTAACTTCGTACAAATGTTTTAAATAGCTCACAAAAAGAAGCTCGGTTAACTTGTAACAACTGTCTGCCACTTGACATGTCATATTTCACCATAATCATTTAAGAACCCAACACTTTGATCTAAAATCGTGATCCTCGCGAAACAAAACTAAATAAGCACCACCGCGAATATAACAAATAGTTTTATTTCAAATCACCTGCCGTTCATCCATTATCACCAATCTTATTAGCACTGAATATAGTACTTATTAGTACGTAACAAGGTTTGTTTAAAGTGCATTGGTGGTAGTAGTTGTCAATGAGGCAGCTGGACCAGCGCCAACGAAGCGGGTACCGACCTCTTCATAGAGTGCACACACTTGCGTCTTACGTCACTCAGTTACAAAAAAAAAACCGTACTGGACAAGACAACTATTGATTAAACGGTTGCATTAAGTACGTCCTCCATTATGATGCAAGCAGCTGTTATCAAAGAATTCTAAATAGTTTATTATAATTATAACTATTTACTTATATACCTACATATAAAAAGACAGTTGATAATTTCGTTGACCTCATTCAGCATTGACATGACAACTGTTGAACACGCAGCCGTTTTTATAACGATAATGTATTTTTAGGGTTCCGTATCCAAAGGGTAAAACGGGAACCCTATTACTGAGACTTCGTCCGTCCGTCTTGGGCTGTATCTCATGAACAGTGATAATTAAAATGTCGACATTTTCATAGATGATGTATTTCTCAACAAGTACTAAAAAAACAGAATTTAATAAATATTTAGAGGGCTAGTCCGAGACACCCAGGACTTTAATTGGCTGTGCCATACCGGCTGGCACGTAAGATATTGTTGCCTTTCATCAGTATTTCATCGCAAGGCAACGGGTTTCAAATTATTTTTCAAAATTACAATATAGCTGCTACTTTTTAATAAATTCATTCGGCCATTTTGGACATAACCCATTATAAATGTGCCCGGTGACGGTAATAGGCTTGTCCCTATTACGTGGGACTAAAAATACTAGCACGTTGTGGGTGTGTAACGCACCTCTGCCTACCCCTTCGGGGATAAAGGCGTGATATGTGTGTTTAAGAGGGCTCTCATACAACAAACATGATTTTTAGGCAGTTTTGGTACGGAACCCTTGGTGCACGAGTCCGACACGTGCTTGGCCTGTTTTTATTAGATATTATTCAGCACCTGGTTTCCGAATCAGACCAGAGACCTTTTCCTATCAGCTGACGCAGGTGGTGCCAACGGGTTGTGGAAAACTAATGCCTGCTGTAACTTTTTTGCCTCGTTTCCAAACCCCTTTTGTGACTAATGCCAGGTCTATAATAAATTGACGTCAAATGACGCTGTGTGGTCTAAACTCTATAGTTTTTTTATATGGACTTAGAATGTAAATTACTCGTGAATACACACACACACCTATATCCCCGAATGGGTAGGCAGAGGTACAAAACACACCCACAATTTGCCAGTATTTTTAGTCCCATGTAATAGGAGGCAAGCCTTTTATATCAGGTCGCGAAATTGACGCCGCCAGCCTGATGGAAAGCCGTTGCTATGTCTGGCGATTGTGGGCGACTCTCATAGTACGCAATATGTACTATGAAGAGTGGCCCTCAACTTGGCGACCTAGTGATGTGCCTCTTCACGCTTCGCTTGACGAACCCTGGGTTGTAAGTAGGAGGAAATACGTGCGCGGGCAGGACGCTCCAGGCCTCTTGAAAGGCCTCCACCCGAAAAGAAAAAAAAAGAATTTTTGAAATAGGTCAAATATTTTTTTTAATTATTCATGCAATACATTAATATTTTTTCCATATAACATTAGAACAGATTATACATAAGTTAGTCACAATAACAATCCGTATAACTTGTATCTTACATTTAGTACAAGTAAATGGGCCGTGTTTACGACAAAAGGAATAAGTTCACGAGACTGAAATAGCCTCTGCAGGAGAAATGCCAAGTGTAATTAAACGCAGGCGCAACTCGAATAGGTCGCAATAAAAGCAATAGTGCAGTCATACAGTTGTAGCAGACTCCGTCAATTTCAGTATTATTTGTCTTGAGAACGCAGATCTATGTACGAATAGACAGGACTGTTCATTATGAAATAAAAAACTTTTTATTACCGAGAACATCGTAAGATTTTTAAAAATTCCCTTTTGAAGCCACGTTGTAGCAAGAACCATGTAAATTCTTCAAAACGCCAGGTTTAAAAATAACAAAAAATTAATTAAATCTGTTACAAGTACCTAGTAGTACGTATTTGAATTTTATTATAACTTAAAATTTGTGTATTTATAGTAGTTGTAGTAAAATATGTAATTTTGTTAACCAGTTTTTTTACATGTAATACGCATACCTACTCTATCGATCTCTTTAGAGCTAAGGCCCTGGGTTCGAGTCCTGCCGACGACATTTCAGTTTAAATTGTGATTTATATTTTTCTATCTAAATATTTAATATAGCACATATTACACATGTCCTATATTTATTTATTCATAACTATTATCTAAATAGTACATAATTGTGATAATATCAAAGGTACGATACCTAATGGTCCCCGAACGATTCGGTTGGATTGCACCAACTGTGGTTACGGGAGGTGACTCTTTATCTATTTACTACATATAACTTTAATGAACTAATGACACACAAGTTTTAAATGAGGCGCAAAACTTGACTGTCGTGTGATGCATCGAATGATAGTCTTTGTTTGAAGCTGTAATACTGGTAGGATTTTATGGCACTTAATAATTCTGTCTTCGGGTTTGAGAGATAAAGTTCATAATTAGGTACATTAAAATGTGTAAGTATATGCAGTTCTCTAGCAAGTACTCTACGTCAAACATGGTTTGGGTGATTCAACGACGTGAGTTTGAACCGACACCACACTTCTATAATGCAAGAACTTTGTTGATAACAGAAAAATGCTAGTTATTTTTGGTTACTAGAAATCCGAAATATAAAATAAAAAGAAATTGATTTAATTTTATCGTTCGATTTCTGAAATATAATATAAACTTTGAACCCACAAACGTTCCCACAAAATCAGTCTTGTCGCAAGAACCCGACAGAAACCATTCAATTTTTAATACGACATTTTCATTTATAGCATGTTAAAGACTTCACTGTCTGATTTATATAACATTTATATCTGTAAATAAGTCAATAGTAATAAAATTAATGATATTATGCAGTAAGAGGGCAACTACTCGGGTCAAATACGATATGTAGATCCAAACAACAAAGGAGAAATTATAGAATCACACATTTTCATAATAAATTATATACTTATGTATTTTATGTTTAAATATCAAAGACTTGTTCACTATGGACAGTAATTGAAAGAAACTGCATGTATAGAGCACATCTCTTAATACATTAGTTATCTGTAAAAATAAGCAAGCGCAAATTATAAATTAAAACACACATATCACACCTATATCCCCGAAGGGGTAGGCAGAGGCGCATTACACACCCACATTTGCCAGTATTTTTCATCCCACGTAAAAGGGGTCAAGCCTATTGCCGTCACCGGGCACTCTAGAAAATATGTTATGTCCAAAATGGCCGAATTAATTTAATAAAATAAGCAGCTATATTATAATATTGAAAAATAAATTTGAAACCCGTTGCCTTGTGATGAAATGTTGACGAAAGGCAACAAAATCTTACGTACCAGCCGCTAACGCACAGCCAATTAAAGCCCTGGGTGTCTCGACTAAATAGATGCATAGTATAAAAATCTAGATGCGCAAACGCACGCACACGCGTGTACCAGTGGGATGTTATTGGGGCGCGATAGGCGGGTCGGAGGTCGACATGCGCATCGGTCATTCAACTTTCGAGGCCAAACATGATCTAGGAAACTAGATAACATGGCTATTGCCGTCTAACACGTGAAAGTGATATTTGTAGAACTAGAGACAAGCTGTGTAAAGAGTATAAATATCGATCTTCAATTTTGTACTTGGGTTTTGCGTTTGGACGATATGGGGATTCTCCCCAGCCACTAGGTACACTACTAACAGGCCCTAAGTGAAGCCCTTGTAACTTACCAGCTAACCTAGTAACCAGAATTTTTGATTGTTTTTTTTGCGATTTGCAGAGAAAAAATTCATCTTAGTAGGGGATTTGCCATATTATTTAGTCTAGAACTTGGGAGATAGGTAATAAAATTTTGTAATTCATGAACATCTGAAGTCCATTTGGTACATTTCAGAGAACCGAGAAGCAGTACAAACAAAATCCGCTTACAATGACTTGACATAGGCTCAACGTCTTATTTCCCTTAGTGAGGGAATAGGAAAACTGTAAACTCACTCTTTTGCCATCGCGTTGCGCCTCGTCTGTCTAATATTATTAATAGGTTAATCATGTAGCTACTTTGTTGGTCACAGCCCACGGGGCCAATACTTGACTCCCTGTGGTCATAACAACGTGCGAAAGGAGCGATGGTGTCGTACTACTTCCTCGTATAAAAACAGTAGATAAACATTATGATATTGTGTAAAATTAAAAACAAGCATGTTTAAATTCATTGTTTTTATCATTCACGATTTTTAATTATTGTTTTTTATGTTACTAGTGACCAATGTTCGTAGCGATAAGACCACCTACGATACAGCTCCTAGGACTATTCAGTCTAGAGAAGAAGAGTAGAAATAAATTAGGTAATTATAAAGACAAAAAAAAAACAGATTTTGTGTCTACAGATCTATCAGCAGATAGACAGTCTATTATAGATTAAACTGTGTATATAGGTACTAGTAATTTTTACAAAATACACAAGTTATTAAATAATTATTTCTTAAATATTATATATAAGTTTCATAACTCAACATCTACATATTATATATAATTGTATTGTCGCATAACTATTGCCACAAAAATAAGTAAAAAACTAACTCAGGCTGACGATAGATTCTCATTTTTTTGTATTGGTATAATGTAGTAAAAATCTGCTGAAGAATTTTGTACGGAAATGTTAAAACCATAATTGAAATCGCGCCGTGGGAAACAGGAACGGGAACGCCCAGGCTAGGTAGAAACTGGGTAGATAAAGTCTGGCGACTAGTTGAGTATGAAGATCGACTCGTCGCCGTGAGCACGCTGGTTCATGGTGTGTTCCTCAATCCTATCAATTCCTATCCCAAGAGTTAGTTTACTTGCATTTTTATAATTTTCTTCAATTAATTATTATCTTTTTAATTCCGTAACAAATTATCTGGTCACCTTGTCTTTAAGCCTTATCTTTTTTATCCAATGTGTCAAGTATGATTATACAAAGTAGTTACAAAACGTGAGGACAAGTTGATAATATTAATTTGAACTTTAACACTACGGTTATTATTATATTACAATTTAAACGTTCTAGCTGTGTAGAAAGACAAAGTAGATACTTCATGCACAACACAACGTAAATAATATTCAATATATTATGCAGTACACATCGTTAAATAAATATTGTATGATTATGTGCAATGCATTAGCTGTGTACTGTTAGTTACTGTTAATAGGTCATAGTTATCAAAACATACTGATAAAAGGTTTCCGTAGAATGTGGAATTCAATTATTTATTAAATACATGTACTCAATAAGTAGTATATATTAAATTACATATATTCTTACCAATGGTATTACATATTTAAAAAAAAGAGCTAACATATCAGCTCAACTAGAGCGCGCCTCGCGAAGACTTGAAAAAGAGCCAATTTGAACTGCGTTATATCATCATAACGTATTACAAATTGGCTAGTTTCGCGGGATTAGATTTTGAGTATCACTTACTATGAAGGCAATACTAAACAATCATAGATTCTTATAAATAATATAAACAAAATTTAAGACTGGACTTTCATTTTGGCAATTTATAATTATTGTAGGTAAAACATTTAAAGAAAGTTTAAGCATAATAATAAATATTTAACGTTATTATGTTTTGTCATTATTATATTATATTTTTTGACAACCTTTGTGGTCCAGTGGTTAGTAATTCTATCTTAAGCTATCGTGGTTCGAATACCATCCAGGACAATATTTGTGTGATCATCACGAACGGTTTGTTCTCTATAATATTCTATTTAGTATACATATTACTTACTTAAGTATGATTTTCAGTTATAGGTATAGATCCCATAACACAAGCTAATATTAGCTTATTTTTTAGATAGCGCTGTGTTTAAAATGTCCTAAGTATTTATTTTTAAATGAACTTGGTAAGTTGAAACGGTAAGCTCGTCTCTTATGACGCGAGACCACGTGACTACGGGGCGTGATTTTCTATTGCTACATAAGACAGTTCCTTAAATACAACTGATAAAAACATTTGTTAAATAATAATGCTTAACTTAATAAACTCAATTAGTTCGTATTTCCGTAAGTATTACTTATGTACTTTGCTACGATATTTTGTCTTAGTAAAAGAAATACAAAACAACGTTAGCAAACTTGTTTACACGAAACCCAATTTTCTGGACAATTTCCAAGGATATAACAATAACTTTTCCTTCTATTTGAGACTTAGTTATCTAATTAATATAGTCCGTCCTAAATAGCAGACATTTCAGGCTTTTAGCGGTAATGTGAAGTAATTTCTTTTGTGAGATAGAAAATTAGTTGTTTCAGGAAAAAAAAGGTCACAGGGATAACTTGATTGGAGTAATAGACAAGGCGACGCGTTTTTTTAATAAATCCACTAAAGCTTAAAGACCGCCATAGGCTGCCATGTATTTGGAACATGTAAATATTCTGTATGTATTTCACAAATTGATATTCTAAAGTAGCTCTTTCGATTGTTTATTTTGAAACACTGTCTTCACACGTATGTATGTACATTGTTTGAAAATAAACAAAGTCAATCAGCGATGCATGTATGCAGCAACCAGAGTGCAAACGCATCCTGTCATCAATATTCTATCTGAGCACCCGGACGCTGGTCTACACTTCAATAGAAACGCTATCGAGCGCCCGCCAGCGCATCGAATATAAATTACACAAAATTATAGTGGACGCATAAAATCTATCGTACGTGCCGCTATATCTATCGCCATTTTAAAAAAAATCAAACATCGAACGTTAGTCGTCGCGGCGTGCGATCTGAAGCCCAGTGCGGCGACCTCGTGACCGCACGCACATGTTAATGCGTTGACCGCCCATGGTCAAGCCTTGCCGCAACTCAACCATTGCCACCCGCTCATCACGGCGCTTAATTTATTGTGTACCTGCGATCGCAATGAGTAGATAAATAAATTATAATTTACAGTGTGTAAAATATACGGCTGACATAGTAATTTTTACTGGTACTAAAATGTTCAAAACAACAAGTTTTACACAAAAAAAAACGAATTATTTTCTGCTGTTGATAATGTCCTTTGAGTTAAGTAAGAAACAACAATTACTTAATAGAAAAATATGTCAACACACAGCAGATAAGCAATAAGCCTAGTAAAATTTTGTATGAAACACTGAACGAATCGAATCGAACGAGCAGAAGCACGTCACTAGTATTATTAGTATTGTCAAATTAGTACATAACTAATAGTGATTCAATTAATTGAAGATTAAAAATAAATGTAAGAAATATAATTAATTACATAGATAGATTAAACTTAATATTGAAATAATAAGTTAATAACTTCTTTGGGACAAGTCTGTACGGTTTTATGTCTATGAGCGAGGGCTTTTCTGTTATTTTTTGTCGTATTCGCGCGAACTTTCTAGAGATTAAGTTATTATTAGTTATTATATAACAAAAATGAGTTACGGAAGTTCAGTGGCAGTGTCCTCTAGATCGACACCTCACTTTGTCGACCACATCGTACGGAATAGGAACTCTTTGTATGACCCATTGTTTCTGCAAAAGCGCGCGATTTCGATTTTTATTAACTTTTTTTCTGCGTTCACAATATGACTTGAGCTCAGTTACACGTACCACATTCTTTTAAACAACTTAAAAAAAAGATAAATAATTCTCAATTCGACCGTATATATTTGTTTGGTCACGGAATTTTAGGGTTCCGTAGTAAAAGACCCTGAACCTTTTCGCCTTTCCTTCCTCGGCTTTTCTCCCAAACGGTTAATGCTATATTTACTACGCCGACAAAGTGCTAAGATAAAATTTTGAAAAAAAATTTTTTTTGGGGTACCTCCCCTAAACGTAAAGTCGGGATGATATTTTTTTCTCGCATCCACCTTATCGTGTGAGGTCTTATTAGATAGGTCTTTTAAAACATTGAGAAGTTACTAACATGATTTTTTTATTTGAGTATACGTTTGCGAGATATATAGCTTTGAAGGAAATGTTTGTTGCAAAAGCAGTATTATTTAAGATGTACCTAATTATAGTCGTTCGGAAATGAACATTGTCCAAAATACTTTGTTTAAATTCTTGCCAAACACCTCTAGTTTCTGTCTTTCTAAACTTTAAAAGGTACTACAGTCCTAAATATTGATTAGACTTTCGATATAGCAAATATAAAATCGTTAATAATAAAACATCAATAAATCAATTCTGTATTTATATGAAAAATCGAGTATTCAAGAACAGAATTATTTCTTCTCTGTTTTCTCTTCTTTTCTGCAGTTTCCTTTCTCATTCTCGTACGGTTTCTCGATTAAAATTTAGTATATTTTAACTTTCTTTTTACCTATGTTAGTGCTCGGACCGCAGAGATTCTATGCAGTGGTTTGTAACAACTGTCCTCGCTGTTGGAATTTTGGTTGAAATTACAAAGTTGTTAGATTTTTTATAGTGCCCGGTAACGACAATAGGCTTGCCCCCTATTACGTGGGACCATAAAATACTGGCAAAGTGTGGGTAAGTAATACACCTCTGCTTATCCCTTCGGGGATATAGGCGTGATATGTGTCTGTCTGACTTATTTTGAGGGATATCAAGGAATTGTAAGTCATAGTTTGCAATACAGACACGGTAACAGGTCGTCCATCGGCAAGTATAGTGTCACAACGCAGAATAAAACGAATTCAAGATAAATATGCTATCTGATAGTCGAACAAAAACTACATCTGCTAAAAATAATCCCAATTATTATTATAGTGCGCTGCGTTGATGAGATAATTGCACTTATTAGTTATTACCCTTTCTACTAAGCCATTTCTCGAAAAAATCCGCGTAGTGTCACGTCAAAGTTAATACATACCAGACGTACTTTTCGAGTGTGCGTAGTACTGTCACACAACCCATAATAGCTATCCTATTATGGTAAGTTAGCTAACTTAAATAGATACTCGTTTGATATTCGGTAAGAAAACAGTCATATCATGTGTAATGTGACCATAATTATAGTTGTATAAATTCGGAACTAATGTAATGATGGTATTTTTCCTAAAATAGAGCTTGACATGCAATAATTTTGTCTAGAAAAAGGGCACATTGCCAAAATTCAATATTAAAAAGTAAATAACTCATTGAATACCTGTGAACACGTTATATTGTACTACAATGTCAAGTGAAACAAAGGTTCGCAAGCATTATCGATCGTGTTCACGAAACGCCAATGTCACCTATAGTCTGTTGTGACACAAAACTTTTCTATAAAGCAATAAAGAAGATTTACAGGTCATGATAAGTAACGTTTAAAAAATCAAGTACGACAGACGATAATTACAGACGCCCTGCCTATAATTTGTACCAAGGCATAGTAAAAATTTAAAAAAGGAATGCCACACTATTCGTCGGCACAGAATGTAGACCTTCATGGTAGCGCGCGTAAGGTAGTGCGCGGTCGGCAGTCGACAAGAGCGGACCAAGGTCAATTTTACAACTGGGTCTGCGGCTTTGCGCCCATCATTGATTTCACTACGTGACGCAAGTAATGGCGGCGACGCGCCACGAAGCCGCCGCCGCCGAGACGATGGCCGACACGGAACATACATTACCTATACAACTTTTTGCTTCCCGATACACCGTAGGCGTTACTTGGCCGAGATTAGATATATTATGACCCTGTGCTTGATTTGATGTCGGATAATGATAGCTTTCGACGGAAAAACAATACAGATATTATGTGTTTTAGACATGATATGTATTTGAAGGTTGTAAAATGCTTGAAGTATGTAGTAATCTTATAATCTACAAAATGATGGAACGCAATTAGATATTTTAAATCGAATGTATAAACAAAGCCTAAATTTCATAGTAAATTATTATAATAAGAACGTTAGTCTCTGTTGCATTCAAACCCAGGGACCAGTGTCTGCAGAGCATGAAAGATGAATTTGTTGTAATGTTATATTATACAACCTTCAACATTAATTTGGAACTTTTCGTGAGCAGAAAAGATTTATACTTAAGAGTCCTCCTATTAAATTTTACCGTTTTCGCTGATTTTACAGACGTATTTTTACACTGAAAATACTGTATTTTCATAAGTTTTAATGCACAACATGAAATATCATTTCAATAATGATCTAATAAGTGAGCTACTTTCTTATTTTTGTCATTAAATTTTGATTAATCGACCTAAAACAATCGGTAGTTTTTCGTATCTTTTGCTGGAAGAGGTCTAGAATATCACAAATTCATTAATCGTTTTGACGTCTAAAAAGTATTACAAAAATACAGTGTATTCTTGTAAAAGTCATCTATCTAATGTATGGATTACTTTTTATCACTTTCATAAAAAAAAATTGAGTAAACAAATATTTAAGTTAGTCAAATTTTAGAGAAAATGGGCAATGAATTGGTTCTTATTTCGGCTACATAAAACTCTCGTTCATAAAATTAAAACAACATAAATAAACCTTGGTTCAAAATCAATCCATTTCCAAAAAAAAAGAAAGCTAAATAATAAAAAATAGGCTGTAATTAATCTTTTAAAAACACCTAAATTTCGCTTTATAATACTCGACGCATGCCTCAAGTAAACAGTCCGCGCCAAGCGCTTACAGGGAGAGGACGTGTCGCTCTGCGCGCCAAAATTCGACGCCGTCTACAGACGAATATAGCGTGGCGTGAGATTTTGATACTTTGGTAATATTAGTTATTATTTTGTGATGATTAGGCTTCTTTTTAAATACAACAAGTGATTATGTAGAATGTATTTATCATTGTTTTTGTTAAAAAAAGCTGTTATATATAATGTTATATATAAAGCTGGATTACTCACTCACTCACTGACACAATTTTATTGTTCTCCTTGATGGTGGAGGGGAAGGTACCTATGTTTTTTTTGCAGAAATGTAAAGGGTTCGGGGACCTAGGGAAAATTCCGAGTTTTTGAGATTTGCCCTCCAGTCCCCCAAGGGGGGCTCCCGAGTAGAGTCAAAATGAGTAATAATTTTATAGAGGTAGTTTTTTATTTTATATTTTGTATTGGGTTTGCCAATTTGACGCCACCCGCCTGGTAGTAAGTCGTGACGACGTCAAGCGATTGTGGGTCACTCACAGCACACTATACTATAGAGAGTGGCCCTCAACTAGACGACCTACTGAACCCAGGATTATATGTGGGAGGAAACACGTGCACAGGCAGGGCGTTCCAGGCCAGTATCGTTCGGCACAGAAACGAACGTTTAAAACGTTCGGTTCTCGCGAACATGTACCTACTGTGTGGGAGTGGCATCTCTGCCCGGCACGCGTTGTTCGGGATCGGAAGGAAGATGGGATCAGATTGAAGAGCTCTTCAGAATGCTCGCCGTGGTAAATACGGTAGAATGCGGCCAAGGAAGCTATTGTTCGGCGCTGAACTAGCGGCTCAAAGCTTCCCGTTACCTCCGGACAATCTATAATCGAGAGCGTCCCCTTTGAGAGTGCAACGACAGAGGAAAGGTAGAGGAGTTTTGATTACGGGATCATACGAGTATAGAGGGTCTTTTCTTGAATTTAAGGAGAGAAAAAAAACACCCCCCCTCCTAGCCCTCTTTTCACCTCCCCCACACAAGACACTATTATTATAAAATGAAAAAAAAAAGATCAAAACCATGTAATCGCCGTATACTGGCTGACCACCATCGGTAACTCCGGACTCACGCACAAAATGTGTCAAATACCTAATTCCGCCCGTTTCGATTCTGCATACGGACTCTTAACAGAAACCAGTTCAGGTATAAGTAAATAAATATCATTGTTGATTAAATCGAACACGAGGCATACGTTCATTAAAATTTAAACTTAAAATCAATTCAGGCTTCATAATATAAATAAAATTTTAAGAAAAAAAAATTTTTTAAATGTTGAGTAAAACAATTCTGAATATTTAAATTAATTTGAATTTTTAATTAATATTGGAAATAAGTAGTCACTTAAAAAGACACATACCTGTATTTGTAAATAAACCATGAAGACATATTGTAAATTATATGTACCTGAAACAGAAAGAAATAATATTTAAATTGAAAGCAAATCATCAGAAAATGTGCAAATTTTTTGACTATCTGAACATGAAAAACCTTAGAAATTAAATTTTCATGTATGTATTACGTTTGGTATCATGGGCCCGAAAAACGTAATACAGTTAAATAATTCGTCACATTACAAATAGAATTTGCATTTGAAAAAATAAAATCTCAATGTGGCTTGTGGCCAGTCTCATATTTTGTCAGCATCTATGATGTTTTTTTTTATATATAATTTGTAAGTACCTATGTAAATTAAATTCTATAAAAATACGACGAAGGCGATCGGCTCTCGTATTGATGCGGAAAGTGTCGGTACTGTTCTGTGAAAAAGTGTATTTAATGCAAAACATCTGTACTTCGTACATTTTTCTCAAAGATTTGGGGAATCTACTGAGAATTTCTGAATTTGAATGGTAACTACAATTTATAAAACACATATTAACGTCTTTAAAAATGTGTTTCCCGGCTTTCCTGTAATGTTAGAAAACGTACAGTACCATAAATATTCTTTGAAAACTGAACTTCAAAGGCGCCAGAGATTATGTACGTATGTGAAGTATCTAGGGGGAGGTATACAAAAGATGAGATGTTACTAAAAGTATGTGTCAGCGTTATATAAGAACATAGAATGTAGTTTCCACATAAGGCCCGGCGCACATTATCAGCATCGGCAAAGATAAGGATATGGCAAGAAATGTAGAAATTTCCATGATACTCGTATTATATTTAATGGTCGTGTAATAAAGCGTCAAGCATACCGAAGTGGTATTTTTGATAATGGAAATTTAAAGTTGCCTAAAAGAACTTTTAGTTGCGGATTTGACAGCGGTGGGGCTCGTGGTCTAGTGGTAACCGACAATGTTAACAAATTGCAAAGTTTAAGTAACATCGAGTCAGGCCGGTCTTAGGATGAGTGGCCATGTCTTAAGACATTGAGACCCCTCCGTGCCTCGGAGAGCACGTTAAGCCGTCGGTCCCGGTTGTCATACGAACATCTATGGCAGTCGTTAGGGGTAGGTGGAGCCCTAAATCAAAAATCCGACCGGTCTAACTACAGAACTTCGATATCGCCCATGGGTTGTGGAGGTCAGATGGCAGTCGCTTCACAGAAAATATCGAAGTTCAGCCGAATCGCAGTTAGACTGGAAAGCCGACCCTAACCGCGTTGGGAAAAAGGCTCAGTGGATGATGAGTTGCGGATTTGACGGTGACATCAGCGTTTTGACATTTAAAAAAAAGCGTAAATGGACTTTGCCGGTCAAATTTTAATCGTTTACTCGTACATATGTAATTGAAGCGATACTATTTATTATGCTAAAGGGCTCCACGAGTATCTAGGTATGCAATGCATGTTGCTAATTGCAAATGTTGAGCGGAGCAAATGTTTTTATTACATATCAGAATCAGAATCGAACACTTAAATTAATTAATCGAATGAAAAAAACTTCTATTTTCATTGTTGACGCACGTGTTTCCATGGCAACCATTTAATCATCTGGTTTTTCGGTGATGTCCAGGACATTTTCGGAGATTATTCCTCCCAGGTCAGCTCTATTTTCATGATTTCAGAGATATGCACTCCCGGGTATGATGTCGACCAGCGTGCCAAATTTGGTCAAAATCGGTCGAGCCGTTTCGGAGTAGTTGGCACACAAACGATTTACACTTGTCGCCTAAGATTGAGCTCCGCTTCGCTCCGCTCAATAATCCTACATGCGTTTCACCTGCTGAATAACGATCAAGACTCAGTTAAATATAACCAGTGTTTCCAGAAACGGCAATACACTCGCCCTCAACGCGGAAATATAAACTTGAAGCGGTTAATTTAACACTAAACCATTAAACTTCTGGTTCAAATTGATTAATTATTTTAGTCTTTGATATCTATCTTAGATTATCTAGAAATGTGGAATGTACCCCCCCTTAGCTCTCGAGAACCTCTTATGCTCCAATGATGGTTGACCCCTCTATGGATAGCCTGAGATTTGGAGGCAAGCCAAAAAATCGAAAATTTGACCTAGTCCTAAGGGGTCAAAAGTTATAGGCCAAAACCTATGGCGTGGTGCGGCGCGAAGCACCGCGCAAGACACCGTAGTCTTCTAATAAAGCATCAAGCTTTACATTTAAAACGGGTGAACAAGCTTACGGATGACGTCATTTTTGCGATAGAAATACTACAAGGAATGTTATAAAAGTTATGACTGAGTTTTTAAATAAATTTATTTTAAGCACAAATATTTTAGTGATTTCTTTATATTTTTAAACGTTACGCGATCTATATTGAATTGTCGTCATAAAGACGTTTTTAGATGTGTTAATTTACTTCTGGCATCCCAAATGGATAATAATGTCAACTCGGGGAATTAAATTTTTAACGAGACACTCAGAAAAAAAATCACGTAGAAAATGTGCTATTTTTTCTCGAGAAAGCGTAACTGTTAGATTTTTAATGTCTTCATATTTTCTCAACCATAGAGCCGAGCCATCAATGTACCAAGCGTTACTACGAAATTCTCTAAGGTAGGCTTAGATCAAAAATACCTAGATTACCGATCAGTGCTTTAAAAACGGCACCACTTCACCTCGGTCATTGCACACCTGCGCGCTTCAACCGCGCGCCGTTCTAAGTTCCTATTCCGCTTACTGACTCTCGAGGGATGCGACAACGGCGCTGTACATTGATGCGCCTGTATTAATTATTACGAATTATTTCTATGTCAACCATCAATGTACAATCTTGTTTATTTTATAGATGGTATTTGTAATAATTATATATCATTATTAATTATTATCATTTATATCCCCGCATCATTGCACCTGTGGAGTGGCCGTCGATAATCTGGGACACCATGGCCTTTCTTGTACCTAGCAGAAGCGCAGGTCGTATACCTCGGCACGCTATTCTAAACGACATAATTCGTAGGGCTCTTTCCACCGCAGGTCTTCCGGCCGTACGTGAACCAAATGGTTTAGCACGAAGCGATGGAAAGAGACCGGACGGTATGTCGTTGCTACCGTGGAAGATGGGAAGGCCTTTGGTGTGGGACGCTACATGGGTTGACACCTTAGCACCTTCACACCTTCCAAGCACATCCGGATGTGCCGGCGCTGCTGCTGCATCGGCTGAAGGCTTTAAACGGCGTAAATATGCTAACCTAGCAGGTGATTACATATTTGAGCCGTTTGGGGTTGAGACACTGGGGTCATGGGGTCCGAGTGCTCGCCGCCTTTATAAAGACATTGCTAAACGCCTAATCGATGCTTCTCAGGACCAGAAGGCTGGCTATTTTCTGGCCCAAAGAATAAGTATCGCCATCCAACGTGGCAACACAGCCAGCATTCTGGGAACCTTCCCAGTCGGCAATGACGCGGAGGATTTTTTAAACGATATTTTGTAATGTAAATATTTTTAGTCTATATTTATGTATATTTTGTATATTGTAATTCTTATTGTAAATAAATCATTATTATATAGTATTCGAGTGCCAAGATTCCGCGTTGTTTTTGTACTGAATCCAATATAAATAGTATTTTTGATCTAAGAAGGTAGGTGACTCTGTGGTAGGTGTGTAACGACGACAAAGTAGTGTTGGGCTGGACTCGAACCGGGGACTGATCCCCTTCCAGGAGAAACGTTCTACCAACTGAATGATTCATATTGTACGATTATTTGAGAAAAAGGTTAGCTTAATTCATTGCTTATCCATACAGATAACTAAAATTGAATTGTCTGCAATTTAACACATGGATACACGATACTGAAAAAAATGCAATTTTTTATTTTTTCTACTGTCTGTCTGTCCGTCAGTCTGTCTGTGTGTTTGTTTCCGCTTATCTCTGTAACAGCTGGACCGATTTTAACGGGAATTGAGAACCATAAAACTATTTCACGCGTGCGAAGCCGCGAGCGTCCGCTAGTCTTCTATATAAATAAAAATGAATTGCCGTTCGTGGAATGGCTAAAACGATTCGGCTAATCTTGGCCTTGAAATATTCGTAAGAGTTCAGGGAAGGTTTAAAGGCAGTACGAAGTTCGCCGGGACAGCTAGTAAAATACTAATTGAGCGACAAAATAGTGTATCTATCTATCTATTTTAAAAGACAATATCTTGTAACCCAAACTCTTAAAATAAAAACATTGCAACTACAAGTTAGATCTAGCATTTATCCATTTTCCTATTTTAAAATCAATGATGTCATAGATGGTTTTATGTTCCTAAGGTGCATTTGTAGAACATAGCGACCGAAGAGTAGGGGAATCCGCAGGGGAGTCTTTACATAACAGTAGTGCTCCCTTGCATATAAGGGGTGCGTTCAGAATGGGTGCAGCAATTAACGCAGCTGACGTACTTGAAAGCTAGAATTTAGAGCAGCCTCTAAAAGTACCTACTTCAAAATAATGAGCAGCTGTAGGCAAGGGGATGAGTAATAATCATGCAGTACGAGAGACGTTATGGGTTACACGTAGTGTTTCATGACTGTCTTTGCATTTTGTAGGCTAGTCGTTTAAAACTAAATTTAATCGTATATTAATGTAATTAGTCCGAGACGCCCAGGACTATAATTGGCTGTGCCATAGCAATATTGGCAAATTGTGGGTGTGTAATGCACCTCTCCCTACCCCTCAGGGGATACAGGTGTGATATGTGTGTGTGTGTTCGTTGAGAATTTAACGTTTCTATTTTAAAATACAAATAAAAAGAGTATCAAAAATACAATGTTATATTTTATTAACCGTGTCGAAATATAGAAATTACATTGTCGAATGTTAAAATAAAATATAAAACAATGGGGTAAGATGTTGAATTTTTATATAATTGTACTAATTTCGCTAAATAGAAGCTATTACTGTCTCAAAGAGAACAGTTGCTGCTCTCTCTGAGACAGTCTTGAGAATGCCTCGTGAGTAGGTGAAATATATGTCGACGTTTATAATGTCTTCTATTTAGCGAAATTAGTGCAATTATATAAAAATTCAACATCTTACCCCCATTGTTTTATCATGTACTTTCGCCAGGTAACGCCTGATTCCATTCAAAAAATAAAATATATCTAAGCAATAAAGTGCATGTCATTTAAATATATATATGTATATATTTGATCAAGAATTCAAGACAATTTCTGCAGTTTTTATCTCGGGAACTATTTTTATATATTTACTCTTTATGCACAGTTATAGTACAAAGGCGGACTTAATGCTATAAGTCATTATCTAACAGTCAACTTTACGGTGGTGCAGAGAGAACTAGTAGTAGATGTACATAGAGAAATAGGTCCGAATGGAGCTGCGACTATCCGGGAACTTTTGCCGTGAGAATTGGGAACTATTACAACCAGGTACTTTATTCATTTTGTCAATAAGTTTGCCGATTGTCAGTGAAGTTCCATATGTAACAGGGGAAAAAAATATTGCTGTTACAGAGCAGAACACAAGAGACAAAGTTTACCGGGCGGGCTACACGACTCGACGAGTAGCGAGGGAAATAGCGAGGAACATCGTGGGAATTCGCACGGCGTGTGAAGAGAGAGATAAGACTTGCGCTCGAACCAATATTACAGCGCTCAGATCTCAACTTATCACACACGAGTTATACTAGGGGAGCCAGTAGGGGTGCGTGTGGCCACTAGGGAAATATTCGCGGCAACGCGAGGAGCAACACGAGTGGACATCGTTTGGTCGCAGCATTACAATTCAATAATATATTACGTAGAGATACTTACTTTAATGTAGCACAGTGGATAGCTATTAAAGTTAAATGTTTATTTTAAAACAAGCATGAGAAGCGTAGAGTTTTTTTTATTACAGTGAGATATAAAATCTAATGCAATTCGAACACCAATATAATTCGGTTTTTATTACTAGAACGACCTGATTGAGTGTGTGTCTCCAGAAATTCTTGGACTCGATTTATTTTTATTTTTATGTAAGTACGTGAATTATTTTATCTATAGAAGGGTGTCCCCACAGAACAGTAGAATAGGTTAGAAAGGAAATACTTCATGATTACTAGAACGCGTGTCGTCGTTTTTCTAATATAATTGTTATAATTACAAATATCAAGGTATTTTAAGGTTTTAGTACTTACCTGTGAAAAGAAACATATGGTTGACATATGAGCGTGCACAATATGAACGGCACGCCTGCTTTGACCTTAGGGCCCTTCGAACCTCTACTACTGTTCTGTGGGTGTCCCTATATCATGAAGCTCTGTTCCCATTCAGCAGGCTGATCTCGTCGGACAGTACGCTCATTGGCGGATTCTCAAGTCAGCCAATGAAAATTCGCTCGGTCGCAAAAATCTCATAGTAAATTCAGGAATCGGCCAATGAGAGTTCTGTTCGATGAATGTGAACAATACTTTATCCTCAATGTGGGTAAACATGGACGCTCACGCCTTTTATGATCGTTTGCACATTTTTTTTTAATGTACCGCTGTATCATCCATTACCGGACGCCCCAGGTACGTCGCCGCTAGGGAGGATAACCCCAGGGCGCCAGCAGGGTCCCAGAGAACCGGCTCGGTGCAGCGTTTGCGCCTTCCGGTCGTATCCGTACCCGAAACAGTTCGGAGAATTAATTTTATGGGTACTTAAAACCTATGTCTGATCAAATAACGGGATTGTTTGATTTCTTTTAGATGGTTATCTATCTCCACAAAGTTGTATTGACTTGATCGAATATCCAATTTGATGCAAAGTTCCAATTTCCAAACGTTCAAACTCTTTCAAATACATTCGCTGAAGGAAGAGCTAGAGATAATAGACTTTACAAGTTGGCGCGTGGCAAAAGAAGGTACTAATTTAATGGTATGGGAGTTATTGTTTTAAAATCAAATTTTTGACGTATTTCAATGTAATGTAGGGCTCCTATTGGAACGTCAACTTGTAGCTCCAATCCAGCGATCGCATCCAACAGACCCTCCGACTCGTATAATGTAAACGTATCATTCTAGTATTCACACTTGACGTAGGTAACTAGGCATATAAACAGGCTCGCGACAGGAAGAGATACATATCAGGGACTCATTTTAAACTTACATTGTAACTTGTATTGCAAACGAGTTATTTACAATGTAATGTTCTGAGTTCACTGACGTTCGTTAAAAGTACGTTTAAGTACACAGCTAATACATAATCCTGTTTGTATAATAAATAATAAGGGTGGGACTGGATTGATTCGATTGAGATCTAGAGGAATCTAAGAACAGGTACCTAGTCCATCAGGAACATTACAAATGGAACATTATACCTATTGTGTTGGACCAATAATTACACTCTACTACAACGCCATCTAGTCTCAAACTAAGCAGAGCTTGTGATATGAGTAGGTACTAGATAAACTGATTTAAATACTTATATACATTTTTTTGACATACATATTATACATAGAAAACATCCAGACTTCGGTACAAACGTATGTCTTCACAAAGTTTGTCCCGACCCGGAATCGAACTCCGGGCGTCGAAAGCGGATGCACTACCGACCACGCCACCGAAGCAGTCAAAATGGAATCTCCTAATGAGAGTCCGTAATTCGCAAATGATAATTATTATTATGATCATGGCTTTTTGGAACGAAGTTCTATAACGCGGCTTCGGGTAGTGCGATTTAGTAGAAATCGTCAGGACACGTTTATCAGTGGTTCCCAACCGGTGCCCGTGGTCCGCAGAAGCCAAAATATGATCCGCCTTTTTTTGAAATGTAGAGTCGGCGTCGTTAGAAAAGTAACACAAACCCAGGTAGGGTTGCGTGCTAGGTAAGTACCCCAATGTATACAAACGCTGTGTCGAAAGACCTTTAAATTGAGCTTTTACACTACATCTATGTATTGGTAATTTTACATAAATAACTATCGCTATGGATAAATAGTCCTAACTAACATGAATCTGCTCCCTCCTTTTTAAGTGGGACAGAATGATTGGCGAAATACGGCCGTAATGATCTCGTCTACCTACCCTCTTTGGTACGAGTAATACTAAGCTTTACGAAAGTTAATATATTTTATAAGCAGTGAAGTGTTAGCGTCAGAATGGCTGGTTGCCTATAACAAGCGGCTCTGAAACTATATTCAGGAATTGCTATCCAATTGCTTATATTTGCTTAACTTCTTCAATAATTGCTACATATAATACATTCGGAGAAATACCAATATTTTTTTGACCAGCCATTCTGACGTCAGGATCGTTGGTTGCCACCGTGTTCAGAATGAAGGACGCAAAATTTCTAAAAGTATTTTATATGAATAATTGCTTACTAATTGCTACAATCACGAATTTAAATTTCTGCTTCATACATACATTAGATAAAAAAATATAGCGTTTATTAAAAATTATAAAAAAAGGTTACAAGCAGAACGTATTTCCAGTGGCGCCCGGCAGACTTTGACCACCTCTGTGGTCTCTGCGGGGGTTAGGTCGGGATGAGAATCCCGCGTCGTTGGGGTTGGGTTTTATCCCGCGTCAGTGAGTGAATCTGGTTGCGTGCTATGGGGCAAAGGCCCCGCAGCACGCAACCCTTCTAGCCTGCTTCTGTAAGGACGGCGGGTGGCGATCCCGCCGTCCTCAGGCCCCGATCATGGAGGTCGATGGTCTTGGGCGTAGATGAGTCTGCGGCGCCCTCGCCGCTGACTACGGAACTCGGATAGTCTTGGACTGGACTCGAACCAGAGCCTGATCCCTTTCCAGGAGGAACGTTCTACCAACTGACCAACACACCACTAGTCCAAGACATCTAATTTTGTGATCAAATTGTGTTAATATTGCAAATTACGCGACTTAATAACGGTCAGTTGGTAGAACGTTCCTCCTAGAATGGGATCAGTCGTTGGTTCAACACCAGCCCAAGACTATAGTTTTACGAAAGTTGACTGTCGGTAGGGTTAGAAGTAACGATCCTAGCATACTTTACTGAACGGTTAACTTTCTCCTGCCGGGTACAACGCGGACATGATATTCTCATCAACGTTTCCGTATTTGGTTAGTGTCATTGAACATTTACAGACATAATATAAACAATAGTCGATAATCATTCATAAGTTAAACAATAGCACCCGGACCCGACGGCATTCCTGGCCGTGCATGGGTCCTGGCCCTCGAAGAACTCGGGCCTCGACTGATGGGGCTCTTTAGCGCATGCCTCGAAAGGGGCCAGTTTCCCAAGGTGTGGAGGACGGGGAAACTGGTCCTGATCCGTAAGGCGGGGCGGCCGGTGGACTCACCATCCGGATACCGGCCGATCGTGTTGCTCGACGAGGTGTGTAAGCTCTTTGAGCGAATTATCGCGGAACGCCTCGTCGAGCATCTCACGAGTGTGGGGCCAGACCTGGCGGATAACCAGTTCGGCTTCCGTCGGGGACGCTCCACCGTGAGCGCGATCATGCGCGTGAAGAGCCTGACGGAGGAAGCAGTCTCGCAGGGCAAGGTGGTGGTGGCGGTGTCTCTTGACATCGCCAACGCGTTCAACACCTTGCCATGGAGCTGCGTTAGGGAGGCGCTCGTGTATCACGAAACGCCTCTCTACCTCCGTCGTATTGTCGGGGCCTATCTCTCGGAGAGGGCCATAGCTTTCCCCAGATGGCTCGGGCCAGCTCGGCGAGATGTGTCGTGCGGTGTTCCACAGGGGTCGGTCCTGGGGCCGCTTCTGTGGAACATCGGCTACGACTGGGTGCTGCGGGGTGCGTTGCCTAGGGGTATCGGCGTAACGTGCTACGCCGACGATACCCTCGTCACGGCGCGGGGTGCAACGTACCAGGAGGCAGCACTCAAGGTCACGACGGGTGTTGCTCGAGTCGTGGGTCGGATACGGCAGCTGGGACTGGAGGTGGCCTTGCACAAGTCCGAGGTTCTGTGTTTTCACAGACCTCGGAACGGTCCACCCGAAGGTTCCAGCATAAATGTGGGAGGCGTTAGCATCGGCATCAAGCCCTCGATGAAGTACCTAGGGATCGTACTTGATAGCCGATGGAACTTCGGACCACATTTCCGAAGTTTGGTCCCCAAGGTGACGCAGGCATCGGTCGCGCTTTCGCGACTGATGCCCAACCTAAAGGGACCCAACGCCTCCTGCAGGAGACTGTACCTGGGGATCGTGCGGAGTATGGCCCTATACGGGGCTCCCGTATGGGCGGATAGGTTGGCGGTCAAGGGGAACGTGACTCTGTTAAACAGACCACTTCGAACCTTGGCCGTCAGAACCATACGGGGGTACCGCACGATCTCCGGAGAGGCTGCATGTCTCCTAGCCGGGACCCCTCCATGGGACCTGGAAGCGAGAGCCCTTGCGTCATTGTTCCAATGGCGCAAGGAGGCGCTGGAGCGGGACCACAGGCCTGCGTCTCGAGAAATCGAGGACCAGCGGTCCCAACTCCGCCAGGATCTCATGGAGTCATGGAGGGTGCGACTTGAGCAACCCAAGGGGGGTGCCATCTTCATCGCGGCGGTGTGACCGATCATGGACGATTGGTGACCTCACGTACCGTGCGACGCAGATCGTTGCCGGGCATGGATGCTTCGGTAGCTACAAGTCATGCTCGCGAAGGAGGCGGCCGGGAGGGAGAGGGAGCGTACCCTCCCCGCCGAGTTCCGTAGTCGGCGGCCAGGCCGCCCCAGACTACGCGACTACGCCCAAGACTATCGTCCTCCATGATCGGGGCCTGAGGACGGCGGGATCGCCACCCACCGTCCTTACAGAAGCAGGCTAGAAGGGTTGCGTGCTGCGGGGCCTTTTCCCCATAGCACGCAACCAGATTCACTCACTGACGCGGGATAAAACCCGACCCCAATGACGCGGGATTCTCGTCCCGACCAAACACCCGCAGAGACCACTGAGGTGGTCAAAGTCCGCCGGGCGCCACTGGACATACCCTCTGCTAGTAACCAGAGACGCCCGGCAACGGACGTAGAGCGGCCGCGGAATTAAAAAAAAAAAAAAAAATTAAACAATAGCAATGACTGATAGTGTAAACGTAGTCTGTTTGACTATTACTGTGCTATTACGTTGCTAGAATGTTTACATGAGAGGTGATGAGAATATTTTGTAGCAAGCAGCTAATACCAGTGATACGTCTCTCGTTCCCAATTCCTGATGAAAACAAGTTATTGGAATAAAAAGTTTCGAAATAAATAGATATGTTAGGACAATTCACACAATGCTATCTAGTCTGTATCTAAGCAGAACTTGTGATATGAATGAGTACTAAATAAACTGATACTAGTGGTTCTGTGAACCGTAGACTTCGGGAACGACTTTGTTTAAAATTTCTTCTTCAATTTTCTTTATTACTTAGATTAGATTAGATTTTACTTTATTGTACACCAATACAAAAATACAAATGAAACAGAAACTTAATATTTAAGTAGTATGTACAAATGGCGGCCTTATCACCAAGAGTAATCTCTTACAGGCAAACTTTTCACTTCTATCTACTTATGTCCACATAAGTAGATAGAAGTGAAGTAAACAGTGGATTGGTATTAGCATATATTATGAAAAGAAAGATGGAAAAGTTCTGAAAAGAAAAGTAATGGAATAAACGGAATATAGTAATTATAGAAGATATACCTACATATAGTAAAACTTAAACACTATTAAATAAAAAGAGATAATTTTATACCTTGTAGGGAATTAGGGATACATAAAAACAGAGTGGAAAAAATAGATTAGAGTAGTTAGGAGCCAAGGTAATGGTCTTTTAGCATTCGTTTGAAGACAGCCAACGTTGGTGCTCGTCTAACAACTACCGGCAGATCATTCCATAGCACGGCCTTAATGGAGAAAGACCCACCATAAAAAATCGTTGAGTGCTCTGGCACTGCCAACACCGGGGTCTCCGACGACCTCAGGGATCTCGTATGTGTGGCATAAGGAACTTGAATCGTTCTTTTAAATAAGTAGGGATACGGGGATTAAACAAAACATTGTAAAGGATAGAGAGGATATGAGTATTTCGTCGAAGGCGAATTGGGAGCCACTTGAGCAAATTGCGGTATTCGGACACATGATCATATTTACGTAAGCCAAATATGAATTTATAAAGTTAATACTATCAGGCATCTAAATGACTCCTTAGAATCAATAACATTAAACTATCAAATAGCTCAAAAAGAAATTGGAGAGTACATTGAGGCATTAAATAGCTTGGTAGATTCATGTCACAGTAATGAGCAAAGATTCTATTCCCTTGAAAAATTATATAATGAAACACCGGACTGTGATAAATCTCTGCCATGTCCTTCCATGCCAGTGATAACATCCCAAAAAGAGTCAACATCTTCAACTTTTGACACTCTTCACAGTATGTGTGACAATATTATTCACACTAGAAACAATCTAACACAAACTTTTAATAAGGGGAAGACCTTTGTATATTGTGATGAGATTGGTAAGAAGTTGGGACATCACTTAGTACAACATTTAGGGAATTCAGTTGTAACTCATTCATTTCCTGGGGCCTCCTACTCTCAAATACTTAATAGAGTACTAGCTAGTACACATTGCCCACTATCAACAATAATCATTCTTATTGGTAGACGGGATACCGCTAACATGAGTACTGTCACAAGGTTTTTTGAACAATTTTCAAAGTTAGATGTTAAACAGGTAATACTGTCCGCATTACCCTATAGTAAATCTCATACGCAAAACGAAAACTATATTAGATATAAAATTAATATGAACTTTGACTACACATTGTAGGAATGTAGAATTATTTGACTGTAATATTGTATTGAATAATAATTATATCTTGACATGTGATAGTTATTTACTATCAAATTTTTTGCGACGACAGGTAGCTACTTTGCTAGCTAATTTCGTATTGAGTCAAGCCAAATTATTGGCTTATCAACCTGCTTTTATTGAGCAGAATAATATTAACATAGACAGTTTGGAGACAATCCAAAAAAACTAGTTTGTAAGACAACAGATAATAAATCTAGCAATCTTTATTTTAAATATATGCCCGAAGGTAGGGGACCTGTGGCCTTTGAGGAAATTGAGCCGACCCCTAGTAGTAGTATGTATGGGGGTGAACGTAATTCTGTTGAGCATAACATTATGTCTAGTAGTTTAAGCATAGTACATCAAAATATTCAAGGCTTATCTGATAAACTTTTAGAAATCGACCTTTACATTAGGGACCACAATGTTCATATTTTTTGTATAACAGAGCATTGGTTAAAAGACCACGAATTATTGTTCAACAGTGAATTCTACTCACTTATTAGTGCGTTCGCAAGAAAGAAGGCTATTCGTGGTGGCTCCCTAATATTCGTGTCTAATAATATAAAATGTAAGGAACGTAAAGATATTGTTGCTGTTTCTATAGAGCGCACTGTGGAATTGTCCTGTGTTGAGCTTGAGCGACTCATTGTTCTCTGTGTCTATAGCCCACCGGATTGTGATTACGATTCCTTTGAGATAATAATGGAAAATGTATTGAAACAATTGTGTCTTAGTAAAAAGCATGTTGTGGTGTGTGGTGATTTTAATGTTGATGTACTTGTGCAGTCACCTAAATGCATTAAATTTATCAATTTATTTAGTTCCTTCGGCACTTATTTTCAGAGCCAACTAGAATCACATCACATTCTGCAACATGTCTAGATAATATATTTTGCAACTGTGAACTCCTGACAAAGGAGGTATTAAGTAACTTCAAATCTGACCATCTGGGGCAGAAGGTCGTATTTCCCATCAATATCACGGCTAAAGGAAAAAAAATTTCATGTAGGCCAATGAGTACATATCGCCTAGAACGATTTAATGAAAGCGTTTCTGCAAAAGTTGCTAGTATTGACTTTAACCAGGTTGATCCAAATAACTTATATGAGTCCTTGTTTAATACAATTAAATCTGAGTTCGACAATATATTTAAATCAAGAACTTTTTATAAAAATGGAAACCTCCAGTTCTGTGACTGGGCAACCACTGGCATCTACAAAAGTAGAGCTAAGTTGTATGAATT
Organism: Nudaria mundana; assembly: GCA_963556515.1. Lineage (NCBI taxonomy): Eukaryota > Metazoa > Arthropoda > Insecta > Lepidoptera > Erebidae > Nudaria > Nudaria mundana. The sequence continues at coordinate 17,291,126 of OY748305.1, read as the reverse complement.
ATATGGTATGAAGCAATATAATTTTAATCCTGATTTTATTCAGTATGTTAAAGATTATTCCAAAACTTTCAGAAAAGCGTGTGTTGCTGCCAAGTCATTATATTTGAGTAATAAGATTAAACAGTCCAACAATAAAGTCAAAACGACTTGGAATATAATTAATGCTGAAACCGGTCGCCTAAAGCCCCGTGACAATGACTTTGAATTAATTATTGATAATAAAGTCATTAACAAAGAACCAGATGTAGCACAATCCTTTAATAATTTTTTTATAGACATACCCGCGAATATAACTAGCTCCTTGAATTCTTGCCCAGTTAAAGCTCAACGTATGCTGGAAAGCGGCATGAATCAGTGTCATGTCTCATGTAGCTTTGAATATGTAAACCCTAATGATATTATAAAAGTATTCAAGTCGCTTAACTCAAAAAAGACAGCTGACTTGTGGGGTATTTCTGTAAAATTGCTTCAGTCCATTATTGTGAATATATCTCCACATCTAGCTGCAATATTTAATAAATGTGTCAATAGTGGAGTGTTTCCTGATCTCATGAAATACAGTAAAGTGATACCTTTATTTAAAACTGGATCAAAAAGCGACCCTGGTAATTTTAGACCAATTTCAATACTACCTGCCATTAGTAAAATTTTTGAAAAAATTATATTGCAGCAATTACAATCACATTTTAATTCAAATATGCTACTACATAATGAGCAGTATGGATTCACAAGAGGTCGTTCTACCATTCACGCAGGGGTAACGCTTCTGAAGCATATTTTCAATGCCTGGGAGAATAAGCAAGATGCCATTGGTATATTTTGCGATCTCTCCAAAGCTTTTGATTGCGTTGAACATAATACCCTATTACGGAAACTCAATTATTATGGTATCAGAGATTCGGCACTGGACCTAGTTGCCTCATACCTCAGTGATAGAATACAACATGTTGATATCAATGGTAGTCGGTCTTTAGGGGCTTCTGTAGCTATGGGCGTGCCACAAGGATCAATTCTAGGTCCGTTTCTATTTTTAGTTTACATTAATGATCTACCGTTCTATGTACAGAACTTGTGCGACATTGTTCTATTCGCCGCTGATACATCACTTATTTTTAAAGTTGATCGCAAGCTGAGGAATTTTGACGAAGTAAATAGTTCACTTGCACTAGTTCTGGATTGGTTTACAACCAACAATTTACTTCTGAACGCAAAAAAGACGAAGTGTGTTAGATTTAGTATGCCGAATGTTCAGAACTACGGTACTAATATTATTTTGAACGGTGATACCCTTAATCTTGTAGAATCAACCGTATTTTTGGGTATACTATACAGTAAATTACAGTGGAACGCCCAAATATCGGGTCTTGGAGGGAAACTTAGCTCTGCGGCTTATGCTATTAGTAAAGTCAGACAGCTCACGGATGTAGAAACTGCCAGGCTGGTTTATTTTAGCTATTTTCACAGTGTCATGTCGTATGGAATTTTACTGTGGGGCAAGGCAGCTGATATAGAGATCATTTTTATACTCCAAAAACGAGCTATACGTGCGATTTATAAACTGAATGCACGAGTTTCTCTTAGAGAAAGATTTAAAGAAATAGGCATTTTAACAGTTGCATCACAATATATATATGCGAATATTATGTTCGTTAAACAGAATATACATTTATACAGTGTGAACAGTGACATACATGCAATAAAAACTAGAAATAAGCATAAATTGGTTGGGACGTATTATCGTTTACAGAAGGTTCATGACTCCTTTGCAGGATTTGGTGTGCGTTTTTATAACAAAATTCCTCTAAACATTATGAACCTTCCTTTGAATAAATTCAAAGTGGCTGTTAAGACACACCTCCTAAAAAAGGCATATTATACTATTAAAGATTATCTAAACGATACAGAGAAATGGCAATGAGTTGCTTGCTCATCACTCGAGCTACATAGGGGCTACTTCTGTTTGAAATGTTGTTTTATTGCTGAAACTCACTTATTATTGTTAAATTATTATTATTATGATATTGTAAGGTATGGGTACTTTGAGATTATGTGGCACCTTTAACTAGTATTGACTTTTTTTTTGTGAATAACAGATTCAAAATTTGTAAGTTCACTTGGTCCACACATGGTCACGTACTGCCCTTGCCCTCTTTTTATTGTTGTAACAGAATCATTGTATTTACTGGCGAATAAAAAGAGTGGCCGTGAGTTTTTCTTGCCAGGTTCTTTCCTCACAGGCTCTACCTATTGCCTTGCGAATCTGGCGGTAAATGTAAATGTAGAAGCATTTTCTTTTTTTGACGTTCATAAGTGTTACTTTGTGACCTACATGAATAAAGATATTTTGATTTTGATTTTTGATTTTTGATTTGATTTTTTGATTTTGATTGATTTGTTACTTTTCGGAAGTCCATAGTTAAATAAAATAAATCTAACTACTCAAATTCGGTCGCCGTGCGCCGAGCCATCAACGTCTCCTGACGATGCCCCTGGTTGGGGGCGAAACACGTGTCGAGGATTTTTATTATTTTTGGCACGATAACACAACTCTCATATTTATAGCAAAGTAGTTAGATTTATTTTATCCAAATATGAATCTAATACACAAATTTTGGAGGCGCTCAAGCTTGTTAAGTTGCTCCTCGGCGACATCGAGATAGCTGACGTCGGCATAGTCCAGGATAGGAAGAAGGATGGATTGAGCAAGCGCAACCATGGTAGCCGTGGGCAGAAAGTTACGTAGTCTGCGTAAAGAACCTACTGATGCGAACAATTTACTACTTACTTCCACGATTTGCGCGTCCCAGGATAAGGTACTGTCTTTCATTTGTCATCCAATCCAAAAAATATCATTCTCCCTCAGTCAATAAATACTTGTATAATTTTTTTTGTAAATACATACATATTATACATAGGAAACATCCAGACTTCGGTACAAACCCATGTGTCACACAAAGTTTGTCCCGACCTGGAATCGAACCCGAGACTCCGACGTCGAAAGCGGATGCACTACCGACTACGCCACCGAAGCAGTCAAATGGTCAATCTACGAGTATGTATCAAATTTTTGTCCAAATCTGTTCGACAGTTTAAAAAAACTTTCGCATCTATACAGTAGGATTTTTAAACAGTGAACTATAGACATAAAATTCAAAAATCTAATTTATTTATTAAGCAGCAGTTGTATGTAGAGTACGACGTAAAACTACGACGATGAAAATAAATAACCTTTAAAAAAAAATTATTTGACAGTTACCGCAAAATTAAAAAAAAAATCTTAATAAATTCGCTACTGGAATTCAAATTACATCGCAGTTTTCACTTAGCACTTTAGTCACAACAAAGCGTGAGTACTTGTAGAGAGAAATGTGTTTGTTTTGTCTATATCATGTCATGAATTCTTCGAAGGCATTCGAGCAAATTCAGCAAGACCATTGTTTGGTTGCTGAACAAGACATAACACTGAAAGCTGATACCACAATGTTGTATTGAACGAATGTCATATCATGCTATATGTAATTCCCACAATTTGATGCTGCTTATCACTGCCTTAATAACCGCGTCGTGGATATGTGGAATAAACTTCCTGAAAGTGTTGTGACTACTAAATCAGTGAATAGTTTTAAATCCCGCTTAGACAAATGGTTAATGACCAACACTCAATTGTGAACCATAGAACAATAATTTAGTTAGCGACTTTAACAACAATATGTGAAGACATTCTCCGTGAACACTGTCTGATATGGACATATCAGCAAGTTGTTGCTCGTCCATTATGCTATAATAATAATAATAATAATTGACCGAGCGAGCGAATCGTTCCAGTTTTAACTCGAGGACTGGCCGATTTGGCGTTGTTGGTATGTGTGTCAGTTCCGGTCTACAGGCCGCATTTTTCAGCCAATTTTCATGAAATTTGGCTCAAGTGTTCTTTGTTGCAAGGCGCAACCTTTGTCGAAGGGCAGACTATTTACGAACAGACGGACACATTAATTGTTGTTGGTTTGTGTGTGTCATTTGGGTTTCTACGCAACTTATCAAAAGATAGTAATTAAATCAAACAGATAAGGTCAAGTATTGGTGAATACCTATTTTTGGAACTTAGTTAGCATGATCTGAGGTTTCTACCCACATTAGTTATTGTAAAGAATCCTACATCGCGATAATGAAATTTGCACGCGTTTACTTATAAGCAAAAACGTTCCAACCACGAATTTTGCTGTTCTCTCTGAGACAGTCTTGATAATGCCTCGTTTAGAGGCGAAACAATTGTCGACGTTTTGTTGTCCTTTTAATTCTGCGAAAAATTAATGCTATTATATAAATTTAAAAGGTTTTTTCTTAAAAACATTTTACTTACCATTGTTTAGCAACAAACAACATTGAAAGTGACAAAGTAAGTATCGAACCAGTTATTTTGTTAATAAAACAGTAAGTACATTATGTAAAATATCCAAAACATTTATAACATATATTTATAACACAAGTTTATTTAACGACACTACCCATGTTTAAAAAGGCATCAAACAATATAAAGTTCATTGCACTTAACTTGCTGAATTAGGGTTGGCACACGTCAGTTGTTGGTCACGTAAAGAAAGAAAGGCTACTATAATGTAGACGAATATCTTAATGATAAAAATGCATGGTCACCCTAATCTTCTGTTGTTGGCCACTCGTATAATACAATATAAATTGTAACA